>CM071604.1:2433365-2799010 GCA_036365135.1 Miichthys miiuy | reverse complement strand
TAGCGCTGACTTTCTCAATCGTCTACGTCTATTTGCAGTCTGTTATCTATCTGCATTTGCAATGTTGGAGCTACTGGCTTGACTACAGTCTCATATCGCGCCAAAAGTACATCAGCCTACCGGTAAAATGCTCCGTAGCCTACACCAGATTACGGACTGGTAATCTAGGAACTAAGAACACGGTGGATCATCAAGGTGTAGAACGCAAATACATACAGAGCATAACCTGTTTCAGAAATAAAATAATGTTACTTCTTCCTTGTCTGTCACAAATAACGCAAAATAGCACGTCAAAACAAAAAAGATAACTGATTTACTTCTTCGTCTGCACACATTCTTCTTTGGCGGTCCAATGTGGGGGCGAGTGGGCGTGGCTTGATGTGGGCGTGGCTCAACGTTGAGGCACGCCCCAATCTGCGGGCGGCAGCCAGGGACTTCTTCCCTTAAAAGAGTTCAGTTCATCTCTGTCACCAAGTCCAAGCATAAAAGCCTGTTCTTCCATGTTGTCAGATTCTTCATGGATTTAAGATTTTTCTTGTTCCATTGGACTTCTTTGCCTCCGCCAGACCAATTCACTGAATTTGGTTGATAGCAGTTTATGTGAGAATGTTTTTCATTGTTAGAAAGTGGTGTACTGCTATAGAAAGAACTCACTGGGATTCGAATCCATGAACTCCTGTTTAACAGTCAACATAAAAAAAAACTAAATACTGTATAAAAGTACACAAAAAAGGAAACAAATTCAAAAAAACTAAAATTCAAAAATAAAACCAATAATAATACCAAAACCCCCACACAATCCAATCCAATCTGAATTTGTGTTACCTTCTCTTCAGACTATCTTCACTACGGCCCAGGCAGCCCTTTTAAACCTGTGGCCCCTCCCACTGGGCCTAATATTTGATTTAAAAAAAAAAAATAAAAGTAGATAAAATTGGAGTTTCTTAAGTTAGTGACAGCACAAATCACCATCACTCCAAAAACATAATTCTTTTGTCCAGGTATTTATGAAAATCATGCTGTTTAACAGCAGAGAATGGTTACGCCCCTGTTGGGCACCTGACCTCCTGATGGGAGGTGGCATAGTGAATTTACATGGCGGGACGAACTTGCAACACACAAATGGTGAGTTCTAATCATCTGTTTGAATTAGCTGTACATTTGCACACTCTGGTGTACAGAAGCGTGTTGCTGCCATGCCGGACTTTTTTTTTTTTTTTATTCATCACTCATCATGTTCTAACGTCAGAAGTTTAAATTGGTCTCTCGGGTGGATCGGGCGGAAGTCAGTATCTCTCTCTCACCCGGATGGTCTCAGTTTCATTGACATTTCAGGCTGACTGTTGAGGTTTGACCAATCCGAGTGTCTGATTGGGTGCCGCAGCGTGACGTCAGCCCGTGGAGCCTTCCTGTCCTTTCATCTGATCAGTGAGAAACTGTGCTACCGCCTGTCCGGCCTCGCGCATTTACAATCCTTCTTAATGTACGCATTCTTATCACAGCGTCATCCACTGTGCTCAGTAACAATGAATCTCACCAAGACAATAACGGTTTCACGGGCCCGACGTCACGCTGCGGCACCCAATCAGACGCTCTGATCGGACAAAGCCTCCAGCCTGAAACGTCAACGAGACTAATCATCGCCGCTTAATCAGAGGAATAAAAATCATATTCTTATCGTTTCACAGCGGTTACGTTCAGCACATACAGACAGCCCCATAAAAAATATGTCTGGCGTGGCAGCAATACGCATCCTTATTGAACGGTAAGGAAAAGAAGGATACTAGCCAGATCTAGGAAGTATGTAGCGAGAACAGGGAATGCGCGGTGTGCGTGCGTCAAACCAATCGTCATCATTTGATTTCATTGCTTGTGAGGCTGTTCAGCTTCACTTGATCCACTGTTCATGTTAATCTCACCACCAGATGGCGCACTGAGGAAAGTATTCATTTCGACAATGAAAGGGTTGAATTTTGGCACAGACCTATGCTCAATGGGAAACAACAACAACAACAGTCGAGAGCCACCACCACAGCCACCCTTACTTTCTCTGATGATATTTATTCCATCTCACAGTTAGATATGATATCATGGATGGTGATGCAGAAAGTGTAATTATCAGTGAGCTTTGCTGACATGTTTTTATGCAATTTAGGTAATTAGAGATTAATAGATAATAATTAGAGATTCATTAAAAAAAAAACATTTGACACAAGTATACAGCATCCATAAATGATGGCAATGAAAAATCTGAAAATCAATAATAAATTTAAAAAATATATAAAATTACAAATTCAGGTCCTTCCATGGGCATTAAAGCTCACTGAACTGAAAAAAGGCAATGTTTTAACCCACTGACTTAGATGACAAGGATCAGACAAAACTGGTGTGTGGGCTTATATACAGCAAGGCATAAAAGATAAGAAATGTAAAAATAAGCTTTATGAGATTTTTGTCCATCATATGTTCAGTGTTTATGTACATCAGAGCAGGTTAAATATTATTTCCTCTATTCTTCCTGTGTGGAGGCTGGATCTCTTTCTTCTCTCCCTGGGCTTTTCTTTTGTCTCTTCCTCTCCATGTTTGCCTCTGTTAGTTATTGGCTTTTCTGCTCAGGGAGGGGTTCAAAGCAGCAGACAGTCCTCAAGTCTTATTGGCTCATGGCTTCACTCTGTGTCTCTGTCACTGTAATGAAAAGGGGGGATTGAGCAGGACTGTGACGTCACCTCCCTCCACCCATTCACTCTTGTCCTCTCTCTGCTTGCTTTCATCTCCTCCGCTTGCTCTGCGACTGATGGTGGCTGGTCATGTGACGTTATAATACCCTGGGATTTTCTGCCAGCCATTCTCTGTAGGCTCACTTCCTCCCTTCATCCATTTCTGATGAGAGATTGCCTAATATTGTCCTGCATCCAGCCGCTTGCTCAGCTCTCTGTTCTGAAGGATCTATTGTTAGTTTATAGTGACGTTTGCCATGGCTCTGACTGGAGGTTGGATGGTGTGTTAGAACACTGTCCTGTCATACATTCATCAATATACACACGTTGGAATACAGTGCAGTGAGAAGAGACAGCAGCTGGACGTGGCAGCATTTGTACATGTGGCTGGTAAGTGGCAAGCCTGTGTGTTTTGATTCTCTCAAGCTTATGTAATTTCCTACCTGTCATTATTATTCACACGTTTACTGAGTTGTGTTTATTTCCACTGAAAATTCTATTCCAGTATAAACAGAGAATGGTTAGTGCAGGTTGAGAGTGTGCATCTGTGTGTGTGTGTGTGTGCACCATGAATATATTCATCTATTCATTGTTTCATCCTCTGCTGCAATTGATGAGCCCAGTTGGCTTTGACACTAATTGTGCAAATCAGTCATTCATGCATTTTCTGAAAATGATTTGCATGTAGTGCATTTAGTTTGTATTCAATATGTGCTACATTTATTTGTATTTTGTGGATTTCTGCTCAATTTGGCAGAACACAGTCAGTAACAGGACCCAGATCAGACTAATATTAACTCTAAGGTGCACCTCTACTGTTTCCATCACAGACACAACACAGCAGCAGTGAAAACAGGCAGGGTGGTGTGTACAGCACTCACTGTGGATCAGCTTGCTGCCACCTGAGCTGGTCAGTGACAGCTTGTCATTCAGTATCACCATGGCAACCACATTCTGGACCACTTATGGTTATGTTATGTTATGTTATGTTATGTTAGGTTAGGTTAGGTTAGGTTAGGTTATACACACAACAATATTTCCATCCATACAGACATGCATAAACATGGACAGCATGTTCTACAAAGGTGACAGGAAAGTGAGCTGGACTAGCTTCACTGGAACACTGGTCGTATTGTTGGGTCAACTGGCGTTGCCACTGAACACGATGTTGGCTTCGGTTGATTTGGGTTAACTGGATTGAATTAATGGATACAGACAGAAAATAAACCAAATGCCTGCAGATAATCATTATCATCTTTGTTCATCACAGAAAAACTCTTCTTCAACTCTTTTTTGTCTGGCATCTGCCCTCTAGGGATGGATATAATTAGGACTTTATCAGTACTATTGCTAGTGTGTCTTATTGACTGGGTACTTAATACTTAATATTAATACTCCTACCATTTTTATTACTGTGCAAAAATAAATATTTTCAAAAGAGAATTAGAATTTTTTATAACCAGTCGAGGCTGTGCCCCGTAAAGTTTTTTTCTTACCACTGCTGCCAAGTGCTAATTGGAAATTGTTGGTTCTCTGTAAATATTTCAAGCGTACAGTCTAGACCTGCTCTATTAGGTAACTTCTGATAAAGTCACTATATACTGGCAGTTTAAAAAGAATTTCTAGGATTCTTGTTCAGTTTCATCACTGTCATTACTCTATACTTTCTACTGCTGTAGAAACATAGCGTTTCATAGTGGACTTGGAGTACATTGTCAGCTTTGCTAAAATCAGAAGGAAACTGAATTTGATTTGAAATTCTGGTCATATCAACTGCAGCTATGATGATGAAAAATGTACAGTATTATACAGATGGAAACAGCTTTGACCAAACAAAGGAGAGCAGAAATGGACCGCTTGGAAGCTTCAGTTACACATTGCCCTTTAAACAGACTTTAAATGGATTCTACACTTGTATTAACCATTGGTGGACCGTTTGCAGTAATTCACTTGTACAATGTACACCAGAATCAGAATCAAGGTTGATTTGTTTGGATAAGACATTAATCTAGTATGCTGAAACATGTTCCCACAATTTATTTTTCGGCTGCAGAAGAATCAGGTAAGAAAAGGTACAGAAACAGACTGTGTGTGTGTGTGTGTGTCATTTGGCACTTTGCTGTGCTGACTGCCACATGGTAGTGTGAAGCTAATCCAAGCCAATTCCACTGCAGTCCTCCCAGCAGAGCGGATCAGAGGCAAAGCAGGATGACACGACTTTGATTCAAGCCTTCAACCCCCCTCTGTCAGTGTGTCACATATACTGTGTGTGTGTGTGTGTGTGTGTGTGTGTGTGTGTGTGTGTGTGTGTTTAATAAGAGGAAGAGAGAAAGAATGAAGGTTCTCAAAGTTCTCAACCTGGGGGTTGCAAACTTTTCAGCGGGTGCTAAATAGTTGTGGTGAATAAAATAAAATATTGTGGCATTAAGTTCATTGCAGTGAAATGAGAGACAGGAAGCATCTCTCTGTGTTGTTAACCATTTGATGACATAGAGTTTATCTTTTTTAATAGTAGTTATTATTATGATTATTATTAGTACATTAACATGTAAGCAGCAGCTTAATGTATCTGAACAAGAGGCAGTTCAGTTGAACTACTTTGTTCACTGTTGATTTGTTTAAAAGAGCAACTTGTAAAATTTGGCCAAATTATACTTTATGAATGTTAAAAAAATGAACTTGATCAACATAATGTGAAGAGGTAACAGCTATGACGTACGAGATATTTGGAAAAATTAGCTTACCAGTCAACTTGGCCCAAAATGTGTTGTAGTACCACTTGTGCCTCAAGAGGTGATAGTGGGTCACTGCAGTGTTCAGTCTGCCCTCAGTCCAGGGGTGGACTGGCCATCTGGCATACGGGGCATCGTCGGTGGGCCGTTGACCCAATGTGGGCGGTCCGGTCTGCTATGTTTTTTTTTTTCTCTCTCTTTCTAAATTCCCTCCAATAGGGCCGGCCAATTGGCTACAGAGGGCTAGCAGTGTATTGCCAGCATCGACACATATTATTGGACTATGTTTGTCATTGTCAATCAATCATGGGCTGACAGGCTCAGAAAACCCTCACAGTGCTGTCAATCACAACACAAACCATGGTGGGCGGGACCTTATGGCATGGGCCGGAGTCGCGGGACTGCTGCTGAGCTGAAAATGGATAAGTGTAAGAAACGCCCGAGTGGCGCTGGAAAACTGCGACTTAAAAATCTGAAGTCTCTGGAGGTGGAAGCTGCTAAATGTTCGAAATTGACAGACCTATTTGGTGCCGGGGTCACCACCCCAGCAGGTGCTGCTGCGCTGGGAGACGAGCGAGTGGAGGCACACATGGTAAGTAACGTTAGCCTGGGGCTGGCTAGGCTACATTTTGAGACATGTCCAAAACAAAGTAGAAAACGTTTTTTACATTGAATGTGATGTGACATAATTAACTGCATACTTGTGACAACACATTAGCCCAGAGTTGAAGGGCTGGTAGTTGTGGTTGATTTTGTTTAAATGTGCCGAATTGTGATATTACGGGTTATTATTGTTCAGATGATTTAGCTAAGCTAGCTAACAGCTGCTAACGTCAGCAGTCTCTTGTTGCCGTAGCAACAGTAAACATTGACATGGACTAATGAGCTGTAAATAGAGATGCAGAATCAAGCTGTATTGTAAATACAGATGAGATACTTTGAAGCACAAAATACAAGTAAACCTATAGGAAACAGGCTAATTAGTTTAATTTGCAATATTTGCCATTGAATTTATTGTAATCTTTCAATTCATTTACTGTTTACTATTTCATAGGTATAATTTGTGTGTAACTTTAATTTCTGTGTAAATGTGTTACTTTTACTGTAGTTTTCAAGAGGCTGTGTATAGTGCTGTCTTGAGCATTTTCAGGTATTGTCACAAAGATCTGACTTTTTGCACTGGAAAACACTAGTGTCATAATGAAAACATGACAAAGACATTAGTGTTGTTACGCTCATGAACGTTTAGTTCAATATGAACTAATCTTTTATCTTGTACATTATTCTGGGGTTTTGAGTTATTTCCCATCCAATGATAATGATGACAATAATAATAATAATGATAATGACAATGATGATAAATGTATGTATGTTTAAAGGTTTATGTGAAGAAACATACTATATGTGTGATAAAATGACAGTTGGTAATTCATAAATGTCTCTTTATATTCTCTGCTACGATCATCTCCTGTCAAACAGGTTTTCCTGACCTGCTAGAAGTTCTTCTATGATGCTTGAGAGAGAGAGACAGAGAAAGAGAGAGCTTCGTCTTGACTTTGTGAGTTTATTATGCAACTTGTTTTGTCTCACATTGAAACAAAAGGTTTGATTATGATTATTTCCTGGTTGAAGATTTTAATATTGATGATTTTAATTTCAAACATCTGCATATCTTTTAAGTTCAATTAACAGTTATGCAGGTAGGCCTTAGGGCTCTTTTAAGACTTAAGTCATCCTTCATGACAGATAAATTTGTTCACTAAGTGTCACTGCATCACAAAAAGGCTACATATACTTGTCGGTACACAGATACTGAGTACTAGTTCTGTTTGCTGTTTCTTGCAGGTCATGAATTTGGTGAGGAGTGGAGCTGGCTGGCTGCGGATGAGGAAGTAGGGCAATATATACATGTGCATATAGACATATATGAGAATGCATATCTATTCAGACCTGTAATTCATGTCTTAGACTTTTTCACACAGCTATAGATATATATATATTTTTTTTCAATTCTCTATTTATGGTTTCATAATGACTGAGTCACCGTTAAAACAAATGAGTTTCAGCTCTAATGCTGCTACTGTCTGTAATATGTTTCTATTTAGATTATTTGTCAGGATATTTTGTTATTATTGTCCGAGTCTGGTTTTAACTAATGCTGGGCTTACACCAAAAGATTTTCACAGTCACAGACTAAAAACTGAAAGGGTAGCATGAGGGTTCTTCTCGTTAGTCTCGTCCCACCCCTAGTCATGACATAACTTCTGTTGTGATTTGACACTATAATGAATAAAGACTGATTGATTGATTGCTATAGCTGTCAGTTTTAGTCCTTGAGTTCATGGTTACGTGCTTTATTTGTTAACGGCTATCAAGGAATATGACTCTCCTTTGTAGTATGCATGAGAGGAGATGCTGCGAGATTTGTGGACTTCTATGTAGTGTCTGCTGATAATGCTGATAATGTAGTGGGCTGGTCTGGACAGAAAATGCCAGGGCTGAATTTTTTTCAGTCTAACATGGGAACAAAGAAGTAGAGCAGAGGGACAGAGCTGCTGTAAACCCAGAGGAGCTGTAGGACGATACAGCAGGCACAGAGCCGGATTCTGCTCTGATCCAGTGCAGTTTACTTTTGGGATTAAAATTATAGTCATACACATACACTGTTGTTATTGAAGCTGTCTGTGGATTTATACAGAGGCTGGACAAAAAAGAGACTGCTTGAAAAGAAGTAAGTAGCTCAAAGTCGGTGTGATTAGCCTAATTAAAGACTCCACATAATATTACAAGGAGATAAGATATATTTCAATGATCCACACTCATAATGAAGAGTCTAAATGTGATGAACTAACACAGTCAGTATCAGTTTTTAATCCCAGCAAAAGTTCATATACTTCCTAAGAAAAGAGATTCAGGTTAAAAAATAACGATAATGATGCATTTTATTTCTAATGCACTTGCTAATAACAGGACAGGCTTTATTATGAATCAAAAGATCAAATCGTAATAACAATATTTAAACAGAGCATTGAAACAAGTAAGAGGGAATAGTTGTAAAAGTAATGACTTTGAAACATCTAAAGTTTATGCCTGTATACTTACGTCACTGTACACGTGTCCAACATGTCAGTGTATGGCACAATCCTGTCTGGAGAACTGCTGGACAATTCCTCTAGTCTGCTGGTACAGCGGCAGGTACACAGCCAGATGCAGCAGCAAGAACAGACTTGGGTGGATATTGGCTTTTATTTTATCTTTGGGTTCTGCATCAGGGGGTTGGATTTCTTTACCAGCATGGAGATGTGTCGATGACAGGTTCTCTATGATGCTGATTTCCAGAAACCTAAAACTGTTAATCACTGCACTTCATCACACACACCATTGTGAGTGAATTCAGTGAAGTCAAAATTTGATATAGCACACAGCAATAGATCTAAATACATCTGTACTTTCAGCATCAATGTGATATTACTGTTTAAAGTCCGTGTAAAGTCAAAATAAATTTGTGCTCTGAGTTTGTCAGACTAAAGAAGAAAGTGTTATTAACCACCCAGCCAAATTTGAATGATCAAAAATAACGACAAGTTTATGAAATTAGGTGTCAAAATCCGGTAAAAATGAGCAGTATTCTCAGGCCAGGACTGTGGGGGCGTGTCCACTGAACATACCGAAACCACGCCCACTTGGCGGAATATGCAAATGTTATGTTAATGATCACCGCGTGACGTCACGTGATCTCGTTTTAGGACTGTAACAAGCACAATATGGATGCTACAAGTAGCAGCATTATTGGTATTGTTCAGCCCTATATGTTTGAGTCACCAGAACCACAATCTGTACGTTAAGGCTTCTATACTGTTGCGCTAGGGGGGCGGGGGTATGCTAATTTTATGTTAAGGTGACGTCACGCGGTCTCGTTTTAGGTTTTATCTACAAGAACTTTTTTTTTTTTTTAACATCAGTATGTTGCAGGTCAATACATTTTTTTATGTCCTTCACTCTTTACTTGACGCACAGGTTGGAACGTTAATTGGCACATGCGTGCGCTGTAACCTCTGGAAAGTAAAAGTGTCCTGTGTCCCTCTTGCAACGGACAACATGAACAAATATGTTTCATTAAATAAAAAAACAAAACCAAACAAGGTCGGTTCAAATATCAAATAGCCTAATCAAAAAAATGTGAATGCACATCATGGGGAAACAGATCTGTGCTGCTGTATACATTAGTTACGGCAGGTTGCTAGGGCAGGTTGCCTGTTTCATGACGGACGCCAGGAGATGCAGCAGTGGGCGTAATAACAACACATAGAAGCAAATTAATGTTTTAAATTAAATTAAATGCATTTTTAAAGTTAAATAACGTTTAATTTTAATATAATAGAAAAAATAGAAAACCTTTTTTTTCCAGTAGGAAAGCATGGTCATGGCCCGCGATGGAATTGTTAGAAAAAAAAATTGGCCCGGGTCCAAACTTATTTGCCGACCCCTGATCTATACTGTTAAGGCTACTATACTTTTGCGCCAGGGGGCGGGGTTATGCTAATTTTATGTTAATGATCACCGTCTGACATCACGCGGTCTCGTTTTAGGACCGCCCACAAAATCCTGGACTGAAAACTGGTGAAAAACTGTTTGAACCTCTAACTCCACATTTCAGTAGTACATTGTTCAAAGTCTTTTCACATGTTTTCAGCAACTATTTTCCAACATATTTATTGTGTTTTGAAAGAAAACATGGAATTGCCTTTACACAGACTTTAATGCACTAAGTCACTGTTGACTGTTCACTGTAGTGATGTGTTGTATATGATCAGGGTATATTATTCTTTAACTAGAAAATTCCCGCAGAAATTTTGAGAGTGCCAAGTGGGCTGTTGCCGGGGGTCTGTATTCAAAAAGCACACCTCAAATAGTCATTTTTAACATGTTTATTTAGACACTTGTCGTTGTTTGCTTGACATCCTCAGTATATCCAGCACACACCAACAGACTCTCCATCGGGATTGTACATATGTCCACAATAGTGGTGTTTTCAAACCTTAAAGCCAGTGTTTGTTGAGGATCTGGTTGATACTGTCCCACAGCTTGAATATAAATGCAAACTGTCATTATTTACAGTAGATCTGACTGTTGTCGAGACTGTTGTTGAGAGGTTTGCAGGTGGAAATTAGCTCAGGCACTTTGGAGGTCCTGTCAATAGCAACATTTGGAGAAAAAGATTTTTCTGGCTGGCACTCTATCACTGGAAATGTGATTACACGCAGATATCAATCAATTAATATGACAAACTCCTCCTCTACTTACATGCACAGGTACCAACATGATGCTAACAACACCTTTAAAGCTACTACTGTATCTGTAATGCCATTGTATATATTTATACCTTCATAATACATTATAAGGCATAATGCATCAGATGAGATACTTAACGTCCTCATTCTGGATTATTTTGAATGAAAGATGACATTCAACGTATATCTTGTGCTTCAGAGTAAAAGGAAGAACACAGAAAGGAATTTTGTTCGATCTGTGAGCTTGACTGTACACTGCATTGTTTTAGAATGTTCAATTTGCTCAAAATGATTCATTTGTTTTTTTTGCAATGCTCTATGACTAATTAAATCATAAATTCTAATTCAAAAGACTTCATATCTACTTTCATATCTACTTTACCTACTAGTACCTAGCAAAAGTTTTAGCTTTCAAGAATATACATAATAATAATTGTTTATTTTTTTTTTTTTTTTTTATCAATTTACAAAATAAAAAGTGAGCAAACACAAGAGAAATCTAAATCAAATCAATATTTGGTCACTTTATTTTGGTTTATATTTATTTACCCTTTGCTTTCAAACCAGCATCAATTCTTACAGGTACACTTGCACAAAGTCAGGGATTTTGTAAGGTTCTAGTCAGGTGTATGATCAACCAGTTATACTAAACTATACCCATCTACTGTCCGGAGAAGCCTGGCCAGATGTGGTCTGGAAGAGTTGCAGCCCAAAAGCCATACCTCTGACATGGAAACAAGGTCAAGTGACTCAACTATGCACAAAAACATAGGAACTGGGGTGCAGAAAAGTGGCAGCAGATGCTCTGGACTAATGAGTCAGAGATCAGTGATATAGAAATATTTGCCTGTAGCAGAAGACAGTCTGTTTACCGAATGGCTGGTGAGCAGTACAATAATGAGTTTCTGCAGGCAACAATGAAGCATGGTGGAAGTTCTTTGCAAGTTTGGGGCTGCGTTTCTGTAAGTGGAGTTGGAGATTTGGTCAGGATTAATGGTGTCCTCAATGCTGAGAAATGGTAAATGGACTACTTATATAGCGCCTTTCTAGTATTCCGACCACTCAAAGCGCTTTACAGTACGTATCTCATTCACCCATTCACACACATTCATACACTGATGGCATTGGCTGCCATGCAAGGTGCCAACTGCTCATCAGTTTGAGGATTGGGTAATATGGGTTCAGTATCTTGCCCAAACACTTCTTGCCCAGGACATTTCGAACTGCCGATCTTCTGATTAGTGATTAGTGACTGATTAGGACGACCCACTCTACCTCCGAGTCACAGCTGCCCCCGAGCCACAGCCACAGGTAGATACTTATCCATCATGCAATACCATCAGGGAGGCATATGATTGACCCCACATTTGTTCTGCAGCAGGACAACGATCCCAAACATACAGCCAATGTCATTACGAACTATCTTCAGTGTAAAGAACAAGAAGTCCTGGAAGTAATGGTATGGCCCCCACAGAGCTCTGATCTCAACATCATCGAGTCTGTCTGGGATTACATGAAGAGGCAGAAAGATTTGAGGAAGCTTACATCCACAGAAGGTGGATAGTATGATAGGATCCGTGGTAGTTCTCCAAGATGTTTGGAACAACCTACCAGGTGAGTTTCTTCAAAAACTGTGTGCAAGGGTACCTAAAGAATTGATGCTGTTTTGTACTGTATATATATTTATAATAAAGTAAATGAGAAAAATCAAGCCCTGAGGCAATCAAAATAAACACCACCACCCTTCAGTTCAACACATAAAAGACACCCTACACCCTGAATGAATAATGACATTCAACATATATCTTTTGCTAGAGAATTATTCAGTATGAACAGAGACTGTGCTGCCCACAACGAGACCAAACACCAGTGATTTGTCTAAATGCTTAAAACAATTCAGTTTTCTTCAAGTTTCTTTTAACCATAAAAACCAAAATATCTTTCTCTAACTCTAACCTTAAGATACTCTTTCCAAATGAAATACGATGTCAGTTAGCCTTTTGCTGACACAGTCATTATCTTGTCTATATTCATAATGAGAAAATGTTTATCTAGTTAGCATTATGTGTCCCTCAGAACATATTTGTTAAAATTAGAACATTGAAAATTGTCAGATTAGTTGTATACCAATATAATTTCTAGGAGAGTTGCCAAAAGATATAATCAAATAAAATGTGATTGCGTCTTTTTAAACAAGTCAATCTTAGCATCGTTATTGTTTCTCTGCTGTAACTGTGGAAATCAGTGTCTATTTAAATATTTGCCCTATAACAGATTTGAGTCTCTGATGATACAGCCATCGTCAACCACCTTTACATCAACGTCAGCAAGACGAACATGGTAATCAACTTAGTGAGGAAAATGCCTCAGACCTCAGACCACTGGTGGGCATCCAGGGATTGAATATTAAGAAGGTGGGAGCATAGAAATATCTGGGTGCTGACCTCAACAATAAATTAGACTGGACAGAGTCATTCCGACTTACTGAGGAGACTGAGGTCCTTTGGAGTGTGCAGGACTCTGTTAAAAACCTTCTGTGGTAGCCTCCGCTATTTTCTATGCAGTCGTCTGCTGGAGAGGGTGAAGCACTGAGAGGGATAGAAAAAGACTCAACAGATAACAAGGTTATATAACAAGGGTGGTGTCTCAAACAGAGACTTGTTATATAACCTTCACCCCACGCTTGGTGCTGTTTCATCCCTCAGTCTGCTTAAGAATGCATACTTAAGATGTTCTCATCAAATGGGAGAGGTCTAATCCACTGCAGCAGCTATTGGCCCATCCCTGTTGTAGACCAGGACATGTGCCAGAAACAGGCCTCACAGCGGTTATTCTCCTTGATCTTCATTCTAAATCCCACACTTGGATAGAAAAGTGTGTTGATTTTTTTTTCTTTTCTTTTTTTGTCAGTTTTTTGTCCAATCATTTTGTTTTTGTTGCATTGTAAAGTTCAGCTTTATATTACTGTCTTTAATATAAGCCTTTGAATAAATGAAGGCCTGGGTCTTTCTACAGCTAAGATAAATAAAAGTCCCAGTCATTATCTTAGATTTATGGAGTTATGAATGCCCTTCAGTATCAAAAATCAATATCAGTTCTGATTAATTCTACTTTGCCATTGATTCATCAAGTAAATGCATACAAATAAGTAATAATACTTTCATTCATTCCTTCTGGGTATGTAGCTGTCAGGTCTGCAGAGGAGCTGCAGACTTTTTCTGAAATCAAAACTGACTTGACTTAGAGTCACAATCACTGCATCTCAGTCTCACAGTCCATGCGACTGTTCAACTCAGGCAAGGTCAAAGGGTAGCTAATTTTAAAACCTAGCATGTACTCTGCAGCCAAGCCGCAGGATTTATTTGTTGGAGGTTTAATGACAGCGGAAAGACTCCAGTATGTGCTGAACTCCAGGCAACCTGCCAGTTTGCATCTTCTCACTCGACTTATCTGTCACAATTAGGTCATTAATGTTCTACTGTTGATATTTTAGGCAAAAGCACTCACTTGCAGGCCAAGTCTGCATTGATGCAATACTTTGTGAATTGAAATACATTTACAAAATACATAAATAAATTAAATTCTCTTTAAATGTCGAGTACTGACACACCGTTCTGGCTTTGACAGTCCATACATGGCTGCTATATGAACAACCAGCATCACCTTCTGCTGCTGAAGGTCATCTGCTCCAGACGTTCTGTGCACAACTGTTAGTCTCATCAGTAATTTGACTGTCCTCTGAGGAAGAATGATTCTGTGTTGGGTTTTCACACACAGACAATTTTTTAGTGGCACCAGAACACCTGCCATTCACAATGATATAAGGCATTATGTCACAGAGATCACAGATCGATTACTAATTACTGAAACTGGAACATACATTCTGGTTAAAGTTGTCTGCTCATGGTTTCACATGGTCTACTCCTGTCTACAGACTTCAGCTGTCTCAGTGCTCTTTTGGGAGCAGACCTTGAATTTGTTTTTTCTTGCGTGTTGCAAGTCAAAAATCTTGCATTTCTGGGTTTCCTTGTTCACATTTGTAGTGGTTGGACTAAAAGCAGACATATATTTTTTTGGAAACAGAGCCGTCCAGACTTTATGCTGCTGCTATTTTCTGTTTGTCTCAGCTCCTGGTGACTGTGGGTGTGGCCGTGTTGTTGTTGATGTAAGCTAGTTCAGATAATGCTGACCAGAGGCCAGCGGCAAAGCCCTTTGGCTTTCCCTGATGCGAGATATAGATTTTCATCAGAGGGACTGACTTCTATGTGTCAGCTTCTTGAGCCTCCTTTTTTTCATTTTTTCCCCCATTGGCCATGAGCAATGCCGAAGCCATTATATTGTGCTTCTGTATACTAATATAATCATGTACTTATAACATAAAACACCTTACTGCTTTGAATGATGTTTATATTTTATTATTTTAAAATAAATAATATATTATAATTATAGTATTTGAGGAAAAACTTGCCCACAAAAAACCCTTTTAAGAGGGAAAAAAGGTGGAAGAAACCTCAGGAAGAGCCACAGAGGAGGATCCCTCTCCCAGGACGGACACACGTGCAATAGATGTCACGTGTACAGAACAAATCAACACAAACATATTGTACAATAACAATGAATGATACTCTATATGCCATACCAGAGCAGACTGGACAGATGCTTCTAGTGCAACCAGAATGCATCACAGCCATGCCTGGTGGAATCCAGCATTTGGTATTACTACATTTGTTCAGCTTATTGAAGCTGGGTAACAAAAATATGTCATGGTGATGTCAAACTGGCTTCATAGTACAGGCGTCTAGCATCATTTATTTTTTATAGAGGAAAATAAGAACAACCCCAGGTTTCTCTTCAGCACTGTAGCCAGGCTAGCAGAGAGCCACAGCTCTACTGAGCCATCTATTCCTTTAGGTCTAAGTAGTAATGACTTCATGAGCTTCTTTAATGATAAAATTATAACTATTAGAGACAAAATCCATCATCTCTTGCCCTCAACAGGCACTGATCTGCATTCTTACACAGCAAGTTTGGAGACAGCTGTGTAAGGGCCAATAAGGGCCAGTTAAGCAATAGTAATTTAAGTTAAAACAGTTAAAAATTATTGATGATAACTTCATTATAATTCATACAAGGCTTAGAGTATGTTAGTTTAAAATACACAATTAATAATGTGTAAAAGGTTAAAAATGTTTCTATGCTCTAAAGTCTATGATGTGATGACACTATATAGTGGTAACTATGGTAACGGACTGTGTATACTTTAAGTTTCGAGTCAGAACATGGTGGAAGCAACACAGTCTTTTGACCGTCTTTAGACTTTGTAATTTACTTTGTTTTTGAGTAAACATTTTAAAAGACAAAGGAAGTTGTCATGTCTCGTCACTTGCGTGGAAAAGTCGTGTTTTTTCGACTGACTCTAGAAGTGGTACAGTAAAGAAAGAAGAGCTAACGGAGTGCCATTCATTACAAGCTGTAAAACCTGATATATATTTAGACTGTTTTTCTCCCGTCAACCCTCATCAAATAACTTCAATAATTTCTTCATCTAAGTCATCAACCTGTCTCTTAGATCTCATCCCAACCAGGCTGCTCAAGGATGTTTTACTTCTAGTTAGCCCTTCTTTATTGAATACAATTAATCTGTCTTTATTATCAGGTTATGTACCACAGTCCTTTAAAGTAGCTGTAATTAAACCTCTTCTTAAAAAGCCCACTCTAGATCCAGAGGTTTTTGCCAATTACAGACCGATATCAAACCGGTTATCAGACCGGTATCTTCCGGTCTAAAATAATCAGCTGTGTGACTTTCTTCATAAGAACAGTTTATTTGAGGATTCTCAGTCAGGATTTAGAGTGCATCATAGCACAGAGACCACACTAGTCAAAGTTACAAATGACCTCCTAATGACATCAGACAAAGGACTCATCTCTGTACTTGACCTGTTAGATCTTAGTGCCGCAGTTGACACCATTGACCATTGTTACGAGAATTTTTTAAGAAGAACTCTTGAATAAGGAAGACTGGATTCAAAGTATCAAAGTTTAAGTTGAATTTATTATTCTTGTACAAGAAGGAGCATTTAACAGTGCATCACACAAAAGGGGTTACAGAGAAAAGGCTCCCTGAGGAGCTCTGTCAGTTGGTTCTTATACAATTTTCTTAAAATGGGCTGTCTCGTATATCTCCCCACTAACAATTTCCTTTTTTGGTCTTCTGCTTAGTAATGAGCATTATGTTTCTTGTCCAAAATGACACCTCCCCTAACCTGTCTCTCTTGTCCTTGGTCCGTTTTTTAATTATCTCTCCCTACCAGCCTCAGAAAACACATGCCTGATAAGGGGAGTGGGAGAAACATGCAAAGAACAGAAAACACACTCTGTATAAGAATTAAAACATCTGAACCCCAGTATAATCCTAATTTTTTTAACAACCATCAAATTCTTTTACAAAGACTGGAACATCAAATTGGCATCAAAGGAACCGCCCGAAGCTGGTTTAAGTCGTATTTCTTAGATCGATCTCAGTTTGTTCACGTCAATGATGAATTCTCCATGCATACCAAAGTTTGTCACGGAGTTCCACAAGGTTCTGTACTAGGACCACTTCTATTCAGTTTATATATGCTTCCTTTAGGGAACATTATTAGGAATCACACCATTAATTTTCATTGTTATGCCTATGGCACCCAATTACATTTATCGATCGAACCTGATGAAACCAATCAGTTAACTAAACTCCAAGCATGCCTTAGGGATATAACAAGATGGATGACCTACAATTTTCTAATGTTAAATTCAGACAAAACTTTACAAGTTCTTGTAATTGGACCCAAACACCTCAGAAACTCTCTTTCTAGAGACTTAGTTACTTTAGACGGGATCACCCTGGCCTCCAGCTCCACCGTAAAGAATCTTGGAGTTGTTTTTGATCAGGATTTGTCCTTTAATGTCCACATAAAACAAATTTTGAGGACTGCATTCTTCCACTTACGGAACATCGCCAAAATCAGTGTCTCAAGCGGATGCAGAAAAACTAGTCCATGCATTTGTTACTTGTAGGCTGGACTGCTGTAACTCTTTGTTATCAGGCTGCTCCAATAAGTCTCTTAGGACTTTGCAGCTACTTCAGAATGCTGCTGCACATGTTCTGACAGGAACCAAGATCAGAGATCACATCTCTCCCATTTTAGATCTTTGCATTGGCTACCTGTTAAATCTACATACAAAGCTGTTTATGGTCAGGCACCATCATATCTAAAAGAGCTCATAGTACCTTACTACTCCTCTAGAACACTGTGCTCTCAGAATGCTGGGTTCCTTGTGGTTCCTATAGTTTCCAAAAGTAGATTGGGAGCCAGTGTCATAGTTTTGAGTTTATTTGTGTTTCTTGTTTTATTTTGAAGTTCCACTGTCTGTCTTGTCTTCTACTTCCTGTCTTGTTTGCCGCCCTTTTTGATTTTGTACCTGCCCCTGATTTGTTTCACCTGTGTCTGATTAGTCCTGTCTATTTAGTTCCTGTGTTTCCCTTGTTTCCTTGTCTGTCCGTCCTTGGTTTCTTGTGTTCTCGTGTGTTCATGTGTTCTTGGTTTCTTGGTTCCTCTATGTTCTCTCGGTTTCTGATTCCTGTGGATTATTTTGCCTGTTAGTGTTTTTGCCTGGTTTTCCAGATTCCTGATTTTTAGTTAGTCTGTTTTTGTGTCCTTCGGTTTGTATCCTGCTCCTGGTTTCTTTGTGTTTTAGTTCTCACTGTTTTGTTTATCATTAAAGAGCACTTGTTTAATTCCCTGCGTTTGGGTCCATTCCTGTACCTCCCCAATTCTCCTGTGATAGCCAGAGGTTTCAGCTATCAAGCTCCTCTTCTGTGGAACAAACTACCATTTTGGGTTTGGCTCTTCCTGAGGTTTCTTCCACCTTTTTTTACCTGTTAAAAGGGTTTTTTATTGTGGGCAAGTTTATCCTCACTCGAACCGAGGTCTAAGGACAGAAGGTGTCACTCCCTGTACAGATTGTAAAGCCCTCAGAGTCAAATGTATTTTGTGACTTTGGGCTATACAAATAAAATTTGATTGATCATTTGATCAAGATACAAGCCTAATAACATGAGGAGACCCTCAGTTTGGCCTTTTTTGCTTGAAACTCCAACCAGAGAGCAGTTGGACCAGTAGATTGTTGCTGTGTTTTTTTAATTAAAGTGGAACTTTCAGGATTTCTCTCAATGAGTAACAAGGATTTCATCCTCAGTTCCACACTAGAGGTGTCGCCATGTACAGATGATAAGATAAGACGGATTTTAAATTCACTTTCTACAGCGGCTTACAATATTAAGGCAAATAAGAAAAATACTTTGACATGTTGTGTTTCATTTCTCCTCTCTCTCCCTAGTTCCTTCTTAAGCTGTTGGCTGTCCTTTGCTCCTGTCCACTCTCACGTCTGGAGAGATCTCATGTGTCCCATGATAATAGATGGTACACATAGTTTGTACTGTCTTTTCTGCCCCCAGCGCTTAGATTCAGCTCTGCATCTCTGTTGTCTTCTCCTCACTTCAGCAAGCATCACTGGTCTTTCCACAGAGAGTATGCTAGCAGTGCCTAATGTGAACAGCTGTTCTCGAGTGTAAATGAGAGCTGTGGCTCTTTTTGAATGGGTCACCCAGTGTATCATAAAATACAAAAGAAAAGAGGCAAATCACTAATCTCTACAGTTCAAGTCCATGAAAATGAAATATTGATATTGTCATTGACATGTAATGTCCATGCTCTCATTAACTGCAAACAAAACAACAACAAAAAAAATGGATCAAAAATAATAATAATAAGAAAAGCTACAAACACAACGGGTGCTTCGCAGCTTTGCTGCTACAACCCCCAAATACACCCAAACTACACCTAGCAGCGTAACAGCATAGCAGGCAAGCCTATGCCTGCTCAGGAAGGCGTCAAGTTTCAGAACTTTTCACCATGGTGTTCTAGGGGCTGCCATAGACTTAAATTGCAGTGGAAAGTAGAAAAAAAATAATAATTAAAGCTGCAAGCAGCGATGTACGGGCCCTTGCACGTGCGCACGTCGGGGTAGGCGCTGGACGCCTTCCCATGCGGCCTGCTCTACACTTGACGGACGGGTAGAGCAGGCTACTAAAATCACATGTACATCACGACATTACAACAAGAAGCTGCAGCAAACCAGCTTTTGGCCACCAGAGGGAGACAAACACATAGCCACAAGTATGGAAGCTGTCATTGCAGTCACAGAGGGTCCTCTGAACTCCGAACTTTGAGGGGACACCACGGCCACAGCGTTTAGACTTTTGAAAAGATTTCCATAACTTTTATTCACTCATGGCTGAAGAGTAACCTGGCCAAGTTTGAAGTTGGTAGCATTAAATCTGTAGGACGAGTTCGGTCATATGCGAGGTGTGGAATTGGGCAAAAATGGCGCCAAATTGCATCTTCCACCCAAAATGTCCGACTTCCTGTGCATATGGCACCATGGCGTCCATAGGCATCTTTGTGCGTCTGGGTATGACAAACGCGTGTACCGAATTTTAGATTGTTGCTGTGTTTTTTAATTAAAGTGAAACTTTCAGGATTTCTCTGAATGAGTAACAAGGCTACACACGCGCGTGTACCGAATTTTCAAGTCATCGTATGCCAAAGTCACCCCATTTATTTGGCATTTTTGAAAATTTGTAGGGGGCACTATAGAGCCATTTTGCGACACCAATGCACGCGCCAATTATCGAATTTTTCACAGGCATGACGCGCCAGCAAAAATCTGTGACTTTTCGCGAACGTTACGGGCACATAATTCGTCCCAGAAGAGGGACAAGTAAAATAATAAAAACTCTAGATAGGCTGAGCTGTTCTTTTTGGCCACTTTAGTTTCTTCTTCATGGTTGTTTGCATATATATATATATATATATATAAGTATATAGTTTGTTAACCTTTTTGAAAATCAGTGTCTAATTAGAATTAATTTAAGTTGCATTTGTTTTATATTATTTCATTTAGTACGACTGAAGGTGCTTTTATTTTGAAATCTCGGCAAGTCTCATTCGGCAAGTCTCGCATGTGACTGACCGCATCGGTACAAGCAATTAAGTTGTTATTAAGCTGTTTCAAGTTTCATCAATATTGAAGATAACGCTCAAGATCTGAAGACAATACCCTTTGTAAATGTTTTACTTTCTAAATGTTATTCCACATGCTGTGCATGTTATTATTTATGTCAAGCTAACATTGTTTATATTGATTTGGAGAGAGAGAAGCTTCAAATAAACCAGTAGAAAGAAAGACACTTGTGTCTGCCTGTGCTTTGAGGGAATCATAAAGCTGCTGTTGTCAATAATTGGTTGTGGTTGTGGGGATAAAAATGTAATGCTGGCGTGGATTTGTGTGTGTAAAAGTGGAGTTGATAAAATGGTGAGGTTCCATAAGAAAGATCAGGAGGTGCCTTTGGCCAGATCAAAGAACTGGACAAACAGTTTTTCAACCTTTGTGGTCTACTTCAAAATAAAAATAAAAATCATGCACTTTATTTGAAAAGTTGAAACTAGAGCAAAAGGCAAAACTAAATCCTTTGACATGCAACATCATATTCTAACATCAACCTTGAAGATCCGGATTTTATAGCATTATATGAGCGTCTCACAGAACAACTATTTCTACAGTGTGTGTGATAGATTATTTACACTAAATCTTTGTGTCCTCCAACCTTCAATGGAACCATAGAGAGACGAGGAAGCAGCCAGTCTCACAGCAAATTATGATGGGAACACATTGATTATAGAGTAGATGTGCATGCAGGAGCTATTTCTGGGACTGCACTGGCATCACACTATGCACACAGAATAACAGAAGATGATTACTATCATTATTTTGAAAAATGGGAGTTAAACTTACATATGACTCAATTTATAATAACTTTTATATTAACTTCTTATTTTGTTTCTATGATAAGTCTGTTTGTCTGTGTATATGCGTGTGTGCATACATGTGTGAGTGAGTATTCACACCTCTTACACACATGTACATCTGTTTCCAGCTAAAAGGTTCTGATAAACCCGCTGCACACTCCCTGCTCAGCACTAAACAGATAGAGAGGGTTTTCTCAGAATTGCTGAAACCAAGCCATTTCTAAAAACTAAATGGATGCAAATGTTTCTCTGTGTCTGCCCGACAACTTTGAAGATTTATATGATAGATACAGCTAAAGAGTGACAGAAGTCTAAGTCTTTGTACATGGGGCTCACACTCTACTCAGACAGGTGAGCTACGTGGTGCCCCGGTAATCCAATTTTAATAAAAGACCTTATGCCAAAACAGAGTCACACAATACACTGGTGGTTAAGATTCATTTCAGAACAGGTCAACATATTTTGTAACATTTTGCTATTTTTTTGTTTCACTTTCTTCTCTAACACGTTTGACACATACATACTAGTTGAGTTCTTTGATCAGACCAAGAAAACACATGAATGGATGAAAGCTGTCATCAGTCCACTTTTACCACTGTGTGCAGTGATGTTAATGCAGATTTTAGAAATTTAGATTTTGCTGCCTGCTGAAATGTACAATGTGTGCTCTCCAAATGTGCTTTCTAGTTGTGGTTTAGTAAGTGCTGTAAAATGTGTGTACACTCACTGACTGCAAAGTGGCTGTTTGGTTTGACTCAAGTGTGTGTGTGTGTAGGTGTGTGTGCCTGTCAGCCTGAATGAAGTGATTAGTGTGTGTGTGTGTGTGTGTGTGTGTGTGTGTGTGTGTGTGTGTGTGTGTGTGTGTGTGTGTGTGTGTGTGTGGTAGAGGCTTGTGTGAAAATGTCAATGAGACAAAGCATGAGTAAGGTGGATGATAAGTTGCAGCCCTCCGGTTGGGTGTCTCACCCAGTCCTCTAAACCTCCTTCAAGCCACCTCCATCTCCTCTGTCTCTTTATCCAGGTGCCCCTCCCTACACACCTGTGTTTTGCTGAGAATCCCCCTGTGACTAATGTTGAGTCACAATAACACCCCTAATCATAGTGACTTGCGCACACTCACTCAGACACAAAATAGACAGTAGATGTGTGTTTGATCTGCAGCTGACCAAAGTTGAAAAGCTGCTCAGGGCTCTTCAGTCAGCAGAGTGCCTTAAACAAACTGTGAACTGGGTTTGGGAGTGCTTATGTATCGTCTGATAGTAAACATCATACAAACATTGTTATTAAATACTTTGAAATGGAAAAAAGATGATGTATATCTTTAAATTGTAAAGAAAAAGTTATTTAGATGTAATCAAGTATGATCTCATGGTCTTTGAGTATAGAAAATATCTCTCAAACATTACCAACTTGTATTATGAAGGACTCTGCAGCTGTTTCAAACCACTGATATACTGAATCGTTTTTTATCTTCTGGCTTTCTGGGTGTCTGCCTGTGAAAACCCCTTACATACATTTTAACCTGACAGTTCAAACAATGAAATCCCAAAGATATATGAATCTGCTTTTGTTCTACCTTTGTTAAAAGGACCTGAACCATCTTCAATAACTACAGGCCAAATTTCAAGATTTAATCAGTAAGCAGCTTCAGCAGCTTCAGTTTTAGATTCAAATAATATTTATCCACATTTTAGTCTCAGTTTAGTAAAAATCATAATATGATTACAGCAGCTGTAAAGGTGGTAAATGTTTCCTTAGCATTTGATAAAGAAAAACAGCTTTGTGCATTTCCTTTTATTGATTTAGCCAAGGCTTTTGACACAGTTGACCATTTTATCCTCAAACAGAGGCTTTTTGATATCGGGCTATCAGAGCAAGAACTTGGTTGGTTTTCAAACTACCTTATGCATAGTTCTCAGTGTGTCACGTTTGATTGTCAGTGCTCTGATGTTGTGTCTTTTTGCAAGGGTGTCCTACAGGGCTGTGTGCTTGGCCCACTTCTTTTTACAATTTTTTTTTTTTTTAATAATTTGGGTGACTACATAAACGATGTTTTTTCAGTCTTGTTTTTCATTTGTATGCCGATGATAGTTATTTACTACAGTGCATCAACCCTTGCTAAAGCAGTTGACCATTTGCAATGTGCTTTGATCGTTGTACAGAAAACCTTGTCTCAACTTAAACTTGTTCTTTATGCTGACAAAACCAAGTGCATGTTGTTTTCTAATGCCAAGAATAGACTACAAAATATTCCTTCAGTGGTCACTCTTGAAGAAGAAGTTGTTAAAATGGTTCTCCTCCTATAAATACCTGGGATAGGGTTTAGCACAGTGTGATGGACAGTAGAGGAAATTTGGATACTCCACCCTCAGACTGGAATAGTTTACAGAACGTTTTAAAACTCAAAGATCTCATTTATATTTATTTGAATGCTTTTAAATCCACATTGAAAGAGCCAGGGACAGAATCGTGGGGGCGTCGTTGCTTTAACTGATATTGTTGAATTCATGGCTTGTATCACACTTTTATTACTTTTCTAGATTGATATATGTTATGTTATGTAATGCTGTCTGTTTGTTTTGTATCTGTTTTTAATGACTAGTTCTTAGTTTGTGCTGCTGCCTGTCTCAGCCAGGACTCCCTTGAAAAAGAGGTTATTAATCTCAATGGGACCTTAAGATTTCAATCCTGCTTGATTTGGTGATACCGATGGTTACTGGTGTTAACAGCAAATGATGATGAGCCACTGCTGTGTTATAAATACAACAGACTTCACTACATCAAACATGGTTTATTTTCAGGTGTTCTGTTTCATCAATTCTGCTTAAATGGGTTTGATCATGAGTTATTATGGAAACATGTCTCGCCAGACTAGTTTAGTCTCTGCAGGCTTTCCAGGCTTAGCTTCATCTCAGCAGTCCCTCAGCACTGATGTAAACAGCTCAGATCTTTATTTATGTCAAGTATATGTCTGTTTACACTGCAAATGTTGTAGAATATGTGAACAACGTTTAACCATGTGGAGTTTCTCCAATTTTTTCTTTGCTTTTGATGCTAGTGGAAATTATAAAGAAATTATTCAAAATTCACAATTCCACCATGAGCAAGCACTTGGCGACGTAGCATACCTTTCTCTGTAGTTTCTAATACATTTTAGGCTTGGGTCTTTTGGTAGCATTTGACAATAAGTCTTGTCCTGTAATCCAGATTTAGTTTGGATTAATGGATGGGTACCACTCCTCTATCATAATGGACTCAGGTGGAATCAGCTTTTCCTGATAACTCTACTATACAAAAGTGTAATAGTTTGAACAATATGGATCCTTGCTTGAGTGATTTGTATTTTGCAAACTGAGGTTGCTGTTTCTGAAATACAGCTTCAGACTGACACTCAGTGCTGCTGATATTTCTGTGTACCCTTTGGATGACTGCCATGCAAACTCAAATAGTCCCTAAATTGACTATAGTAAAAGGAAACACTCATTTTCCTCTTTCTCCACACCACCCAAGAGCCAGTGATGAAGGTCTGGGGAAGAAAAAACACAAGTAAGGGAAAGAAATGGACAGAAAGAAAGTAACAGGAAAAATGGACAGGATGAAGGAGTAAGTGCTTTTACTTGCATGATAAATGAAGGAGTGGGAGAAGAGGCAGGAACAAGAAAAGAGAGGGAAACAGAGAGGGGGATGGAGGTAGACAGCAGTGAAGGGGAGGGGGGGTGATTCTTTCTGGAGCTTTTGAGGTTTCAAATTTCTTTTTTCTTTCGATTCTCTGCTCATGTGCTGATTGACTCTTCCTTTCTTACCCTCTCTCTTATTTTCTCCAGACCAGCGGGGATTTCTGCAGATCGGCCCAGTCCAGCCAAGCCCCAGCATGTTGTAGGCGGCTGCTACCAACAGGAAGACTGTAGCGGAGAAAGCAATAGAGAAGAGAAGAAAGAGAGAAGAGAGGGAGAAAGAAGAGAAAGTGAAAGAAAGGATGGTGCAAGAAGGTAAGCTGAACTGCATGTGTTTTTTATTTGAAATGTTGAAGGGAGAAAAGGAGGGGGCAGAAAAGTAGAGGGATCTCCAGTTTTTGCTCTCTTTGTTTTTTACGAGGGAGACAGAGTCGCTATGCTGATGCAGTCGTATGTATGAAAGCTGCAGCTGAAGCTAGACTTGCTGCTGATGTGACGGACTAAATAAAGCCATGTCTGTGGGGTGTGACCACAGGGTAGAGAACTGTATGTTTGTATGTCCCACTCAAAAACCTCATGTTTCTTCACATTTGGTTACACTCACAGAGTTATGCAGAGAGGACTCCATTGGCAAAATGTATGATGTGATACTCAAAACAGTTCATGTTTGATGTTTATGAGGTTACAGATGTTTGTAAAGCAGCTTAGTGAGGGAGCTCCAGTTTTCTTATTTGATTGACAACATTAATCCCTAAAGTACTGAAAGATGAGATGAGACTGGTGTGTAGAAATGAATACAAAAATATAAGTATGATGTAAGATCAGGAAGAAGTCTGTTCAGACAAACATTGAATGTGTATGTGACTGTTTTTGAATTTAGACTTGAATGTTTGGAAGAAAATAGAAAGCATGAAACTGCTGCCCCATTTTGTCTTCCTTATAGAAAACATGCTTTCTATATATATATATATATATATATATATATATATATATATATATATATATATATATATATATATATATATATATATATAATAGATAGATAGATAGATAGATAGATAGATAGATAGATAGATAGATAGATAGATAGATAGATAGATAGATAGATAGATAGATAGATAGGAGGGACATGTATATGTGTGTGTGTGTGTGTGTATATGATATGTAGTATAAAAGTGCTTTGAGTGGTTGGAAGACTAGAAAGGAGATAGTAGAAGTACCATTTTAAAAGCAGCAAATATATTCTGTTTAACAGTTTCACTAAAATCACTGAATAAATAATAAAGCATATAAATAAAGTTCTAAAGCTGTGTTTTTGTACAGTAAACAGTGAGGCTCAGCCATAGATGACTGTAGCAGCCCTCAGAATCACTCATAGACTGTATCAAACAGGAAGCACTCCACTCCTGCAGAGTCAGAAGAGAGAAAGTATTTGATTGGATCTAAAATTAGTGCAAAATGAATCATCAACAACTTTTTATGGTTCATCAGGAAACGACGAACTCTAAAATACCACGAAGAACACCTGAAAATACATTACAAAACATTTTTAGTCAAGATACTGGAGTATAAGTGACAGAACTTCAACATCAATTTTGACTTTGTGGGGACAATAAATGTTTTCTTAACACAGATTTTGTTTTTGTCTAATGTTAGTCCGCATATTAAAAGATCTGTCAGTAAACTGAAACTTCCAGTCCTGTAATTAGAATTTTGGTGGTGGGTAGGGTGACTATATTTGGATCAGTGACTATGCTGTTAATGACATTATATATTTATTTTCTCAAGTCTAAAATGTTAAATGGTAAATAAACACAAGAGGAAAATAACTAGTGAAAAAATAAATGATATAACTGAATGTGGAGTGAATATCCAGAAAATATCCCAACAAAACCCTCTCTGCAATGCACAATATACACCATTCAGGACTCATAGAGAAGGCTAAATGTGTTAAATAATTGTTAAATATAAGGTTCAAGATGCAGCTCAACATCTCACACGTGAGCTCTTTCACAATGTTAAGTAATTCAGTAGCTGAACTGATCACTTACATATGTACTCTGCTCTGTGTGTGTGTGTAGGTGTGTGTGTGTGTGTGTGTCATATGTCATCTCGAGCTGAAGACGTAGGAACAAAGAGCTGGTATTTCTGAAGAAAGAAAGAAAGAAAGAAAGAAAGAAAGAAAGAAAGAAAGAAAGAAGAGTGTCTGAATGCTGACGGCAGCTGCCTGTGGGAAATGTAATCCATATGTGTGGTCAGTCCAAGCTGCCCCAGAGGAAAAAGAACAGGTCCTTCTCCCAAAGACACGATTCTTTCTACCTCTCCCCCTTGTTTAAATTCCTGTCATTCTGGCCTCACGGACCCTGGCCGCTAGTCAACTGTCTGCAGAAGAAGGAGGGAGGGGGCAAACCAGTGGGAAGGCAAGAGTGAAATCTGAAAGTGATGGAGGCCAGGGTGATGCCATAGAGAGGAACCCACGAAGATGCAGGAGATAGACTTGTGTGACAAAGCTTTAAGTTAGAACAGAGTGAAGTTGAACGGATTAAAGAAGAGTTGGTATTTTCATGAATTGTTACATATATTCTAGAGAGAATCTGATAATCAGGCACTAGCAGCTTGTTGCAGCAGCTTCCATGAACATACCGTGTTTTTGTCCATTATGTTTTGTTCTCTCACATTCTTTCTATATTTAAATAGTTTAAACTTTTGAAGCCGAAATAGATATAGTGTGGATCCAAACCTTTCAGCCAGAATAGCAGTGTGATGTGTTTCACTAAGACATGGCTGCACAAGCATATTCCAGACTCTAACTCCTCCATCCCTGGTTTTCAGATTATACAGGCAGAGAGCGCAGACTGAGCAGTAAGAAGAAAGGTAGAAAGACTGCAGTGCTCATGATATGACATGTTACTGTGAAGGGGCACTTCTGTAGCCCAGTGTGTGCACTGAACCACTAGCCGTGAGCCAGTGTCCATATTATCTGCCAAGGGAGTTCACATGCTATTGTCTTTGTTTACATCCTGCCATCAGCTGATGCCAACCCAGCATGTGATGTCTTGATGAGTCACAGCCAGACTGCAAATGGGAGTGACACCCTCTGTCCTTAGACCCTCGGTTCGAGTGAGGAAAAACTTGCCCACAAAAAACCCTTTTAACAGGGAAGAAAGGTGGAAGAAACCTCAGGAAGAGCCACAGAGGAGGGATCCCTCTCCCAGGACGGACAGACGTGCAATAGAGAGAGAGAGAGAGAGAGAGAGAGAGAGAGAGTTTGAGTAGAGTTTTCAAGGGAGATGTGACTGAGAGAAGGGGGGAGCAGCCTAATAACAAAATGGGAGGATCTTGGTTCCTGTCAGAACACGTGCAGCAGCATTCTGAATTAGCTGCAAAGTCTTAAGAAACTTATTGGAGCAGCCTGATAACAAGGAGTTACAATAGTCCAGCCTAGAAGTAACAAATGTGTGGACTAGTTTTTCTGCATCCGCTTGAGATACAATGCATCTGATTTTGGCGAGAGTAACTAAGTCTCTAGAAAGAGAGTTTCTGAGGTGTTTGGGTCTAATTACAAGAACTTCAGTTTTGTCTGAATTTAACATCAGAAAATTGCAGGTCATCCAACGTTTTATATCCTTAAGGCATGCTTGGAGTTTAGCTGACTGATTGGTTTCATCAGGCTTGATCGATAAATATAATTGGGTGTCATCTGCATAACAATGAAAAATTAATGTAGTGATTCCTAATAATGTTCCCTAGAGGAAGCATATATAAACTGAATAGAAGTGGTCCTAGTACAGAACCTTGTGGAACTCCGTGATAACTCCGTGATTGGTATGCATGATTCATCATTGACGTTAACAAACTGAGATTGACCTAAGAAATACGACTTAAACCAGCTTCGGGCGGTTCCTTTGATGCCAATTTGATGTTCCAGTCTTTGTAAAAGAATTTGATGGTCAAGGTGTCAAATGCGGCACTAAGATCTAGCAGGACAAGTACAGAGATGAGTCCTTTGTCTGATGCCATTAGGAGGTTGTTTCTAACTTTGAATAGTGCGGTCTCTGTGCTATGATGCACTCTAAATCCTGACTGAAAATCCTCAAATAAACTGTTCTTATGAAGAAAGTCACACAGCTGATAAGCTACAGCTTTCTCAAGTATTTTTGAGAGAAAGGGAAGGTTTGATATCGGTCTGTAATTGGCTAAAACCTCTGGATCTAGAGTGGGCTTTTTAAGAAGAGGTTTAATTACAGCTACTTTAAAGGACTGTAGTACATATCCTGATAATAAAGACAGATTAATCGTATTCAATAAAGAAGGGCTAACTAGAAGTAAAACATCCTTGAGCAGCCTGGTTGGGATGGGATGAGACAGGTTGATGACTTAGATGACGAAATTATTGAAGTTATTTGATAAGGGTTGACGGGAGAAAAACAGTCTAAATATATATCAGGTTTTACAGCTGTTTCCAAACTTGCTGTGTAAGAAGGCAGATCAGTGCCTGGTGAGGGCAAGAGGTGATGAATTTTGTCTCTAATAGTTGTCCTGGCATTACGGAGAGCCTTCCTGTATGTTTTAAGATTATCTTGCCAGAACGAGATTCTTCCAGTTTAGTGGCACGCCATTTGCGTTCAGATTTACATGCCTCTTGCTTTAAGTTATGAGTCTGCTGGCTATACCATGGTGCTAACCTCCTATGTTTAATTATCTTCTTTTTCAGAGGTGCAATAGAGTCTACAGTTGTCCGTAATGAGCCTGTAGTACTATCAACAAGATGATCTATTTGTGAGGGGCTAAAGGAAGCAGACAAGTCCTCTGCTGCATTGAGACATGGCATTGGATTCAATACTGAAGGAATCACTTCCTTAAATTTGGCTACAGCACTATCAGATAAACATCTGCTGTAGGAGTTTGTGCCAAAAGACTTATACAATGAGTCGGTTTATTTACAGCACTACCACCTATTCAACCTTAGCCTGATGCAGGAGGCGGTCCCGGTGCTGTGGAAGACATCTTCTTGTTCCAGTTACAAATCTTTCTGTCCTAAATGACTATAGACCAGTTGCCTTGACGTTCCAGGTCATGAAAGTCTTGGAAAGACTGTTATTTGCCCATCTCAGACCTCAGGTGGTCTTGAGGACACGACCATCTACTTGCTCCAGCTCTCTCTCTCTCACCTGGATAAAGCTGGGTGAGGATAATGTTCTTTGACTTTTACACAATTCAGCCTGCACTGCTGTGAGAGAAGCTCAGAGTGACGCAGGTGGACACCTCCACGATCTCATTAGCATTGCAGCAGCATCAGAGCCAGCAACACTAAAAAATGTGAACTGATTAAGAAGGCTGGCTCTGTGCTGGGGACTGCTCTGGAGCACCTGGAGCTGGTTGTACTGTAAGAGATGGATGCTCCATAAACAGCTCAGCATTATGGACAATACCTCAATCCACTACATGACCTCCTGATGAAACCACAGAGCAGATTTCATTAGATTAGATTAGATTAGATTTAGTATTTATTCTGTTTTTCATGCACCGTGGAAGTAAGTGATGTTGCGATCTGCTTCTATGTTATTGCCTCCTCATAGTGTGGTGGAAGAAAAGGCAGTTTTTAACTGAGTCACTGCTAAAAGCTGAACTGACTACAGCCTCAGCCTACAATCTTATTAGTAGTTATCTGAAATTGTTGTCTCTCCCAAATGTCATTTCCATAAAAAAATGCTTGAAAAAATATTGCAATGATTCAACCAAAGCAGGAATATTAGTTGAAGGAAAAGACAATTCTGTATTTGAGTCACATTTAACTTTTCCCTGTTACCATATTTATTTTATATTATAGTCTACACAATCCTTACAAAGTCTGTACCATGAAGTGCTGCTGAATATGAAACAGTTACTGCTGTTCAGTCAGCTGTGAACAGGCACACACGCACACACACACACACACACACACACATACATACACACAGACACACACCTTTTTAGACTGAGGGGAGGGGTCAAGAAAACTGGACAGGGATATATTCTGGAGTGTCAGTGGCATGATTAAACTGTTTGAGGGTTTTTAAGCTGAGAACAGGGATGGAGTTCTGAAGACTGCCATGTCTGTTCTGTCCACCAGGGGACAATGTGGCTCAGGCTTCCTGTCACCTCTTGACTATAGAAAGGTTGCTGTTGCCCACTGGGCCAGATCTCTGCTGCCTGTATTCAGTGCTTTAAATCATAACCTTTATTTCAGAATAACAATGATCTTTTCCATTAATTATTCAAAAAATTTTAATCACCATTTAGTTGCATAGATGTTGTAGGAAATGAATTAAATGGGGCAGCAGTAGCTCAGTATGTAGGGATTTTGCATGCAACCGGACATTGGCTGGTTCTAGTCCAGCATGTAACAAAGTATGCAGGGTGGACTGGTTGCTGGAAATGTGCCAGTTCACCTCCTGGGCACTACCAAGGTGCCCTACCCCTAACCATACCCCTAACTGCTCCCAGGAGGCTGCTACATGGCTGCCCATCACTCTAGCATCTTTACACATTTGCACATCGATGACCCCTTTGTGTGTGTGTGTGGTTGTATTTCTATACAACATATGCACAAATTTAATAAGTTTTCTTACTTTTTGAGTAAAATTCCTCAAAACGCTTATCAGGAACATTGTCAACACTGCGTATCCCTAATAAGGAATGTCCAGCCATCAAAACTTGTGTTCAAGAACAGAGTTCAGTGTTCTGCGTGCTATCAGTGTTTACTACATACCAGCAACAACTAATTAAGTTGAAGTCAGTTCCTCATGCATAGCAGAGCATGGCCTCAGCTTCTCCATTTACTTCATTACAGCAGAGAAGCAGAAGCTTGTTCCCATAAATGCTGCTAATTTGAATCCCCCTCTTGCTCTCTGTCATATCAGTATGTTGATAAAAGACCACCAGACTTACAGTCAGGAGGCACATGATATGTGACTGTATAACTGGGGGAAGATACACATACAGATGGAGAATTCTTGTTTCTAGTGTGTGTGTCTGTGTGTGTGTTTGTGTGTGTGTCTGTGTGTGTGTTGTACATAATGCAGTCTTAATGAATTACATGACAGACATACCACATTATGATTATGAATATACTGAGATAAAAACAAAATCACAATCTATAATGACACAGATATTTGCCTTGAACATTTCTGTTTAACAAACTGGATGCAGAGGTGACAGGTCATCAAGAGTGGTACAGTGCTTTCTTTTACTAAGCTCACCCATACACACATTCACACACCAATGTTACATCCTTTAAAAGCAATTGGGGATTCAGTATCTTGCTCAAGGACACTTCTTCTGTACTGGAAGAACTGGGAATCAAACCCTTTGATTACTAGACAACCTGCTCTACCAGTAGTAGTACTACTGTAGCAGTACTAGTACATATGGTAAATGGACTGTACTCAAAGCGCTTTACACTACATATCACACAGATTCACGCATTCATCACACTGATGCAAGGTGACAACTGCTCATCAGTTTTAGGAGCTAACCATTCATACTCACTCACACACCAATGATGCAGCCTTCGGTCATTCAGTATCTTGACCAAGGGCACTTCGACATGTCAGTGTGGGAATTTTCCCCAAATTTATAAAAACTGGCATTACATGGGTTCTAAATGGCTAAATTTACTGTTTTAAATCACCCTGAATCTTGCAAGGCTGATGCTGTTAGAGTCAACTGATTATGTCAAGACATGAATATAAAAAAAATACTATCACCCTTTGATAAGATTTAATCAAGAATTAATTTAAAATTATTTAAAATGAATTTGTTATTACCTGACAGTGGGGCTGTCCCTTAGAGCCAGGAGACTGCCCTGGAAGGCTAGCTGGCATGCTAAGTAAGACAAAACAAAGGCACCCAAGGTGTTTGTGATGGTGATTTACAGGCACATGCTGGGTCATAAACAATGTAATGTTGATTTTCTTTTTTTTTTTCATTTCTGGAGCCTCATATTGCTTGTTGCACCTGCTGGTGACTTCTGGTGATACAAAGCCCAGCCATTGTATATTTAGAAATGATAATCAGTTGTACGCATAGACTTAAAAAAATAACAGCTTGCATTCTTGTTGGCATTGTTTTATGTACTTTTCAACACTCTCTTATGTTATTGAGTTCCAAATAGTTTCCAGTTGTTATCACAGACTTGCTTTACTTGAAGCTTTTGTCCCAAATTTGTTCAAGAGGATTCAAATCCAGACTTTGACTTGGTCAGTCCATCAGTTCCAGTACACCAGATTTTTCTTGGTCAAATAGTCTCTGCACAGTTTATGTATGCTTGTGGTCATTGTCTTGTTGGTATATGAACCCACGACCAATGAGATTCAGTCCAGAAGGGATTCCAAGATGTTGTGGTTGTGGTAGACGTTCTTGTTAATGATACCGTTGATTTTTACTCATTTGCCTATACCAGCACCGTGTTTCACTGTGGGTGCAATGCATCTGGCATTCTCCAGCTTGTCTGCAAAACTGACTCCAAAGCATAGTTGACCACACTGTGAGAACACTTTATGTCTTTCTCTATTTGTCTCAGAGACCATCCAGCATCATAATGCGGACTCAGCTTTTTACCATTTTGATCAGGAATGATGAATTTCAAACTGAATTCACCTTTTTTGTGAGCCGGCTCACTGGGCTTCTCTGAGAAGTCAGAAATGAATGAAACATAACATTCAACCACTAAAAGTAATTCTTCTGTTCAGGAATGCAAGTAAATAACTATAATTTGACATCTTAACACTGATAGTTGTGTTTAAATCCAATAATGGAGAACATTTGGTGCTGATGTTCATTATCCTTGAGCATTTAAATGAAGCTCCTAAATTATTAGTGTCTAAAGGACATACCAACTTCACTTTCACTCATTTAGTTTTTAAAGACTTTTTTCATTCTGCATTGTTTCACTAGCTTGTTGGATTAAAACTGAATTCATGGTCATCTATGCCCATACTGCGTGATGGATTACTTGAACAGTAAACAATAGAAGTGCTTTTTATTGAGATTTGATTAGATTTTTTACATTTTTGTATGCACTTTCTCTTTTACTTAACACAGAAACACTGTACTTATATAACACCTTTCTAGTCTTCCGACCACTCAAAGCGCTTGTACGCTACATATCTCATTCACCCATTCACACACATTAATACAATGATGGCATTGGCTGCCATGCAAGGTGCCAACTACTCATCAGTTTTAGGAGCTAACCATTCATACACCGATGGCGCAGCCTTCAGGAGCAAGTTATCTTGCCACATATCTAAGCCACAGCCGCCCCTGTGTGTGTGATAAATGAGGTTAGTTAGATTTCGGCTTCTGTGTTGTTAGTAGTAGATTTCCTCAGAGTTCCTCACTGTGGCGTTTTCTTCTTAACTTCACATCAGTTGTCAACAGTACTATAACACGTCTCTCCTGTCATACTATGTTAAGGCAGTGTTTGTTTCTGTAGTTATCATCCAACACTGAGTTTACTGTAACTGTTTGCTCAGTGTCGTCCTGCTCTTTCATTAAATCCTCTCCTCTGGTTTGAACAGTTGCTGTTGTCAGCATTTATCCCTCAAGGCAATCTCAAATGCAGACATATTTACCACCTTTACCTTTAATATCCACTGAGATCTATCAATTTAGGGACAGATCTCCCATTGCAATTCAAGTTCCATTAAAACACATCTTCCAATCAATGATTGCATAATAGAGCGCGCACCAGTCTTTGCCACTTGTGTCGCCGCCATGTTGGATTGATTGATGTTTGGAGCTGAGGGTTTTCGATTAAGTGCTGTCCTTTTTGACGGACTTGAGAGAGAGAGAGAGAGAGAGAGAGAGAGAGAGAGAGAGAGAGAGATGATGAGATAAAGATAGAGAGGGAGAGACCATAACAGAGAGAGACCATTTATCAACTAGACTGAGGAGACTGAATAAGCTGAGTGTTGCATTCTCAGCCAGAAGGCAGCAATTGTGTGTGTGTCTGAGAGAGAGAGAAAGAGAGAGAGAGAGGGACGGAGAGAGAGAGCGAGAGAAGAGGGAGGGTGAGACAGGTGGGGAAACAAGCAGAGAGAGGCATGCAGTCTGAAGGAGAGACAAGAGGACGGCGATGTGCATCTCCCTCCTCTCATCCATCTGTCCACCTTTCTCTGTTCATCTCTTCATCCCTTTTCCGTCTACCCGTATGTCCGTCTTGTCTCCTGCGGTGTTGGTACATGACTGATCCAGGGGATAATGTTGAAGTTCCGTGTGGACAGGAGAGTGAGGTAGGTGGAGAGAAAAAAGAGGAAGTGACATGCAGGGCTAGAGTTAGGACAAGACAAGATGGAAGAGGAGAGGAGGAGGAATGGATGGTCAAACGCAGCTTGGAGGTCAGAGATGACTGCAATGCAGTGCCAGCAAGAAGCACAGGGTAGCCATAAGCCCTGTACTGTGTATGTATGGCTAGTGTGTGCACTGTGCACAGTGTGTTAGTTAGTTTGTCTGTGTGTGTCTGTGTGAACCATGAGGCACAGTTGTGGTGCTGTGTGTCTGGCTGGTGTTGTACAGTGGTGCAGTGCTAAATGAGGTTAGTTAGATTTCGGCTTCTGCGTTGTTGGTAGTAAATGTGAGGACACTGTGGCATCTTCTTCTTAACTTCACATCAGTTGTCAGCAGTACTATAACACGTCTTAGTAACAAACTGTAAATTCCCTTGTAGTAACCTAGCTATAAAACACACCTTAGTTGAATTAAGATAAAATGAGTAGAAAACAATCAGCAACTTAAGCTGGCATCACTATCTCTCACTAAACAGTGGAAAATCCTATTTAGTGCACTCAATTAGTCAATCATGACCCAGATTCATATACAATATTCCAGCATTCAGAAATATAAAATATAAATATAAGATATCAATATTAGACCAAGCAACTTCAGAAAAACAACGTTTCCCTTTTTTAAACATTTGGGACATTTACACATGCAAGAACTCTGATTTCTTCAAATAAAGGTAAAGAATGGACAGGAATATTATGCACACTAGTATGTGGAAAAAGTAGGTGTATATGGTATGTACAGTATGTGCATGTCTACTTCTCTATATAAATGCGGTGCATAGATCATATATGTACATATGTATGTACATATGTATATATATATGTACATCCATACACATATGTACATCCATCAACTGTTCTTGTGTCTCGGTGTTTTGGAGTACAATGATCTGTAGCGTCTCCCAGATGCCTTTTTGCTGGTGTAGTCTGTGTTGGATACACATTTTCCTGGTCCTGGGAGATAGTGGATCCCAGAAACCTGAATGTTGGGGGCAGCACTGTGAGGCCACTGCCATCTCCACAGTTTTGTGTTCAGCTCCAGGTTGTTCTTACCGCACCAGAGGACCAGCCGGTTGACCTTCCGTCTGTATGCTCATCATGAATGAGGCTGATGATCGTTGGGCCTTTTGCAAATTTCAGGAATGTAACAGATATCTCTTGAGGTGGTCACCCCTGTAGGAGAACAAGGGAGTGACTCATGACATGTCCATTATTCTTATCTTTTGTCCTCAGCACTGCTTGGTTTCACATTCAGATTCATCAACCGGATAGTTTCTCACTTACTTCAAATCTTTTCTTTCTTCCCTTGTTATCTTTTTACCCTTTTTGCATTGTTTAGTAGGTTAATGGCTCTTTGAAATTTCCAACTTGAAATGAAACATTTTTGACACTTTTTTTAAAACTGTATTTCTCAATTATACTCAAGTGATATTTACATTACAGGACTAGTCTCTGTAATTGTGGCACTTCCCAGGTCCCCATGTTTATCACAAAACAGACTTTCAAATTGAGTGTTTGCCAGAATACCAGCTCAAAGGCGGCTGTGGCTCAGGAGGAGGAGCAGGTCATCAACTAATCAGATGATTGGCGGACTGCAGGCTCCTCAGTCTGCATGTCGAACTGTCCTTGGGCTGAAGATACTGAATGCCAAATTGCTCCATCAGTGTGTGAATGCATGTGAATGGTTAGCTCCTAAAACTGATGAGCAGTTGGCACCTTGCATGGCAGCCAGTGCCATCAGTGTATGAATGTGTGTGAGTGAATGAGATATGTAGTGTAAAAGCGCTTTGAGTGGTCGGAAGACTAGAAAGGAGATATATAAGTACAGTCCATTTAACATTACATTTTATGCACTGTAACGTTGCTTTCACACTCTGCTCTGCAAAAAGGTTGTTCTGTTCATTAGTCCTAGCAGGGTCCTAGTCCTTGTTTATCTTTAAAATCTAGCAGAGCTGTGGGAGATTAACATATGCCTGACAGTCCAGAGCCATGCAGCTGTTCTGTTTGTCCTCCAGCAGATAGATATGTGGATCCTGCTGCCTCATTTTGACTGCCCATTATTCTGTAGCTGCTTCTATGTGGATTCACTCTTAGTGCTCTCTTGTAGTTAATCCCTGGTAGTTGGTGCAGGCTGACCTAAGGTAGCTTCTGCTAGCTGTCCCCTGGTTCCTCGGGAGGAACTGTCCTAAGGAAGCATAGCCCTAAGCAGAAGTCCCCAGTTCACCAGAAACCACAGAAACAGCTCAGTCCGTCAAGCTCACGGACTCATCTCTGATGGTCTGCTTACAGGTGGGAGATTGACCATGTGGTGACATGGTGCAGCCAGAACAACTTAGAGCTTAACGCTCTAAAGACAGTGGAGATGGTTGTGGATTTGTGGATAGGAAGAACCTAGCCACGCTTGTCCCCATCACCCTCTGTGACTCCCCGATTGAGACTGTGGAGTCTTTCCGTTTCCTGGGAGCCATCATCTCTCAGGTGGGAGCTGAGCATCAGCTCCCTCATTAGGAAAGCACAACAGAGGATGTACTTCCTGTGGCAACTGAAGAAATTCAACCTGCCAAAGACAATGATGGTGCACTTCTACACCGCCATCGAGTCCATCCTCACATCCTCCAACACTATCTGGTGCCACTGTCAAGGACAAGGGCAGCGTGTCAATCGATTTGCAGAGATCTGCAAATCTGTCATTGCTCCAGGACCTGTACACTTCCAGGACTCTGAAGCTTGCAGGAAAGATTATGGCTGATCCCTCCCACCACGGACACAAACTCTTTGGCTCACTCTCCTTTTTTTGGTCACTGGTAGGAGGCTGCAGCCCATCAGGACCAAAACCTCACGCCACAAGAACTGTTTCTTCCTCTCTGCTGCTAGCCTTGTCAACAAGGCTCGGAGCCCCCTCTGACACTGACTCTCTCCCTCTCCCCATCCAGACCTACATGTCACATTAACATAGTATCTACAGACTCTCAGCATTACATTAATGCACAGCCTTTATTTATTCTGGACTACCTCATCTTGATGTATATCTGCACATTTATAATATTCTGCATACTGTGAAATCTCACTCTTAATACTTGCCCATTTCTGCATAACAGCTCTTTCATTTTAGAACATATTGTATATATTTATTGTCTATATTAGTACTACCTGATTTTTTTTATCCTCCTTAATTTTTAATTAATGTTTATTCTGTACCAATACAGCAAGACAAATTCCTTGAAAGTGAAAACCTACTTGGCAATAAATATTATACACACCAAAGTTAGTCATGGAGTTCCAAAGGTTCTGTGGTTAGAACAATTCTATTCACCTTTTATATATGCTTCCTTTAGGGAATATTATTAGGAATCATTCCATTAACTTTCAGTGGTATGCCAATGATGCCAAATTATATTTACTTACTTATATTTACTTACTACCCCTCTAGAACACTGCGCTCTCAGAATGCTGGGTTCCTTGTGGTTCCTATAGTCTAGTAGATTGGGAGCCAGAGCTTCAGCTATCATGTTCCTCTTCTGTGGAACTAGCCCCCAGTTTGGGTTCTGGAGGCAGACAACCTTTACACATTTAAGAGTAGGCTGGCTCAGGAGAGCTTATATTTCTCTCCATCTGTACACATTCATGTCCCATGAATGCATGTTACTAACTTAGCTTCTACCCGGACTTTATCCGCTTTCCCATCTGGCAGGTTCTCATGGATTGTGGCTATGCCTAGATCAGCATTCATTATCATTTTCATTATTGCTAGCTTTAGTCATAATTCTATTAAAACCGGTCGTAGCAGATGACTGACCAATGAGCTTGGTTCTGCGCGAGGTTTCTGCCTGTTAAAAGGAAGTTTTTCCTTGCCACCATCGCCAAGTGCTTTGTTGGAATCGCTGGGTCTCTGTAAATATCATTATTTTATATTATAAATAATACTTGCTAGCTCAGAGTTATTCTGTTTTCTGCACACACACACACACACACACAAAATGTGTTAGAGAGAAAAACCCTGTACAGTATATGTGAGGAGGCCACACAGATATCCCAAGCCATACACACACAGACTTGTATGCTCACAGACACATTCAGAGAACTCTCTGAGGATCCAGACCAGCAGTATGTGAGTCTAAAGCCCTAAAGCTGAGAGTTCTGAATCCTGTAAAATAAATGAAGCGAAGACTGTGAGCTGATGCAAGTAGGCAGCTGGTCACCTGACACATCAGCTGAGTGTGTATTGTGATCAGTAACTGGAGAAAAGAAAAAGGTTCTGCAGGACAGCGCTGGAAAAGTTAATCATTTGACAAAGTGGATTTTTTTTATTGAATGTGTCAATAATAGTATATAGCACACTATATACTATTCACTGCACTTATTACTGTGGATGCCCAGTAATAAGTGTTATCCAAATCTTTATTTTTATTATCATTTATTATCATTTCATTTTAAACTACTTCTACTACTACTACAGACTTCATTCAAATTACAAATTGTACACAAGATCTTAAACTATTAAACTATTGTATTTAACTTTTTTAAAAATCTTTTACCGTTTTTAAACTATCAAGGCTTAAATTTGAGCAGGTTTTTACTCAAATTCTGCGTTTATAATAGGTGTGTATTGCGTCTGCTAGAGTGAGGACTGGAGAAAAAAATCAGTGAAAAAATAAAACGTATTCGACTACCATGGCCTGAAATGCCACACTACACACATAATTACCACTCAAAAATGTAGGAAAATTAGAGGCGGTCGCAGTGATAACACTGTTGAAGCTGTCATTTTTATAGTTTTGGGGTCAGAGACAAAGATGCGCCAGCAAAACGCATCTACTGCCCAATCTACTCCCATGTTAATTTGTGAAGAGAAATTTCCAAAAGGAGCAGGGAGCACCTGTGCTTTCTCTAACTCCCAAGGCCAAAGTTTATACAATTTTCGTCAAGGAAATTGTCCACGAGATGAGGATACTGATGGTCATTTCGGCTTTTGGTTTGCGGCACACCTTTTTTGGCATTTTTGGCACCTTCGAGGGGCTTCATTTAGAGATTTTCTGTGTGTCTCAGGGGGAGAGACATAGAGTGCGTGCGCGCACCTGTGCCTAGTGACCTTTGGCCGAGCCCCGCCCCCCTTAGTTACTGTTGCTAGGTCCGTCAAGCGCAACAGAGTGCCATGACGGGAAGAGGTATACCAGTGCGTGTCAGTTTTTGGAGCAATACCTCCGCGATATCCTCCAGTTAGAGGCAAAAGGGGTTACAATATGCAGTGGGGGATATATTCAAAATATTAAAATAGGCAACAAAGGCGACATAACCACTATCAAGGCTAATGCTTACTGGTCCCATTGCACAGCATTTATAGGATTGGGAAACTCAGGAGTAGGCTGTCCGTTCCGAAAATGCTACATGAAAGATGAAAATAAAATGAGTTGCTTGTTGGGGTGCTATGTTCATCTTTGTTGAAAACTGACGAAAAATAAAGTTAGGGAGCTCCAAACATTGAGACCCAACACAACAACAGCTAATATAGCTAGCATTAGCTAACACGTTAACTAATGTTGGCTAAAGCTAAAGGGCTTGCTGAACTTAGCTTAGAGGGTAACGTTCTGGCAATGATATCCTTGTCATGGTATAACTTTGGTCTAATTTGTGTTCTTGCCTCTAGTTCTAGACAACACAGTACGTAGTTAATGTTAAACGTTCGTACTTACCTTTGAGCAGACATATGTATTGTAATAAATGTGGGTTTTCGCCTTTAGCTATAAAAGCTAAGGATGTCAGAACCTCTGAACAAACACACAGACAGGGATGATGTACAATAGAGAACAATCTTTATTAATAATTAACAAAAGTTCATAAAACACGTGGGGGCTCCGATCTGACAGAGAGATGCAGGGTCACAACAACGATAGGCTCGCCTCTAATACAACTTCGTGACAATCCACTACACATCGGCTAGCTTCACTAGCTTCTAAGGCACGCTTTCAACACAGCACGCGGAATGAAGACCCACTGCACATCAGGTTAGCATCACTAGCTTTTAAGGCACGCTTTAAACACAGCACGCAGTCCATACACCACCCCACACACGGCTAACCTGCAGCATATGGCACCCATAGACCGCCCACCCGCAGGCCCGTCACTCCTGCCCTGGCAACTCCACCACTTCATATAAAATATAAAAATAGGCCGACCTATACACACACACTAAATAACAAGTACATACTGAGCTTGTACCGCCGTCCAACTCCCCTCCACATTCTGAGGGCGCTCCCAGATTGAGTTGGTTGGGTCCATATAGCCCATCTTTTCCAAAAAGTGTTCTCAGATAGCCTACTGATAGCCGGCCCTACCATAAATCAAATCAAATCAAATCAAATCAAATCAAATCAAATTTTATTTGTATAGCCCAAAGTCACAAAATACATTTTCCTTGGAGGGCTTTACAATCTGTACAGGGAGTGACACCCTCTGTCCTTAGACCCTCGGTCCGAGTGAAGAAAAACTTGCCCACAAAAAAACCCTTTTATCAGGGAAAAAAGGTGGAAGAAACCTCAGGAAGAGCCACAGAGGAGGGATCCCTCTCCCAGGACGGACAGACGTGCAATAGATGTCACGTGTACAGAGCAAATCAACACAAACATATTGTACAATTACAATGAATGATAAAATGACAATGAATTACATTGAATGATAAAATGACCACAGTAGCAGATATGGTAGCAATAATGACAGTAATAATATATGTAGTGGACGTTGTGCAGGATCACAGCAGCAGCCACGATCCACGAGAACCTGCTGGACGACAGAGCACAAAAACTCCGGGGAAGTTTGGTTAGTAGCATGCATTAATGAGACATGTATCTCCACTGATGGTGAGAGAGAAAGAGGAGAGAGAGGGGAGGGAGAGGAGAGAGAGAGGGGAGGGAGAGAGGGGAGTCCCCGGCAGTCTAGTCCTATGGCAGCATAACTAAGGGATGACCTGAGCCAGCCCTAACTATAAGCTTTATCAAAAAGGAAAGTCTTAAGTCTACTCTTAAAAGTGTTGACCGTGTCTGCCTCCCGAACCCGGAATGGTAGTTTGTTCCACAGAAGAGGAGTTTTTCTGCATCCACTTGAGATACAATGCGTCTGATTTTGGCGATGTTACGTAAGTGAAAGAATGCAGTCCTCAAAATTTGTTTTATCTGGACATTAAAGGACAAATCCTGATCAAAAACAACTCCAAGATTCTTTACGGTGGAGCTGGAGGCCAGGGTGATCCCGTCTAGAGTAACTAAGTCGCTAGAAAGAGAGTTTCTGAGGTGTTTCGGTCCAATTGCAAGAACTTCAGTTTTGTCTGAATTTAACATTAGAAAATTGTAGGTCATCCAACTTTTTATATCCTTAAGGCATGCTTGGAGTTTAGTTAATTGATTTGTTTCATCAGGCTTGATCGATAAATATAATTGGGTGTCGTCAGCATAACAATGAAAATTGTGTGTGATTCCTAATAATGTTCCCTAAAGGAAGCATATATAAACTAAATAGAAGTGGTCCTAGTACAGAACCTTGTGGGACTCCATGACAAACTTTGGTATGCATGGAGAATTCATCATTGACATGAACAAACTGAGATCGATCTAAGAAATACGACTTAAACCAGCTTAGGGCGGTTCCTTTGATGCCATTAGGTCATTTGTCACTTTAACTAATGCGGTCTCTGTGCTATGATGCACTCTAAATCCTGACTGAAAATCCTCAAATAGACTATTGTTAAGGAGAAAGTCACACAGCTGATTAGCTACAGCTTTCTCAAGTATCTTAGAGAGAACCGTGGGCTTCAGTTTGGGGCTATGCCTCCCTCGGACAGTCACCCAACCTCCCGGCTGCTCGGGAACTGCCGGGGGACGGCTAGCTGAAGCTACCTTCGGTGGTACCGCACCGGCTACAGGGGACTTGCTAACTATAGCAGCTACTGACTGTTCGGTGGTGCGGTACCGAGCCTCTAACTCACTGACCCTCGCCTCCAAAGCTACAAATAAACTACATTTATTACAAGTACCGTTATCACTAAAGGAGGACGAGGAGTAACTAAACATGTGGCACACAGGGCAGGAGAGAGCAGGAGAGGAGAGAGCAGGAGAGGAGAGAGAAGCCATTGCTATCACTAGTTAGTGTGACTAACAGAAACTGGTGAAACTAGCAGATTGTGGTCACTATAGTAAAGAGACCTGTTCGTGCACAAACAGAACAAGTCTAAGGATAGTGCAGAGATAAGTAGATAATCGCTGATGTGAGAAATATACAAAAATCTGTTAGGTGAACAGAGCAGAGAGCACCGTGGCGGCAACACTGATAACCGGAAGTGACACAATACGTTACCGCAAAGCGCGTTGTCGTCGTAATCCAGTCTCCATAGCGAGTAGCGTCAGGGAGGATGGATAGAAAGAGGCCAGGAGGGGCTGAAAGGGTCAGATTTAAAAAAAAGAAAGGCATTGGAGGAGAATGCTGCCAAATGTGCCAAGCTGAGGACAGACACTAGTGGTAATTAGTTAAGAGAGATATAGGCTGAATGATTAGCAATGTAATTATTGAGCTAATATTTGACGTTGTAGCGTTGTTAACCTATTTGCAAGCAAAATATCAAATTAATTAAAATATTAGCAACATATGGTGATTCATGGACTTTGCAAATTATGCAAATATTGATAACAAATCTCAAACTTGATCTTTGTAGGCTATAGAGTAAAATTACTTCATAATGATTTTTGTAGCCTCTGAGCAGCAAATAAGCCGGTCCAAAATTATCCATGAGGAAGCCATGAGTACAGGGACAGGGGATAACAGAGTAAACAATATGAATTGTTTTTTTGTGAATGTTATTTATGATTATTTATTTAGGAAAGAGCAGATATGATGACAGCAGCACATGATAAACATATACCTTGTTTTCTCTGAAGTGGGTGTAGTAAAGGATCACCAAACAACAATATGATACAAGATGATAAAACAACAAGGTGATAAAATGAATGACCATGACAATGACGGCCTCCATGAGTTCTCATTCCCAACAAATCCGGCTTACTGCCAAATATGAGTTTGACACCCAATATACAGTATGTCCTTCTGCCTTTCTTTAATGTTGTGCAATAAAGGTGAGTCAGGCACAGGCTGAGGCTAGTGTAGATAAGGAGGCTGATCATTTTGTTAACTTACCAAGCTATCCCCGTGGAATACTGGAATACTTCCAAGTTTACATTTACATTTATATTTAGTTATTTAGCAGACACTTTTATCCAAAGTGACTTACAGAAAAGGGAACAATGTAGGTGTAGCGCGATAACAAGCGTTCAGCACTTGTTCCAAGTTAGCCAGATGCTCTGCCTCCGTGGCTCCTGTGATCAAAATATCGTCCAGGTAGATCAAAATATCGTCCAGGACATGTGAAATCCCCTGCAGCAGAGTGTCCATTGTTCGCTGGAAAATGGCGGGACTGGACGCCACTCCAAACACCAGGCGATTGTACTTAATAATCCCTTGTGTGTATTGATTGTAACGTATTCTTTTGAATCCTCATCAAGTAGCAGCTGTTGGTACGCCTGGCTGATGTCAAGCTTCGTGAATAGCTTACCTCCTGCCAGAGTCGCAAACAGGTCATCTATCCGTGGCAACGGATACTCCTCCAGCTTCGAGGCCTGATTCACCGTGAGCTTATAGTCCCCGCATATCTGTGCAGTTTTGTCCTCTTTCAAAACTGGAACAATGGGCGCCGCCCACCTTGAAAACTGGACAGACTCGATGATACCCAGCTTCTGCAACCGCTCCAGCTCTTCCTCAACTTTGCCTTTCATGGAATAGGGCACTGACCTGGGCTTGAAAAACCGAGGCAGGGCCTCAGGGTCGACATGGAGCTTTACTGTCACATCCTTCAGTGTGCCCAGTTCATCCCTGAACACATCTGTAACATGTACACCACCCTATTAAAGTACTGTTTTGGTATCAATCTGTAGCTACACAGTTATCATTTCTAGGCTAGGTTCAGAGGACTAGGTTGGACTCTAGAAAGCGCACATCATCCATAATTTGCTGGGAAAAGGAGCTCAAGCTTCGCTTGTAATGGCGAAGTGTGACCAAAATATAACGGGCCAACAGTGGAGTGTCCAGTGGAAGGAGAGGGGAAAAAAGGTCCGTATTGGGAAGTGTATGTAGTGAATGTATGGCCGTTAGTAGGTCGCAAGGCAAAGGATTGGGGAAAAAAATACGGCTGCATACAAGAGCCTCCTACCAGCCTGATTCCTTTCTGGGTTCTCAGGCTTTGTGCCCAGGCTAGGCTTAGCTCGGCATCAACCTGGCCTGTATAGACCACAGCCAAATAACAGAGTGTATTAAACAAATAGCAGTATCTCAATTTCAGTATTCAATATCGTACAATACAATCAAGTCAGGATGTATATATATATATATATGGATCAATGTGAATAAATAACATAATATTTGTTATATTAAAATATTCATCACAGTAAAGTGCATAGCAGTACCAGTAACTGCCTGGACTGCATGTAAAGTGCATTAGATGCAAAGTACCATCAACCATAAAGTCAGTGGTTGAGTTTCCCCCAGCAAGTGGTGCTGTATAGCATCATTATTAATGCCGCACACAATTCTGCCACGGAGCATATAATCTAACACTGTCCTAAAATCACAATGCTCTGACAGCAAACTACTAACTCAGCTACAAAGTTGGCTACAGATTGACCTTGCTTCCTGAAATGGCTATGAAACTTGAATCGTTGGACTATCACAGACAGGTATGGATTATGGTGGTTTGCCACAAGTTCATCATATGGGATATCCCCTGGTTTCCGCGGTGTGGCCAAGTTCCTTATCAGCTTATAAGTCTTTGCTCCACACGCACTCAGGAGAATAGAGCACTTTTTAGCTTCCTCAGAAATCTCATTAGCAGAGAAAAAGTGTCCAAACCTTTCTTCATACTCCGTCCAGTCCTCGTAGCCATCCGAGCATGAGGCTCCCCGTCCCCACCTCTACAATGGATTGTGTCTCCCCTCCAGTCGCTGTCCTGTCTGCGGGTCACTTGTAACAGCCGCCTAGCCAGCTAACTAGCACACTTTTGCCTAGCTCAGCTAAAAACTCAACAAAACGTCCAAAAAACAAGTTTCACCTTGAGACCAAAAATATGTGGTAACTTCAGGTGGAGAACCACTTGACAATGTCTTGGCTGTAGTTGCACTTTATAAAAGGATGGCAAAAATAAACATTACATCCAGAGCTCATCTGCAACATCTCTGTCGGCGGGAGGTCAAGCATACAACAACGCCAGGGGCGGGAGTGTCCTTCAAAATAAATGCAACATATGCAACATCGACCCCTGGTGGGCACATGGCTCTTGTGCTCTTATTCTGAAAAAGATTAGCTTAGTAATGTTCACATTACAACACTATTCTCTGAAGAGCTGGGTCTTCAGGAGTTTTTTTATAGGTAGAGAGGGACGCCCCTGCTCTGGTAGGAACTGGTAGTGCGTTCCACCAACGGGGAACAACAAGTGAGAAGAGTTTGGATTGCCTTGAACAAACGGGTGGCAGAGCCAGGCATCATTCATTAGAGGAGCGCAACTGTCGTGAGGTAGCATATGCCTGTATAAAGGTGTTCAAGTAGGTAGGTGCAGTACCGGAGACAACTTTGTAGGCAAGCACTAGCGATTTGAATTTAATGCAGGCTGCAACAGGTAGCCAGTGGAGCTCGATGAGCAGCGGGGTAACATGGGACCTTTTGGTTGGTTGTAGACCAAGCGTGCCGCTGCATTCTGAATCTGAAGAGGTTTCACTGTGGAGGATGGGAGGCCCGTCAGGAGGGCATTACAGTAATCTAGTGGAGACGACAACAGCTTGTGTCAGGAGTTGAGTAGCATGTTGAGTTAAGTAAGGTCTGATTTTTCTGATGCTGTAAAGTGCAAAACGGCACGACCGGGCAACTGAGGCGACATGGGACACATGACATTGGTCATCCATCATAACCGCTAAGTTTCTCACCACCCTGGTGGGGGCAAGATACAGGGAGTCAATTTTGATGTCGATGTCATAACATGTCAATGACAGTTTAAGTGAATTATTATTTAAATTTGCTGAACAATGGTAAAAAAAAAAACTACACAATAATAATAAAAATAAAAAGCTGGACTGTTTAATTTATTTAATTTCCAACACCATGAAAAAAGTGGGCCAGTCTGGGGCCTGAAATTCACGGACTGAAAAGTGGCCCCAATGGTTTAGTGGTGTATGAATTGTGATTCATCTGAATCATTTACCTGCATCCTCTTACTGACCTGGGATTAACAAGTCTGTATGACTGTGTCTGTATAGCTGAGACAGCAATGCTTGATTGACATAGTCAATAAATACTAATCAATTCAATAAACACACTGATGACTTTAGCTATAACAACAACAATCCAACTTACACCACTTTTCTCATTTATCCTCTCTTAACAGACGGAGTTCATCTTACAGACATTCAAGGAACAAACTAGAGGCATTAAGTTAATGTGGATCATGCATGTATAATGAGTGTGCTTATGGCACTGTGGGGGAGTGGAAGAGCACGTTGAGTGACTGTGGCAGAACACATAAAATTAAGTTGTTTTACATTTCAAGAAGTTGGTAGATACATAAATATATGTGCACAAGAAATTCAAAAAAAGGGATTTTTTTTTTCATTATTGCCACATGGCAAAACACTGAAACTGGAAGGCCAGGACCCAGATGTTGAGTATTGTCTGTTGTGTGCAGAGTTAATATGAGCATTTGTTACCTCATAGTAAAGTTCTGGGTTTGAACCCACTGGTTGGTTGCATGTTCTCCTTGTGTCTGAGTGGGTTTTCTCAGGGTATCCCGTCTTTCTCCCACAGTCCAGAAACATGTAGGTTAGATCAAGTGACTGAATTTCCCTGAAGGTGTGAATCTCTAGAATGTTTGTGTATCTCAATGTGTCAGCCCTGTGAATGACTGTACAAGTCAGTCACAGGGACATCCTGGACAGGTTGCCAGTGTTAGCTAGGATCGCCTCCAGATCCCCTGCAAACCTATGAAGGATAAGCAGTTATTAAGCTAATGTATTGGATGAAATGTGAAAATGATTTCTTAATATGTTTTAACCTCCTTGCAAAAAGAAGAACATGGATTGTCTTTGTCAGCATGCATCTTTAGTTCTCTGCATGAGGTCTCCTAGCTTCCCACCAACAAACACTTGCACCTATACATAGTTACCTACACAGGCAACCCTGAAAATCATTTAAAAATAGTTTGAAAATGCACTTTTTTGTTGTTGTACTCTACAAGAGTAGATACAGTTCTGGTTGACATTGCCCATGTCATCATTCCTATCACCCTTACATACTGTTTTGGTCAAAATTGACCCGTTTTGACATTTGACAGCAGTAAAAACACCCTACATGTCATTCTTTTAACGTGAAATTTGATGACTTTTCCTGAAGTGACAGAAATTACACAAAAATTAAAATATTTTAAAATATTATACTTTTGTACAGGTGCTACAAATTTTTGTATATCGAGGCTGATCTATTGAGATGGATTTTAGACCCACCAGTGTGGGTCAGATCAAGGAAAATGTTTGTTCTGGGGAACCTTGAAACAGTTAAAGATATATATAAATATATATAAAAGGTACCTGAGCTGCCCTTTCAGTGACAGAAGTTCAGAGGTTATGACAGAAACACTTAGTATTCAACAGGCCATTGATCAGATCTTCCACGATGAGGAAGCTGATAGTGATTTGGAGGAGGATGTGTCAGTAAGGACAGTGTCTAATGGTTGCAATGGTTATACGTGGTTATATTATAACAGTTTCAGAATGTTCTTGCCATTTTCACTATCAATAAAATATATTAAAATCATTATGGCTGTTACATGATAGTGTGATATAAGTGTGTTTTTTCTCCAAAAAAGAGTGGTGTAAAAACTAAAAAAATGCACTCTCATGCTATCTAAAATCATAAATTAAGTATTAATAATGAATGCATTAATGTCAGATAGGCCATTTATATATTCTAAATAGATCTGGAGTTCAAAATTTGGTATAGACACTTTTTTTATCAGGGTTCTCCTGGACATATGAATATGAACAGTTTGTAATGGTTAATAATGATGTAACTCAGAAACATGCCACCTCTTTCCTGCTGTACCAGAATATGTCGAACTCGGAGCGATGTAATGAAGTGACAATGAAGATATTTGGATGACCTCCTGCGATGTCATCTGTAACATCTTGTTGATATGGTTGTATGTGTGTTTCCAGTCATCATGACCACAGTGAACCAGCTGGACAAGCAGTGAGCCAGATCCAGCTGAAAGATACTACGCCAGTACACTATCTGCAGTAAGTAAACTCCAAAAAGAATGTACTATTTTATTTACTAATGTTTTATTTATTCACCTGCACACTGCAAAACATTATAGAAATCCTATATTTATTCCAGAAGTAGGAAATAATCTAAAGACATTTGCTAGCATAAAAATCTGGCCATTGTAAAACACTGTCTGTTAGCACAAAAAGAAAGAAAATTTGTTAATCACTAATGCTAATATGTTTTCAACTATTAGCCATAAGCAGTAAGGTGCAGTGCACGCCGTACTCTGACCTGCTGTTTACTGTTGATGGTACTGCATACTGCATGTCCATATAGTGTTAGTATCCCTCTTCTGTTCTCAAGTGGAATGCACTTCTGATATAACATTAATTACCCAATAAACCTAGGACACTAACATTTTGCAAGCTGGGGAGTATTATCAGCTTAGCATGAGGTTTGCAGTGCTCTCTTTTCTATGAGTGGGTCTGCTAGTGTTTACAGGCCAACACTACACTAAGTCATTATTAATTTCTTTAGAATGTTCACCTCAACAACAAACTGGACTGGTCTATTATAACACAATGTCCTGTAAAAAAATGGCAAAGTCGTCTCCACTTACTGAGGAGACTAAGATCCTTTGGAGTGTGCAGGACTCTGTTAAAAACCTTCTATGACACTGTGATAGTATCTGCATTATTCTGCAATCATCTGCTGGGGAGAGGGAAGCACAGAGAGAGACGAGTAAAGACTCAACAAACTGGTAAAGAGGGCCATCTCTATCCTGGAGACTCCATAGAGGAGGTGGGAGAGAGGAGGATGTTAGCAAAGCTGACATCAATCATGAAAAACTCCTCTCACCCCCTACATAAGACTGTGGGGGTCTTAACTTTACCATTCACTTTATCATGTTTTATCTACCAGGTGTTTTTTTCACATGGGTCAAACCACAAACTCCACTTCTTTCACTTTGCACCTGACAGCCACAAATCTTTATTTACATGACCATGATATCTGATGATATCTATAAACAGTTCTGTCGTATGTGGTAGACTGGAGCAGATTAGACCCCAACAAATTATTCAAGATCAGACTTGTACCATTCGTCATTTGGTACAGTATTTTTATTGCCAATCACACACTTCTCTTGGCAGTAGACAAGACAGTGGTTGGAGTACAGATGCACTAACAGGAGCTCATACCTTTGTTCTTCTGTCCAGGCACTGTGATTTGGATATGAATGGGAAGATAAATACTGCAGCTGAGAGAATCTGTCACTCCAAAAGTGGCGGTATGGTGTCAGACCTGTCTTCAGAAGCCCAGGCTTACAGCCGGGTGAGCACACGGATACACACACACACACACACTCTATCATTTGTGCTACTAAGGTACTACTCATGGTCAATAAAGATAAAAAAATAAAAGAAGAGAAGAGCCCAGTGCACCATCTGAAGTCCGGCAGCCTAGTCCTATAGTAGCATAACTAAGGGATGACCTGAGCCAGCCCTAACTATAAGCTCTATCAAAAAGGAAAGTCTTAAGTCTACTCTTAAAAGTGTTGACCATGTCTGCCTCCCGAACCCAGAATGGTAGTTTGTTCCACAGAAGAGGAGCCTGATAGCTGAAAGCTCTGGCTCCCAATCTACTTTTGAAGACTATAGGAACCACAAGGAACCCTGCATTCTGACACCCAAACCCCACCGAGCGGCGCGTTGCATGAGCGTTGCGTATTTGTTCCGTCCTGCACGTCTCTTCAAACCCCACCGGGAGCGTTTCAGAAGCCGAGCGTTTAGCCCGCCAGACTTTATTTACTTGCTCAGATTTGGCCATTTTCCCAGTGTATGTTCTTCCAAACATGCTTCTACATGTGTAAATATGCTATGTAGTTAATTAGTTTCGCTTTTGTCTTGTTTTTACGACCGACAGTTTGCACGGGGTATTTTATTTTGAAAATCCACCGGATTCTCTTTGCTTTTTCTGTGCCTGGGTTCCAACCGCTCGAGGTGGTCTGTGTAGATTGACGTGTGCTGCTTGCATCAAGCATCAAAAAAAGAACGTAATTCACACGTAGCCGATCATCGAGACGTGTCTGGAACAGACCACGGTGGAGCCAGTGGTGTTTGATACATTGACTAGAATGGCCGTATATTACTCATGATGCTCACGCAACGCGCCACGGACGGGCCCGGTGGGGTTTAGGTGTGAGAGCGCAGTATTCTAGTGGGATAGTAAGGTTTTATGTGCTCTTTTAGATATGATGGTGCCTGACCATGAAGAGCTTTATAGGTAAGCAGTAGGATTTAAAATTCTGTTCTTGATTTAAAAGGTAGCCAATGCAAAGAAGCCAAAATGGGGGAGAAATATGATCTCTGATCTTGGTTCCTGTCATTGACTTTGCAGCAGCATTCTGAATCAGCTGCAAAGTCCTAAGAGACTATTGGAGCAGCCTGATAACAAATAGTCCAGTCTAGAAGTAACAAATGTGTGGACTAGTTTTTCTGCATCCGCTTGAAAAAAAAAAAGCAGTCCTTGAAATTTGTTTTATGTGGACGTTAAAGGAATTATCCTGATCAAAGATTCTTCAAGATTGTCCAAGATTCTTTACGGTGGAGCTGGAGGCCAGGGTGATCCCATCTAAAGAGTTTCTGAGGTGTTTCGGTCCAATTACAAGAACTTCAGTTTTGTCTTAATTTAACATCAGAAAATTGTAGGTCATCCAACTTTTTTTCATCAGGCTTGATCGATGCCTTGCATGGCACCTTGCACCTTGCTTCCTTGTGGAACTCCGTGACAAACTTTGGTATGGAGGATTCATCGTTGACATGAACAAATTGAGATTGATCTAAAAAATAAGACTTAGGGCGGTTCCTTTGATGGCAGTTAGATGTTCCAGTCTCTGTAAAAGAATATGATCGTCAGTGGTGTCAAATGCGGTGTTAGACAGACAAGTACAGAGATGAGTCCTTTGTCTGATGCCATTAGGAGGTCATCTGTAACTTTGACTAGTGCTGTCTCTGTGCTATGAAGCACTCTAAATCCTGACTGAAAATCCTCAAATGAACTATTCTTAATGAGTAAGGCACACAACTGATTGGCTACAGCTTTCTCAAGTATCTTAGAGAGAAAGGGAAGGTTAGATATTGGTATTCTCCAATTGTCTATGAAGCCCACAATGTTTGTTATATGAGACATATACACATATACTCCATTAATCACTCCATTAATTTTTATTGTTATGCCAACGACACCCAATTATATTTATCGATCAAGCCTGATGAAACCAATCAGTTAACTAAACTCCAAGCATGCCTTAAGGATATAAAAAGTTGGATGACCTACAATTTTCTGATGTTAAATTCAGACAAAACTGAAGTTCTTGTAATTCGACCTAAACACCTCAGAAACTCTTCCTAGAGACTTAGTTACTTTAGAGGCTTTACAGGCTGCTCATTGTGTTGACTTGCTCTGTACTCGTGACATCTATTGCACGTCTGTCCGTCCTGGGAGAGGGATCCCTCCTCTGTGGCTCTTCCTGAGGTTTCTTCCACCTTTTTTCCCTGTTAAAAGGGTTTTTTGTAGGCAAGATTTTCCTCACTCGAACCGAGGGTCTAAGGACAGAGGGTGTCACTCCCTGTACAGATTGTAAAGCCCTCCGAGGCAAATGTACTTTGTGACTTTGGGCTATACAAATAAAATTTGATTTGATTTGATTTGATTTGATACTCATGTATACTTGCTTGGTGCTATGTTATTTAATAAAGATATAACCAACATAAACCATCTTGTCTTCCAACCTCCAGACATCTCGTACTCCCAGAAAGACGGCTGTGTTTGGGAAGCGCTCTAACTCTATGCGTAGGAATCCCAAAGCAGAGGTGACCAAACAGGGATGGCTGTACAAGCAGGTAAAATCTACATATCCACTCCTCAGCCTGCAGTCTTTTAATGCTTTCTGTAGCTCTCTAGGAGCTGTGACAGATCTGAAAAGTAGTGGTGTATGAATTGCGATTCATCTGGATCATTAACCCAGATCCTCTAATTGACTCAGGATTCACGAGTCATAGTCTCCATTAACCCGGATCTTTACCGTCCTATATCCGCCTAACAGTGGGCCAAATAAGCAAATTAAAACGATAAAATTCACTCCTCTCCTTTTAACCTGTACAGTCTCATTACAACATGCCTCGCTATTGTTGTTGACAAAAGCAGTCGTTTCCACCACTAGAATAGCTTTGGGAGTCAGGATTAAGCTGAGCTGAATGCACATTAGTATAACTTCCTGCAGAGTAGACTCAGACTCAGTGGCACAGACCCGGATTCAGATCCATTGATTAAATCCGTAAAGAGCTGGAAACACCTGAGAATCAAAAGACTCAAAAGAACCAAAAGACTCAGGAGACCCGCGGATCGCTCACCGATCTGGCAGACTCAAATGACTCAGGTGACACAGTGGATCAGCGTAACTTCCTGCAGAGTCAGACTCAGTAGCACAGACCCGCATTTAGATTCAGATTCAGATGCATCGAGTAAATCCATGCAGAGCCGGAAACACCCGAGAATCTAAAGAATCAAAAGAACCAAAAGACTCTGGAGACTCAGGAGACCCGCGGTTCGCTAGCAGACCCAGATAATTCACTGATTCAACCAAGTCGACTGGATCTTGTCCTCCATACAGCGTGAAACAAGGGAGATTCAGACTCGGATGGACTTCACGGAGTTGTGTCGTCAAAAAGACTTCCTCCATTCAAATGTAAGAAGATAAATACAGCAATGAACAAGATGATAGAAACTTTATTTAAATCAAAATCTGTTTATTGAAGGATTTTCAACATATATAAGTGCAATGCTGAATGGACATTACAGAAACAGGAGGTAAACATGAGTACAACAATCGACACCAATGCATCCAGACAGACATGAATTGGGCAATATAACTTCAGGAAAAAAACCACAAGGTAACCACAAAAAAAAAAAAGACAAACAGAAAAAAGAAACCCCAAATTCAACGTTATACAGAAAAGAAAGAATATATCAAATAAAATCTTCAAATGAAAAATAATCCCTTCCCAGTCACTGCCAATACACTACAATAATTGTTCGGATTTTTAAATTCAGCCCTCCGAAAAGCTTAACAGGAAGCACACTGAAGCAATAACTCGTGTTTTATCCTTGGTCTTCTTTTATTTGATTATGAAATGACCACTGGTGACCACAGGTCATAAACCTGAAATGAGTAAACCAATATAACAGGTTATATGTAACACTATTAATGAAATTGTAACTTATAAATAACTATTTTTATCTTTTTTACAATAAACAAACATTAACTCTTTCAAATATATCAGCCAAATGTTTTCTTATGAATTTAAGTATTAAATTGCAGCAAACACAGCAACCCACAACCTAAACCAGTGTCTTGGCCAACATTAGCACTTAACATACAGGCAAGCTACATACAGGCAGGGCCTATCTAAGCGCTAGCCTGGAAAGCTAATGGAGTTAACCAAGCATGGTAACGGGAGCTAGCGGCGATGCTAACCGCGAGCTAGCAGCGATGCTAATCGCGAGCTAGCGCACTAACCGCGAGCGCTAAATAACACTCTTATTTTCACATTCACGCTTTAAAGATAGCCCAACAGTGCAACACATTATACTCATAAGTCATACATTATTAGCAGGCTATTTTTAGCTAACTGCAGCTTACCAATGGGCTGTGTGCTTTCTATCAAAACCTGAATACAGCTGTCGTGAACAACAACACAGGAAGCCAACGGACTTTTTAAAATAAAACGAAGAGCCTTAAATCAACTATTTAGCGGTACAAATGATGATAGCACTAAAGTCTTAACAATAATATGAGCACATTGCCACATCTAGAGCCTGCGCTAAAAATAAGCATAAGCAAAGAGTACATAGTGTTGTTAAGCTGCACCTAATGGCCAGGTTTTCACAAAGTCTGGAATGCATTAAGAAAAGGACCCCACGCTTTCTGAAATCTCCCACTTGATTGCTCAAGCGAGTATCTAACCTTCTCCAATTTTAGGCAGGACATGATTTCTTCTAGCCATTGTGCGTGAGTGGGGGAGGAGGCGTCCCTCCACCTGAGCAGGATCAGTCGTCTAGCTAGCAGGGAGGCAAAGGATATAGTACGTCGTTTTTCTATGGACAACCCGACCTCTGCCTCCATGAGCCCAAAAAGAGCAATCAACGGGCTTGGTTCCAATGTGATGCCTAACACCCAAGAGAGTGTATGGAAAATTTTCCTCCAGTAGTTGGTAAGGCTCGAACAGGACCAGTACATGTGGATGAGTGAAGCTTCGGCAAAACCACATTTGATACAATGTGGGCTAATATCAGGGTACATAAAGGATAGTTTTGCTTTTGAGATATGAGCCCTGTGCACCACTTTGAACTGAATTAAACTGTGACGTGCACAGAGGGAGGTCGAGTTAACCAGTTTAAGTATGGAAGTCCAAGTGTCTTCTGATAGAGAGAGACCCAAGTCTGCCTCCCATGCTGTTCTAAGCCTATCTGTGGAGGCACGCCCAAGATCCAACACCATGTTATACAGAGCTGAAATTAACTTTTTTTAAGTGGATTGACAGAAAGGACTCTATCAGCAGTGGTCAAATCTGTTGATATTAAAGAGATAGGTAAATGAGAAAGAACAAAATGCCTTGCTTGAAGATATCTGAAAAAATTTGACTTAGGAAGACTGAATTTTTCACTTAGCTGCTCAAAAGATTCCAGGCTGTTGCCTATGAACAAGTCTTTAAAGCGCATAATACCCTTCCTGTGCCATTCACAAAAAACAGAATCCTGGCAGGACGGTTTAAAAAGATGGTTTGATGCGATGGGGCTCAGAAGAGAGAAGCTGTGAAATCCAAAATATTTCCTAAATTGTGCCCAAATTTTTAAAGAATGTTTAACCACCAGATTTTTAATGAATCTGAATGTAGCTGCTTGACATATTATCATCCGACTGTAGCTCCATCTCTACCCAGTCAGGGCAGTCAGGTTGGCTGTAATAAAAGACCAAAACGTAAGACAGCACAAGTTAGCAGCCCAATAATAGAAGCGAAAATTTGGGAGCGCAAGACCACCAGTAGCCTTGGTTTTCTGCTGGTGGTTCTTGTTCAATAACTGAATCAAGAAGCTGAAAGGATCCAGGGATAAAGAGAGGTAGGGCCTGGAAGAGGTACAGAAATTTTGGTAAAATGGTCATTTTGACAGAGTTAATACGTCCGACAAGAGATAATGACAAGGGTGACCACTGTGCTAATATTTGTTTAGTTTGATTCAGTAACATGGTAAAGTTCTCTTGGAATAGATCTTTGAGCTTTCTTGTGACTGAGATACCTAGATAGGAAAACTTCTTATTCTCAATTTTAAAAGGCATATTGGCAAGGTCTAAAGCTTGGGCGTTGTTGTTGAAGAAACTTTATTTAAAACACAAACACTCGTTTTATGGAGCTGAGGCTAGTAACAATGTGAGAGGGAGATAACGTAATTAACGTCATTTTAACTGCAGCATTATATGTCATTAATAATGGTCTTATTCGCTGCACTTGATTTAACACAAAGTGTTAATAAACTAGGCTAATACAGCATAAACACTGTGAAAGGAGCATTTTATTTGCAACATTATGTGTCATCAGTAATTATGGTGTTATATTTCCACATTTCTATAATGCAATTTACTGTATTTACAGTTGAAGGAGTGATGCTGACTGTGAGTTATGAGAATATAATACTGTATTTGTGTCAGTTGAATATAATGCAGCTAAATTAAAAAAAAAATATATGAAAATGCAAAGTTTTATTTCCTGCATCAAAAACTCAAATGCACACTAGACTCTCAATTTGAATTTATTTAGCGTATTTGTTTCACTGGTAGAATTTATATGCTTATGGACAAATGACTCAAATAACTCGTAAGATCTAGATCTGTTTAGTGATTGACTCAGAAAGATTCGAATCCCTAAAAGATCCAAGTTTTACATCTCTACTAAAAAGTAGGCCTGATGATGTCACAGTGATGTCTAACAAAATATATTCTTAGTTGCATTATGGGAATTGTAGGATCCAGTATTGTTTAAGCTTGACCTATGATAGACAATCCTACAGTTTAGGATATCTTAGTCTCTGTTGCTTTTTAAACTGTCTCTTCTGAGCCCCAGTTTTAATGAACCTTGTCCGACCATCGTCATGTGAGACGTGTTTCTCCATTACTCCTGGAGTTTGTGACTAATTTCGAAATTTTGAGCGTTTTTTTATTCATAGATGCTTGTTGATACCTTTTAATTTATTTTTCCCTGACTTTATTTTGGAACACCTTTTGAACTTCTGAGCCGACTATGACCTCTACTCGCCCAAAGACAGATTCATCACGAGGAGGCCGCGCTGAACTCATGTCTGAACAAGCTGTGTCCTTTATCTACGAGGCCTGCTCGACCAAACCAATCTCACCCATGGTTGGATGATACCCTTAGATCACGACGCACCAAACTCAGAGCTGCCGAAAGAAAATGGCTCAAATCCAAACTACCCGATGACTTCAAAGGCTACCAGACACTTTTATCCTCTTTTTCAACCAGCGTCACTGCTGCAAAGACTGCTTTTTACAACGACAAAGTCAACAGTGTCACTGACACCCGGAAACTTTTCTCCACCTTCGAATCACTACTCAACCCTCTGCCTCCTCCTCCTCCTACCAGCCTTACCGCTGATACCTCTGCATCATTCTTTACAGGCAAAGTGGCAGAAATCAGCAGCCAATTCTCTGACCAGCTCACTCCCAACCTGACTCCTAACACTGTAACATGTACAGTAGTAGCAACTCAAAAGTTCCCGTTCAAGCTGAAAGCCAGCTGAATGGCAGCCGTCTTCCAGCTGACTTCCAGCCAACTACCTGCCAAGTTCCGTGGCTGGAGTGACCCCACTCCTTCTCCTGGGCATGTCTATTTTTTACTGTAACTCCACCTATTCATTTAATTACAGGGTATGACCAAAAGATGGCGCTTCTCTCACAGAACTTTTTTACAGTTGTTCTACCTGGAGATGACGTAGCTTACACACCTCATTAGTGTTCTCATTGCTCAACCTTTTGTTTGCACTTACAGTAAAGGGCTTTTTGGTCTCCCAGTGTCACAGATCACAGAGCGGAAAATGCAGCTGGTTTGGCTACTGCATACTATAGAGTAGCCTTAAGATTTGAGCGTGTTCATGAATTGAAATTAAATTTAAGGTGTTTATATCTAACATGTCACCATTTACCAAATCAACAACATCTAGGCTGTTCTGTCTTTACTAGTGGTGGGCCGTTATCGGCGTTAACGTGCTGCGTTAACGTGAGACTCTTATCTTATCGTTAATCTATTCTCAAAGCTGCTCCAGCCTTTGAAGTCGCTTTTTGACTTTTTTCTCTTTTGTTCGTTTTTGTTTTCTTCACTGTAACTCTGTGGAGTCATGATCTCTCTAGCAATGTTGTTTTTATAGAGTTTTTGTGCTTTTGTCGTGTTTTTCTCGTGTTTTTTCTTCGTGTTGTTTTTTAAATGCCGCTTCCACCTGGACAGCTGCCTTCGTTTACTCCGGGGAACAGCTGATCGCGCTAATGCCGGCCGGCATTGGCGCAATTAATCTATGCCAGGGGTCGGGAACCTTTTTGGCTGAGAGAGCCATGAAAGCCACATATTTTAAAATGTATTTCCATGAGAGCCATATAATATTTTTTAACACTGAATACAAATAAATGCATGCATTTTTAAGCAAGACCAACAATTTTAGAGTATAATAAGTCTCCAAATTTATTCTTTTTAATAATGTTGTTATACTGATGCTAACCAATAATAAATAAAATACTTCTTAACATTAATGTGACTTCTGCTGCTGCATGGTCCCAATCATACACCGATCCCCATAGCAACCGCTGTGTTTCGGATGTAGACGCGCATGAACACTCATGTTCCAAGCTGTTCTGTATCGTTAAATTGAACTAAATAACACGAAACTCAACTGCTTACTCTTCTACTTATTTTAACCAACGTAAAGACATTAAACGTGTGGTACACGTGTCAAAGGCTGGGCGCAGAGGAGACCACCGGGCTCTCTCCGAGGGAGGGGGAGAGGGAGATGTCCGGCCAAGGCTCCGTCCAGCATGGACTAAAACACAGCAGGGACAGTTCAGAAACTATTCGGAATGAGTTACAAGGAATTTTTAAACTAGTTTTCAAGACTGCATATTGCTAGCGGATCTATTTTCTGACCCAGAGTGCGTCCGTGACTGGTTCTGAATGAGGGATGTTTTAGTGGTACGCAGTACCGGACAGTACCGGCTTCCTTACACCCCTGTCTGCGAGCCAGATGCAGTCATCAAAAGAGCCACATCTGGCTCGCAAGTCATAGGTTCCCGACCCCTGATCTATGCCCACCACTAGTCTTTACATAATTACTGAAGCGTCTCTTCTCTTGTGCTCGCGCACTCTCTCTCACTCATCTGCATGTAAACAACAAACTAACCCTTAAAAAAAGTTACAAAAAAACGGTTCATCAGGCGTCACAGGGCTGCCAGGCCTGTGTGTCAGACCTGCCAATACAAGTGAGAGGTTTTTTTTAATTAACAGTTTATTTGGAGGGGAGGGCTTGTTGTTGTTGTGCACAACATAGAGCTACAGAGACAAGCGTTTTTTGTTTTTTTTCTAAAAGTCTGTGTATTCCGCTGCAGCGGTGCCTCCATTTAGAAAAAGAATTGAAGAATAACAACAGCAATAATACCTCCTGTTGAATATTTGATCACAGTTTGATCGTTGTGTAACGCCATTTAAAGAGGGAGAATACCTGGTGATTAACAGCCCTTTGTTATGCAGGTATTTACTGTAGTGCACGCTTTAGGCCAGGTAAACCCCACAAACACCTCATTAGCATTCTCATTGCGCAACCTTTGCATTGTTTGCACTTGATGGGCTTTTTCGTCTCCTAGTGTCACACTGTATACTGTACCATCAATATGGCCACTATGGCGTTCAGAGGAATAAATACTCAGAAATCGAATGTGTTTCATACTGCAGGCTTCAGAAAGCATCAAACAGATATAACTCTTAAAAAACAGTTACAAAAAATGTTATGACGTTACGAGCGGAGTTTTCTTTAATAACAAGTTTATGTTGGCATGTTGTTGTTGTGCGTGACATAGAGCTGTCAATGTATCAAACCCCACTGGCTCTGTCGTGGTCCGTTTTAGACGTGTCCCAGAAGCATCTCTACGCTCGGCTCCATATGAATTACACGTCTGTTCTATTTTTGATGCTTGACGCGTCAATTTACACAGAGCACCTCGAGCAGACGGAAGCCAGACACAGAAAAAGCAAATAGAAGCCGGTGGAATTTCAAAATAAAATACCCCCTGCAAACTGTCGGTCGTAAAAACAGACAAAAGTGAAACTAATTAACTACGTAGCATATTTACACATGTAGAAGCATATTTAAAAGAACATACACTGGTAAATGGCCAAATCTGGGTAAGTAAACAAAGTATGGCGCGCTAAACGCTCGGCTTCTGAAACGCTCCCGGTGGGGTTTGAAGTCACGTGGAGGACGGACCAAAATCACGGCATGTACAACACGTGCCAGAGACGTGTGCAGTGGGCGTGAGATCACGTCGGTGAAACAAGAGTTGGAAAGTACAGTTGAACCTCTACTACAGTGGCTAATGCCCATGACCAGACCATAGGCAAGCTGGAGCGCACATGCACTGACAACGGCACTGAGCCATCCAGCTGGACTCAACAGTGAATTCCCTGACAAATGTGTGACCTACAGGGTAGGTCGAGGAGAAATAACATCCATTTGATTGGGATCCCGGAGGCTTGGAGGGCCCTCGACCAACTTTATTGCGCAACTCCTAAAGGACATATTGAAGCTATATATATTGAAGCCACTGCTTGACCGGGCCCACCACACCCTCTGTGCAAAACCAAAAGAGGGAGAGGCGCCCCGTCCTTTCATCATCATCAGGATTTTTTTTTCTTTTAAATATTGATGCTCTTTAGTCTAAGCAAATACCCCAGTGGTATGTTACATATCTCTGATGGAGCTTTGGTTTAGGTTTAGCAGAGAGTTTAGGTACAAGATGGGACCAGCATGCGTTCCTTGCTGAGTGTGGCTGAAAAAGGCACACTATCTATTATTCCCTATACTTATTTGCCTAATTTTTTTTCTGTATGTTTTTTCGGTCGACAAGTCGCACATACACAAAAAAGGTATCAAATCACTAGCTTTTTCCCCTGCAAACAAATCAAATCAAATTTTATTTGTATATCCCAAAGTCACAAAATACATTTGCCTCAGAGGGGAATATCCGAGGAATATCCGGGATCCGGATGGATTTCCGATAAATTAGCTCCAATTTTAATTGACATGTTTAATTAATCTTTTTTTTTTTGTCATCTAAACTCGCACAACTCTTATGCAGGCTACAATCTCACTTATTTAAAAGAAGGGTTAGGGCCCCCCTACTGGCCGCAAGTTATCAACCTATATTTCCCCCCATCATCTCTCCGGACCAGACAGGATTTATTCATGGTAGATATTCTTTTTCTAATCTCAGGCAGCTTTTTAATATCCTGCACAACCCCTCTTCGTCACTCACATCAGAAGTCTTAATTTTGCTGCATGCAGAGAAGGCCTTTGACCAGGTGGACTGGAATTATCTTTTCTATACTCTACAGAAGTTTGGTTTTGGCAGTAAGTTTATTTCGTGGGTGAGACTGTTATACACTTCATCCATTAGAACTAATTACACCCTCTCGGAACATTTTTCTCTCTACCGCTCCACCCAGCAAGGCTGTCCCCTGAGTCCCCTCCTGTTCCCTATGGCCATTGAACCTCTTGCTGTGGCCCTTCGGTCCCACCTACGCATCAGAGGTGTACTCACATATGGTGTTGAGCATACTGTCTCGCTTTACGCGGCTGATCTCTTAGTGTACATTCTGGACCCCTCAGTCTAAATTCCGACTGTTTTAGACACATTTACCTCTTTTGGCTGTGTGTTTGGCTACAGACTTACTCCAAAAATACACTGCATGCGGAACGGCTCCAGAACGGCTCTGCTCCGGAACGACAGTGTACTCCGCCGTCCGCCAACTCGCACATTATCCGTTTATGTTGCGCACTGGTGCGGCTCCGCCGGCCACCGAGCGTCGCGAGAACGCTCGAGATCTTGCGATTCACGCAATCACGCGATATTGCCGGCTGTAGTCTCTTTGACTCCTGCAATGGCATTCCACGCCGCATCTTTTTTGTTGGCATCCTTATAAAAAGGATGTGAGGTGTCATAAATGATAGGTTGATTTTGGACCTCCAAAATCAACTTCTCCTCATCCATGGCGTCGACGGGGTGAAAAGACACCTGAAAACCTCTGACCTGTTGACTTCAGATGGGCCCCGCCCATTATGACGTGTTCTTGTAATGAAACTCGATCCGCTGTAAACACAAAGTATTTTATTTTGAAAATCAACCAGGGTTTTATTTATGTATTTTGTAGCCGATTTCCTTCCCGCACAATCTGCTCTGTGCTGAATTTATGCACCGTGCTCCGGTGTCCGTGAAAAATAGAAGCTCTGCGTATGTGTTGCGGAGGCCTGCCGGTCGCCGCAATTGTTCCGGAGCCGTGACGCAGCGGGACTGGAGACTGTTTGAGCTGGCACATTGACTAAAATTGAAATGTATCGGCTCCATCGCCGTGGTGGAGCCGTTCTGGAGTCGTTCTGCATGCAGTGTATTTTAGGGGTAAAGCTGACCAAAAGTGAGATTTTATCCTTGAATCTGGCGGCAAGGAGTTTCCCTGCACAACTTTCCATTCAAGGTTGCTTCAGATAGTTTTGTATACTTAGGTATTCAGGTTACAGCTCAGTTCGAGGATTTGTTTTAATCTCCCATGGGTTGCTAAGACTTTGAGCACTGGAATTTATTACATTTATCCCTCACAGCCCAAAATGAACACCCTCCCGAAGTTTTCCTTTTTATTCCAATGTCTACCCTATATAGTACTATCTTTCTTCTTCACAGTCTTTTTTTCCCCAAGATTGATAAATTAATATCTGAATATATCTGGAACAAGAAGACCCAGAGATTATGTAGACCCTTACTTCAGAGACTAAAATCTCACAGGGGACTGGCATTGCCAAATATAAGATTTTATTACTAGGCCTGTAACTTAAGAGCAATCCAGTTCTGGCTTCATCTTGAGAGCTCCTGTTCTCCCCCAACATGGATAGTTGTGGAATCCATGTTTGCCAAACCAGCCTGTCTATCTGCGCTTGTTCATGCCCCTGTAATTCACCCTATCTCACCCTATTCAAAGAATATAATAGTTAAATCAACTTTGAGGATATGGAGACGATATTTCGGTTTCCGGGCTCCTTCTCACTTCTGACACCAAACTTATTATTTCACCCTTCACTAATCGATGGAGCATTCTCTTCCTGGCAGGCGTGTGGTATCAAAACTATCAAGTATGTGCACTTGCATGCTGATGACATATTTTCATCTTTCCAACAGCTTGCAGAGAAGTTGGCTCTTCCTAAAAATAACTTTTTTAGATATTTACAGATCTATAGTTTTGTTAGAAGTGTTTACCCCAGCTTTCCTAATTTACCAGAACCAACTGGCCTGGACCCATTCTTGACCCCGCTACCTGCTACGAAGGACATGATGTGTGGGCATGATTCTGTGTTGTATAGTGTCTCACTCTATAAACCCAGCTTCACTTTGTACTGTTAGGACGCTATGGGAGAATGATTTACAATGAGAACTTGCAGATGATGTATGGGACGAGTGTCTGCGGCTGGTCCATATCTGCTAGGCACAGGTTGCTACAATGTAAGATTCTACACCGCTATCATTTAACTAAGGTCAGACTGTCTAAAATATATGGTGATGCCGATCCTATTTGTGACAGATGTCACCAGTATCCGGCTACCTATTTTCATATGATTTGGGCATGCCCTTCTTTGCATACTTTTTGGATGGATATTATTAATACTATTTCACTGATTACCTCTGTCTCTTTCACACCATCAGCAGTTACTGCCCTATTTGGAGTCACTCTCACACCTGCAGTACCAAATTATAAGCTTTTGTAACCATCCTGGCTAGACGTCTCATTCTTATCAAATGGAAATCTCGGACTCCACCAACCCATCACTTTTAGATAAAAATCCAATGTACACTGAGGAGATTGTCTGCTACTTGTAGGAAAACCTGGAGGGCATTTTTTGAGTAGTTTTTAGATTATAATGGAGTTCTACGGCCCGGAGGCAGAAGATGTAATAGACAGTTTTCAGGGGATTTGTTGATAACAATAATCATGATAACGATAAAGATGATGATGCTGTTGATTAATGAGCGTGTGATGTGTGTTCCTGTAGGCCAGCAGTGGAGTGAAGCAGTGGAACAAGAGGTGGTTCGTCCTGACTGACAGATGTCTCTTCTACTACAAAGGTTTGTACTTTACTTTACTTTATGTTCTCCAGCTAGGGTCTCTGCTATCATGATCTTCAAAGTGAATGAAAGAATGAATAAACTGATTCATTAATATATAAATTAACATTCATGGCACAAGACACATATAGAATGTCAAAAAGAAAACAATCATATGTGATGGCACACGATATGACATTGAAAAAAAAAAAAAAAACATAACAGCATAAATGTACAAGTTCAGTAAATTATCACATTCAGACCATGTGATCTGAGCTGGATGCTGTGTGGGACCTGCATCTGATGCCTCTTTTAATCCACATCCTGGGCATGTCATGTTCACCTTGAAGGTGAAAGTTAGTACAGAAAGGGGTTGTAACTTGTTAATGTGGTTCAATTAGCATGTTGTCTCTTTAACAACAAAAACATCAGTATATTAATCAGAGTCATTTCTTGCTATATGTGGACTATGCAGATGCATAGGGCCCCATAGCCACCAGGGGGCCCCCAAGCTGCAAGTTCAGCCTCAATAAATTTTAGGAGAATTAAAGTACCTGTCTTTATTTCAGCTTTTTTATAGGTTATAATCAGGTCATATATATATATATATATATATTTCTTTTTGAGGATGAGGACGATAATGGAAACATAAGACTGTGATCATACATTAATATGGAGGCTGGTCCATTGTATTTTTATGCATTTAAGTAAATTAAGTTATTTGTTTTTTACTGTTTTGGATTGGTGGAGAGAGTCTTAATATCACCTCGTTTTCAAAGTTTACATTAAACATCTTTCAGGAACATACTGCATCTGTTGCATTTATTAATGTACTCGAGCCTGTTTTCCTCTTAAAATGTAACAGACTGTTGCATTGCCACTCCCCCTCAGAGTTTGACAAAATAGGGGCCCCCAAACAGCATCTCGCATAGGGCCCCCAGACAACTAGAAACGGCCCTGATATTAATGTTGTGTTTAATCAGTTATGCATTATTTTAAAAAATGGTAAATACATTACAAATAAACTGTGACCATATTTAATTTAATTTAATTTCTCTGGTGGCAAAGAGAACAGAAGTTATCTGATGACACTTTTCACATGGAGCAGGTCATTAAAACATTAAAACAAATCAGACATGGTACAAAAGCTTGTTTGAATATCCAGGATGCTAGGAAAGGTCAGTTTGTTTGCATGCCCCGCAGGTTTTCCTAAAAATAGCAGACAATCCCCTCAGTGTACATTGGCTTTTTATCCACAAGTGATGGGTTGGTGGAGTCCGAGATTTTCCACTTGATAAGAATGAGACCTGAATCACACATGTTAATCGTTGCCACAATTGATTTGTCTCACTTACTTCTCAGTTTGTCTTCTCAATTTGTCCTCAAATTAATGAAACTAATGATAAAATGATAAAGCAAACATTAGTTTGCTATGTTGGTTACATTCATTCTTTATAGTGTTGTAAAATGTTTTACAATGTTGAATCAGCATAAATCAGCTTAATCAGCTGGATGTGTCAAATTTTTTTAAAGGCTTAAACCAAAGTTTAACTACAACAACACAACCACCCAAGACTTGACATGGCCAGTGTGTGTCAGTTAAGTTTCACAATATAGCTCTACTGTTATTCTGTCCCGGTGCATTTAAGCTGTCAGTCACAGACACACAGAATCTTGAGTAGTATGTATGTGTTATACAGTGTCTGTTTAAATAATGGCCCTAAGTATTGCCTAAAAGTCCTCCAGTGTACTGGGAGGATACAATTCAGGTCTGTTGTGGATGTGAGAAAATTTCTGAATGAAATCACTACCTCACCCAGCTATTCATGCGGATAACCAACTTTATATTTCTCTGCAATCTCTTCCACAGCTTTAACATTGCTAGAAATATTAATCTTTTAACCTGTGTGTGAATGTGCATGCACCATCAGATTTCTCCTTCCACATTAATGGGTCACTCAGCTAACTTTGGGCTGCAGCTCTCATGTCAGTAGCTCTTTTTCAGCAATGTACATCACCATGGTGATACTGCAGGCAATATCACCATGGTGCTCTACATTACTGTAAGTGTCTAAAATCTTAAAGACCTTAATAAACATGTAAATCTGTTCTACATTTTCATAACCAAAGATGTGCCAAGCACAGAGGGAAGAAGAGATGTAGACAAGGAATGGAGAACAACACATTATGTTTTCTGACTGTCACTAAAGTGATTTGCCCAAATGTGTATAGAATATATAATATTCATATCATTCATAGGACATATAATATTCATCAATAGTCACTGTAATTCATGCTATTACACAATAACCTGTCCAAAATGTAGCAGCTCTGCTTTAAACTGGCTCCCTCTATGTTAGCCTCCTGGCACTGGCTTCCAATCAAGTTCAAAACAGAGTGCACCACTACTTATGTCATACAAAGCTTTTCATGGCTTTTCTCAGCCACATTTCAGACCTCTTACCTTTTTCAACCTTGGATTCACTGTTAGTTATGTAATTATCATGTGATTATTTCTTAAAGAGAGAAAGATACACTTTTGCCCTCAGAGCCAAATCAATTTGAATCTTTAAGTTTTACAATTGTACCTCAGAGATGATTGTGGCTGTGAAAAATGTGGTCCAACAAGCAGTTTACAGGCTGTGAGAAGACAGATAGATACAATAGCATGTATTAACTGCTGCACTATTTCTTTTTCTTTGTTGCTGTTGCAGTTCTTTGCCCGCTTTGTAATCAATCATGATAAAATCATCCATGTTTGAAGTTGTGATCATTTGACAAACGTCTACTGTAACTACAAACATGGCCTGAAAGTTTCCATGCTGTTCTTTTGTTTTCTTCTTCTTCCTAATATTATTATTATTATTTTCACATAAATTCTCTGTGTGCTGGGGTCTTCTCTCTTTATTCTGAACACGTTCTTTTGTTCCAGCCTCCACTGCGTCTCAGCCTGGCCCAGCTGTGTTTTTGGAAAAGAAAGCTTAGACACTAAGCCTTAGAGAGAGGGAGTGATGGAGGGAGGAATGTGTGACAGTGCAATTTACCACTGTGACTGCTATGCCAGCAAGCACTGAGGGCCAAAAAATGGGCACAAGGAGAGGAGAGAAAGCACAGTTTGTTGTATGGGTTGTGTTTTACAGGCCTGTCTCTGTGTCTGATTTGACTGAGATAGTACCAGGGCTGTTTTTAGCCTGCTATATTAGGGTATGCTGGTGGAAGTGGCTTGGTGAAAGGTAGCCCATAGGTTTGAAAAGGATAATAGTAGTCAGAAGGTTGCCAGTTCAAATCCCTGACCATTCTGCCTTCAAGCCTCTTCAGTTTATGGGTTTGTTTTGCGAATGCTGTGTTTGATTGAGTTAAATGTAGAAGATTATTTTCCCCATTAATATAGAAGGTTTCTATTCTAAACATACAGTAACTCCTCATGCACAGGTACTGGTTGCTTACAGGAACATCCACGGTGAAGATCACAATGCAGCAGCTACAGAGGTTGCCACTCGCAAAACAAAAATTCATAATACAAAAATCTCTTAATGTACCTTAGTAGCATTGAGTGGTGTATTTGCTGATTGCAACCCCATAATCAAACTATAGTGGCTACAAAATGAACCCTATCTAGTATTTGTTTGTCCATTCTGGGCTGCTGCACCCCTACACTCCTAGCCGATCTCTCAGGTCAGCTGACCAGCTGCTCCTGACAGTGCCTAAAGCTAGGCTTAAGCTCAGAGCGTTTGCTGTTGCAGCTCCAAAATTACATGATTGCACATTAGACCTGTCTACTGTAGAAACATGACAGTTTAACGTGGCAGACCCGAAAAATGTTCCATTCTATTTTCATCATATATTGTAAATAGAGCAGCCCATGAATCTGACATACTGGACTATTTATGAGGAGAAAAAGAATTTCTCTGTGTGGAGACTCAATCATGAGTTTGAACTTGTGCTATTTCACATGAAGGTATGGACGTACCTGCTTGGATTTATTTTTTACCACGTTTCCATTTAAGACTTCCAGCAGCTGACACAGTCCTTTCATTATCTGCTTAATATGCTGAGAACATTAAATAACAATGAGCCAGATTAGGCCTGTTCTTGCTTACCTAATTACTTGTTGTTGTTGTCACTATTATTGCTTTTAAATTTTATTATTGACTCACATCGCTTCCATAATATTTATTATTGATCACATTTTCTATTCTTATTGCTATCCTGTTTAAATTGTATAACAGAAATACATTTCACTATGATTGTACCTGAATGGGTTTGTAATGTTCTTATGATCTGTTTGTGCAGCAGTTCCATGTGCTTCATGGGAGAAGTTACAACATTTTATCAGCCAACACTTGAACAATGTCAGAATGTCCTCATGTATACGTACATGGACAGATGTGCCCAAACAGCATCTGAATGGATATATAACCTACTTACCCCAAAAATGTGGTTTAGCTCATTTCTTCTTGTGAAAATGTCCAAATTTAGCTCACTTCAATCTTTCTCCTTGTGTTACTGTGTATCATCATCACTTTGTCACTGTGTCTATAAATACAAACATCAATAAAACATTCATATGTTCAGGAGGCACGAGCCAGAGAGAGGCAGAAGTGTGTCTATTTAGCTGCTGTCCCCGTGTGTGTCATCAGTGCAGACAAGCAGCAGGTACAGTTGGCTGTGGGCCGAGATTCCTGCAACACTGAGTCACATGGGCTGATTATTATCTCATGCAAACACACACACACACACATACAAACACAGCAGCCCTTCCCCCTCCCTCAGACCTCCCATCCCCTCCCTCTTTTCTCCCTGCTCACTTGCCCTCATTTGCTCACTCTCTCTCTCTCTCTCTCTCTCTCTCTCTCTCTCTCTCTCATACATACACACCCACACATAAAAACACACACACTCAGGCAGAGGCAGTGTCGGTGCAGAGCCAACAAGAGGTAGGACACAGAGCGAGGAGTGTATCCCTTTTCAAACTCCTGAAATTTTCATGTCTCCTTCCATTATTTAGTCACCACTGGTGCACCCCTTCTACGCAGTGCTCTTATTTATCTCTGCTTGATCCTGCTGTGTGTGTGTGAGTGTGCAAGCCATCACCGGTGCTTATTGCAGGGACTTTCAGACCATAATGGATGTCTATTCTGGGGGAGCAGAGGCTGTGCTGGGAGAAGAGAAGCTCTCATTCCATGCTCATGTTTGGATCTGAATCTGTTTGTTTCTGTCTTTTTGTGCTGCAGGTACAATCAACTGGCTCGTACTGTGATTTCTCAAATGGCACTTGTAGCGATGTACCAGATTGTTCTTCTGTTTCTGTCATTCATCTTTTCACACTTTTATTTTTATTTTTACAGATGAGAAGGAAGACACAGTGTTAGGGAGTTTGCCGCTGCTCAGTTTTCAGATTGGAGGAGTGGAGCCTTTGGATAACATCACCCGCAAGTTTGCCTTTAAGGTCAGTAACATCTTGGTTGAGGGAGGAAGCATACCGGGAGGTCTATGTCTGTTGCATTTCATGCTTCTTGCAGAGGATTCAGTGAGTACTAGGAAACATAATGCTCAGTGCAAGACGTATATTATTGAGACACAAATGGGGTCTATGCAGACATTTCATATGAAGCAGTATTGAAAGGCAATTGGCTGTAGTTTTCTGAGTATCCTCAAGGACTCCTCTTGTGCAATGTGTGCTTATTGCAAAAGCAGGATTTACTGATGTTAGAACTTGTTCATTGGTTGCATCGCTGTGGCTTAGTGTAGGGTGTTGGTTTGGTTCTGGTTGATTGATAGAAGCTGACTGGCTTCATGGCACAGTCACGTGATGTTTTTATGGCAGTTAAAGAGCCCCAAGAGGCCTACAATCTCTGTCTGGGGTTGATGGCTTATGTTGGGGAAGCGTCTTATATGTGTGTGTGTGTGTGTGTGTGTGTATATATAGAGGCAGGAAATGATGACAATTAAAGACCAACAATATCTGAAATGTATTCTTGCCATTAAATAGATAAACAGATAAACAGATCAAGTCTGTGTTCCTCCAGTCCTCATGAATCACATCAGTGTCACTGAGGGTTCAACAGAGCTCCAGAGGCAGCAGCACACACCAACCTGACAGAGCTGTTTGTCAGAACTGAATAAAGATGAGACACGAGGATGCAATGTAGGTTAGCTAAGTCTGAATGTGTCCCTCAGCAGCAGCATGAACACACACACATACACACATTTTGTACATATCTCTGTCTTTGATCTCTCTCTCTGTCTGTGCCTCTTGTTACTGCCATCACTGTCTTTATCAGTTCTTTTTACTTTTTAGAACATTTAGTCCTTTCTGTTATCTGTTCTCTGTCTTTGCATGTCCAGTACATGCTCTGGTGCAAAGTCCAGTGCATGTACCCAGTGTGTACACACACACACACACACACACACACACACACACACACACACACACACACACACACACACACACACACACACACACACACACACACACACACACACACACAAGTTCTCCATACACACTTGCAGTGCAGACACACTGAGCAAATACACTCAGTGTGGCTTTGACAGTTTGCAAGGGTTCAGGTGCTAGATGTAAGCTAAGATTCTGACAGAACACTCAGTACTGTTTACTGTCACATCACCCTGGACTGACCCTGGAACAAACTACAGTCTGTAATATTAACTAATATTATTATTATTAACAATGATCAAATATATTCATGCACACTAACAATCGTGTCGCAAAGGTGCTTTACACAAATACAACCATTAGGACTATTTGCATCATGAAGAGTAAAGCTATAATTTTAATATAAGAACAGCAACAATACCTTAAATATAAACACTATAAAAATACCTCTGAATCAAAGTTAGTTTGAAAAGGTGATTTTAAGTCAACACTGATTCTGCCAGGCTGAGAGTGTTGACTGTTGAGTGTTTTTATGCTAAGCTAACCTAACCACACATCAACTCCAGTTCTGTGCTGAGCAATGCAGTGGAATCCGTTTGGATGTTTGGGGGCACTCTGAAGGAGTGTGTCTTTAGATAGATGGATAGATCCTCACTCTGACACATTCATACTCAATGAATCTATTGTGTTTATTCTTTCATCATACAGTTGGCAGCACTTCAGGACACCTGTGCAATATCTGCCATTACCTCAATTGTGACATCTTTGTGCTTATCTTCAGTTGATGTTGAACTTGCCCCTGTCTTCACTTCAGTGTAACAAAGCTGTTTGTTTAGGTGTTGACTTTTCAGGCTGCCAGGCTATGGTGACCTGCTTGATTTTATGTGATAAATTTATATTCTTACATTACTATGCGGTGGCTCATTTTTATCTCTTCCTGTCTTTTTTTTTTTCGCTCTTGTTGCTGCCCATATTTTATTTTTTTAATTTTTTTACCAAGGCTGTTAATTGAATTGGAACGCTGAACTTTATCACAGCTGCACACAGCTTCTTTTGTTATCACAATTGTGAGTTAACAAGTTTAAAGTAACTAATCTACCAGGAGTGTGAGTGGCATGTATGTGATTGGCCAATAATATGCCTTACTGGATGTTGTATTGCAAAAAAAGCTCTCTATATTATTTTCTACTTTCTCATACAGTCTACTGCAGGCAATGATCTCTGTGATCTGTAAGTAACCCTCAACTAAATATCAACCTGTCAGGTGTTTGTACTTCAGTAGTGAGCTGCTGAAGATGTTCAAGACGTTAGATAGGATGAGGCTGCCTTCAGAGGCAGGCCATGTCAGCTTAACACAGAGTGGAGGAAACACACCAGAGAATGTTAAGTGTTGTGTTGGTGCCCACTCAGAGTTTCACAGCCAGTGCAAGTTTAGGTATGTGGTTCACAAAGACAACATACTTTAACCATGAAATATATTATGACATATTAGTGGCACTGACATGAGTGGTTGAAATGTGTTGTATGTGCTGGCCAGTTGAAGCTGAGGGTGTGTTTTTTTCCGAGGTGGTCCCCTCATGTTCTGTTTCATTGGATAAGCTCCTTCAGGCCGTCATAAAGGTGGAGCTCTGACTCTGTGGTTCTGTCCCAGCATGCCTCCCTCAAAGCTGTCTGGTGATTCCTGTCCAACAACTTTTGTTTACAAGTGTCAGTTCAAAATGGCCCACAGATGGCAGAGCATAGTCCACAGCCTGCGGTATCAGTCTGAATATACAGCATGAGCTCTGATTTTTCACTAGATTGGTTCTTTCAAGATACAAGTTGTACTAAATGAAACTGAGTGTATGTAGTCAAACACTATCTGAGTGCAGTCCAATCACAGTGTAAAGGGGCATGAAGGTGCGTGCATGTCAAGAGTCTCCAGCCAAACTATGAGAAAAACTGAAACCTGTGACCGTGGGTGGGGATCACCAAAGTCTGATTCACTCCTTGGAATCATGCAGAGAATCGTACAAAACAACTTCATGTAGCACTTCTTTTATCTTTTATCTGGTTTAGTCTAGTTCACCTACATGCAGAGAGAGAGATCTGTACTCTTTTGGAGTGTTGTTTTCAATCAGTAGCTCAGTCAGAGAGCTGTCCAAACCTGTTGTACCTGCAGCTTTACTACCTCACTCTACAGAGGTGTGGCTGCAGCCAGGAGACATTCATTAAGGAGAGGAATCTTTGTCCAACTGAAGGTTTGTTATGGCTCAGTCTCCAAATCAAAACAAAACTCTGGTCTGCAGTAACCTTTCTAGCTCTAAATGTGATCATCACAAAGTTCATTTGGGTTTCTGTGTGTGTGTGTGTGTGTGTGTTAAAAAGGTTATCAAAGTTTCCACATAACCAACAACCTTAAATACTGTGTTCTCATTACCCCCACATACTGTAAGGTAAATGATTGAACAGGGTGTGTGTGTGCATGTACGTGTATGCGTGTGTGCCATATACACAGTCTGAGACAAGGATTACACCCTATGGGTGTGTATGTGTGTGCACTGACGCTTAGCCTCACCCTTTCTGATAGCAAACAGTTCAACAGAACTATCAGGTGACTGTAAAGAGATGAATGTTCATTCCTTTGGGGCTTTGGTGTTGTGTTCTCTCCATTCTTTTGTTCATGTCACTGACTGAGGTGACACAAGACCGGGAAATACTCAAGGTGCAAAGATAGTTGAGCAATGAAGGTGTTAGGTGTCCTAGGAGGCTGTGATGTTTAGCACCTCGGCTAGTCAAGTGTTTTTAGTAGTGATGCTGAAAGTTTCTCCTAAGTATGGTGCTAAAGGGAAGATTATCCTGTGTGAGAGGCTGGACACACCCCAGATTGATCACCAGCCTATTACAAGGGTTACACACGTTGATAAACACAATGAAACCAACTGCAGTTGTAAAGCATTGGAAAACATTCAGTACGTTTATATGCAGCAAAAACTTTGAAATTCTGATTGTATCAGATAAAGATAATGCATAAGACTGGATCACTTGTCTGAGTATACATGCCGTTCAGAGAATCGGATAAACGGCCGGAGCATGGCTGACTCCGTTACGCTATGTGGCACTGTAGCTCTCTCAACAAAGAGCCACTTCCGGTTGACCTCTACAACAACAACAAACTATCTGACGACATTCAAACAAAGATGGCGTAAGAGGAGATGGACGATGCTACAGTAGCGTACATTTCGAGCATTATTATTTGTTGAAGCCATGGTGTCGATTGACCTTTTCCAGCAACAACACCACTATTTAATACAACATCTCCTTTCACTTCCGGGTGAAAGCACCAGCGGAAAAGCATGCGCAGAATTCAAAATCCGATTTAGATACAATTGCTGAGTATACATGGTGTTAAAATGCCGACTATGAATGAATTATCTAGGTGTTCTTATCCGATTTTGAGATGTCCGTTATGGTCCGAAGCAGGTCTGAAGTAGGTCGGACTAAGGCATTTTAAAAGTCCAAACTATGTCTGATACGCTATGCTGCATGTAAATGTACTGATTGAAACTTCATGGTGAAAGGCCCAATCAGTGAGTTTAAAACATAATCTATCTGATGTGTGAAAACCACTGAGCTACCATCTACAAGGATTTATCTGTCTATTTAAGGATGAGTGTGTGAAGCTAATTTCATCTGTTTATTATATATATATAGTTTCATTGCTTTTTCTGACTAATGGTGCCACTGTAACAAAGGCCTGGAAGATTCAGGGTAATTTGTGTTGAAGAGACAAATACACATTCATTTGTCCAGGGTTGACTCATTGTGTGGTGACCACAGCTTGTCAGTATGATTTTGAGGTTTTTTTTAATTATCAGATGACCAAGAAAAGAAGTAATTCCCCAGATTTCTTGGATTATTGGACAGAGTGCAATGACATTGGGTATGGAGTGTGAAAGGATTAATGGACCCCAACCAGACAACAATTTTCCCTGTACACAGGGAATATAATTCATCACATATAATTAATTTCTTAGATAGCTTAAGCACATTCATGTTTCTTGGTGGAAGAACCCTTCTCATCCATTTCACTTACCCCGCACTGCATGTGTTTTCTACTAGCGCCACCATAAAAACCATCTACTCTAAACTGAGGCTTTAAGAATAGCTGAATTGGCCAAATAGTTCTGTTCTAAAGGTGTGTTAAGACTACATTTTGGAGCCTTAACGTACTGATGAAATGACAGTGTTTACACAACATGTATGTATGACATAACATGTATCTGTGTAGTTGTTGTGGTAGCAGTCACACTGTTCACTACACAGTGAAAAGTGTGTGTGTTTGAGGAGAGCCAGGGAAGCATTTCAATAGCTCAGTGACTGCTGCTCCATTCTGAATGGCTGTATTGACAGCATTTCCTGGGGCTGGATTTAGTGTGAAGATGAACACGCACACACACATACACACACTCACTCGCAAGTCATGAAAAATTAAACAAGCCTTTACATATTACATGTGATGTGCTGTTTAAAGTATTACCTTTATTATTTAAAACCTTGTTTCCAAAAAGTTGTCATGCTGTGTAAAATGTAAATAGAAACAAAATGTGATGATGTACAAAATATTATAACACCATATTCAATTTTTGCTGCAGCATATACACTTTACACAAGATGGCCACAGGCACTGCCGTGAAGTCTGACATCAGTCAAGTTTCATTCAATATATCGAATGCCATATATATATATATATATATATATATATATATATATATATATATATATATATATCATACATTGTTGCACTATTTCAGTCTTTCATACAGTAGTGAACCTCTTCCCATCTTTACCTCACAAAGACTCAGTCTGTCTGGGATGTTCTTTTTATACCCAATAATGTTACCCACCTGTTTCCAATTAACCTCATTCATTGTGAGATGTTCCACCAGGAACATTTAGTCTTTTGTTTCCACTGTCCAAACTTTCACACATGTTGCTGGTATCAAATTCACTTTCAATATTTGATTTGTTGAAAGTTGTCTTTGTGCTGTTTTCAATTAAATAATTCACTTAAAATGGGATTTCAATGTTTTACACATCTCACTTTTTACATTTTATATAGCATGACATTTTTTTTGAAAATCGTGTTGCACAAATCAGCTTAAAGTATCAGTTATCACTTTATTCTGACGTTCCTCTTGCATGAATGGTAGTGGCACTTGTGATAAATGCAAGTGAAATCCATATAAATGATGCAAATAACCTCAAAGCCCCGCCCCCCGAATCCACAGGAATGCATGAACCATGTAATCTAGCTTGAAGTTTATTTAGCTGTGAGGAATCTCATGATCGAGGAAACCGTGATGTTACAGACTGGATTTGTGATAACCATTCTGAAGCCTTGAAGTTGGCATTATGCCACCATCTTGATTTTGCCAGTAAGTGGACTTGAGACGAGACGAACATTTGAGACGAGAAATAGTCAGTGCAGACTGGCTTTATGTACAGCACAGCAGCACAACAATGCAATGAATGGCAAAAAAAGCCTGTGTGCATCTTCAAAGTAACTAGTAAGTAACTACACACTGATTTATCATCACACTTATGGAGTGGTACAGTGTAGCTTGGCACAGACACACGCATCCCACAGTGTAGCTGTATAGTGTCTGCAGTCTGCACACAGCAGCTGAACAGGAAGCAGGAAGCTTGACCAAACACACTAAACACAGAATACTTTATTTATTTGAATGCATTAACTCTTGCAACACAGAGACGGAAATATACAACTGAATAATTGACTGTTGGTGAGTTTAAGTTGTTCACACTGTGTAATCAATCTAATCAAATCTAATAATCTAATTTTGATCTGACCATTTCCCAGTGTTTCTCTCTGCCTTGCTTTACTGCCGTCACTCTATTTCATGTTTTTTTTTTCTCAATAGATTTCTTGTCTGATCATCTTTCTTTTTTATGTTTGTATTTTTCTTCCTTCTTTTCTTCCTACCTCCTTTCTGCTTCATTCTCTATGGGGTTTCTTTTGTTTTTGTTCTTTAGGATATTATACATTAATAATTGCTCAATTTATTTTTGTGATTGAGAAGAAGAGAAGTGTGAGAGCTAATGTTTATAAGTGTCACCTTTCCTTTCTCTCCATCCTTCCCCCTTTGACTATCCGAATCAATGAACAAAGGAAGGACAATGAAGGAGGCTGCACACACACTCACAGACACACACACGCCCCGCCTCTGTTGCTAGGTTACTGCTGCTTCTTACTACACAGCCAGTTTTAGCCAATTGCATTATCAGACGTCACTGTTGGAGGCAAGGCCTCACAGTGCTCCACCGTGGAAGGAAGTGACTTTTATTTATCAGCGACATCATTTCCTCTTGCTATTTTATAGGAGTGAAAGAGGAGTATTGAAGCTTGTGTGCAGTCAGTCTTCTAGATCTTTTGAACGTTGTATTTCAGTCTACGGATGTATTGTAATATCTAATTGTTTTTTCTCTTGGTGAATGTTGAATCAGTCAAAGTCACAGCTAACGCTTCATAAATCCAAGTGAATGGTATCTGTGTCCAACTTCTTTGCTTGTGCTGCCCTCTTGTGGTATGAGCTCCTAATTAGATATTAGATAACTGTTGGTATTATTATTGTTGTTGTTGTATAATAGTAGTAGTAGTAGACATGACAGTCTACCCATACAGGGTTTTTTTTTTCATTAGTGACTTTTATCTATTTTATCACAGACTGATTTGTATTTAATTAAGTAAACAGCCTTAGAAGCCTCTGAACATAGATATAATCATACGAGATACATTATAGAAGCTCCAAACCTTAATTTTTCCTCCCTAACTGTCTCCTCTCCCTCCCACCTTCATCTACCCCTGTGAGGTCTGCTGGCCTTTGCTGTCTCCCATCGTGGTAGAAAGTACAGTAGGTACAGTGTTGTTTTATTCCACTTTTTATTATCTGTTTTGTCTATGAAGGATGCATGAGAACATTGTTCTGTCTCTTCTACTGCATGTCTGCATGTCAAGCCTGTTAATTAGTATCCCAAAGGATTCCCAGATGATAGGCTTGTCTTGGTCTCTTTGGGTTATTTACTTATAAATCGCGTGACAACTCTACTGTTCAAAGGTACACCCTGTGATTCTGTTATTGTATTCAATGCCACCTCTACCACCTTGTGTAACTTTAACACAAACTATCCTCCTGAGGATTGTGCATGGATATCATTATGGGATCATTCTGGTTTATGTGGTTTAGTTGTGCTGCAGAAGAAGCTGATCAGTCTAACACTGTGTTACTTATGTGTTGCCTCTCGCTGTTTTGTCACCATCTGCAGGTGTGGTTGGAGGAGGAGGAGGAGGAGGGTGAGGCCGGAGATTTGAAGGGTCCTGTTGTGTTTTGCATGCAGGCCGAGCATGCTGGGACCAGGACCTACTACTTCAGTACAGACAGCCATGAGGAGCAGGAAGAGTGGATCAGAGCCATGAGCGAAGCTTCAGAGGTCAACGTTCAGCCAATACAAAGGTGCCATTCACACACATGCACAGAGCCTTACTGGACATATAATACACACACATAGGGACTAATATTCTCCTGTTTGATTAGGCTTGTCCAATAGATAGATAGATAGATAGATAAGATAGATAGATACTTTATTGATCCCGAGGGAAATTCATGCATCCAGTGGCAGCATAAGGCACAGTAAACACACACTAAGCATGCATTAAGGTAAACCTATACTGAAATAAACATACATTAAAATTAACCTATACTACAGTAAACATAGCCTATGGACTGAATCTGCATTTAAATTAAACCTGTGCAGTAATTTGACACGTGAAAAAAGGAAAACTATATAACTATATACAAGTAAAAATAGATTTTTTTTATATAAAAATAAGAATTAGACCTGCAAATAGTGATAAAAATCTATATACAATTAACTGAGGCTGTAGACACTGAATGAAAATCATATTAGCATCATCATTAGCAGAAGTAGTGCAAATTGAGTCCAAAGTGACAATAACAGAGTGTCCAGTAGTCAGTGCAACAGAGAATAATAAGTCAATAGTTTATTGTCCTGTGTGTCCTCCCTGCCCTGACTAAGAGCTGTTGTACAGTCTGATGTTCAGGGGGACCAAAGAGTATGAACAATCATGGAAATATTCCAAATAAAAAAACAAAATCTAATATCTAAACCAATAAAGAATCAGTTGCAAACAAAATAAACATAAAAAACAGTAGGAGTAAAAAGGACACACAATTCAAGCAGTGCATAAAATGCCATCAGTCAGTAGACTGTCACCAAACTGTCCAATGACTGAGACTTATATACAGTGCCTCTTGGTTATTTGCTAATAGGTCTGTACATAAACTACGAAAGCCAACAATGGACCATACAATCAATGTTAAATGTAGAGAAATGTACTTCTTCATTCTGATAACACAAAATGACTTTTGACAGAATCATTACATCATTACACATGTCGTTGATGAAACACATTTACTTGCCTTGTGTTGAGTCTGTTCTCATGCTTACTTTTTTTTTTTTCAGAGCAAACTCTGACACCACAGCTGATCTCAACCACGCCATGGTGACCAAGGCACCCAACCCACAACAGCATTCACACAAAAACAATGAAAATGACAGTGACCAGCCGCCCCACCCAAAGATCAATGGGGTTGACAACCTTGAGACACCCTCACCCTCCACCCACCTCACAAATCAGGGAACAAAGAATGGTGGAAGGCAAGGGAAAGGAGATGATGAAGGGGGAGGAACTTGTCCTGACTACACCCCTCATCCAAACGGCCCTTGCAAAACCATGCCACACAACAGCAATAGCAAACTCCCTCTATCCAGGAGTCACAGTGGACATCGTGTCCCTCAGGGACACCAGGAGGTGGGTGCTAGCCCATCACATGACCCGAGGGAGCAGCAGGAGAATGTGGTGCTGAGGAGGGGTTTTGTGCCCAGGACAGCTCCAGAGAGGGTGGCCCAGAGGAAGAGTTCTATGGCACAGCTGCAGCAGTGGGTCAACCAGCGCCGGGGCATGGCTTCCCAGGAAGACATCAACAGGTAGAGAAGAGAAGAAATGTAACACCCATCTGTCTCTTCAGATTTTCTTCTGTGCTGTTTTTGCACTTAGCTTCAGATCATAATACTGTAAGGACAGGCATTCAGCAACACCCCACCTCTTCTGCCTCAGCCTCAGGTCTCATGATGGTAGATGAATTTTCAAGACCAGTCTTTCTTATCAGACTAATTTTAAAGATGATATGTTTCCATAAAAGTTCTACACAATGCAGCTTTAATTTTTATTTCCAGCATAATGTTAATAGACAAGGACAGCATTGGTCCAGCAGGTGTTATTGGACCTAAAAGTCAAACGTACTGATGTCATGAAACATTAGCTCATCTATCTAAGAAAATTCTTCCATTCTTCTTACATTTGGTTCATAAAGTGGTTTATTTCAATTTTATTTCTATGTGCATAATAAATAAAGGACAAATGTATTATAGATTATAATAATGATATCTTATAATAATAGATGTGTTATGATACAATGGGCCTTCTTTATTTTAGCCTTTATTAAACAAAATGAAGAGGCGATACTTAAATACAAAAACAGAATCTTTATCTTTTCCTGTCCTTGCAGCCCATGTCGTTACCACCCAGTGAGGCGTGGGGTCTCTGACTATTATGCTTATCCTGGTGGCCCTCAGCATATGGATGAGTACCCTCTGTACCCATCAGGGGTCCGACCTGACAGCATCTGCTCTGTCGCTGCTGTGGGGGGATATGACCGACGCTGGACTGTCGAGGAGAAACGCCGCTCACTGAGGGATGGACTCTATCAGTTGTATGGACCCCCAATGCCCAGAGACCAATGGGGACAACAGTACTATGGTGGAATGGATACATCCATGAGGCGTCTGTCCATTCAGCCACGCTCTAGGTCTGTACCCAGGTCGCCATCCTCATCATCAGGGGGGCCCTACTCACCAGTGCCACACAACTTTGCCTCGCCAGCTCGATCGCCATCTGCCCGCTTTGACCGTTTTCCAGGAAGGATAAGGGATGATGTGATCTATGCAGATCCATCAGTCTACAGTCTGAGGAGATCCCTCAGCTCACCAAAGGTGAAACAACATTTTAAAACCTATGACAGACATCATCACATGCATTTTCTCATAATTATACAGAATGTGGGTTTTGATTTTAGGTGTCTTGAGGACTACAGTACCAGTCAAAAGTTTAGACACACCTTCTTATTCAATGTTTTTTTTTTTTTTTTATTACTTTCTACATTGTAGATTAATATTGAAGACATCTATGAAGGAAATTATGGAATGAAGTGATAAATGAAAAAGCAGAGTATGTTTTATATTTTAGAAATATTAGAAATCCATATTATGACAAGAACTACTCAACTAAATGAAGAGAAATGATACTCCCTCATTACTTTAAGTAACCGTTAGTTTACCGTTACCTCTGCTTCACAGGATAAGTTCATTCAAGTTACCAGCCTCAGAAATCACAAATGAACCTCAGATTAGAGCCCACATAAATTCTTCACAGAGTTCAAGTAGTTGCTGCAAAGGAACACCAACAAAAAGAAGAGAACTGCTTTGACCAAGTAACACAAGGAATGGACATTTGACCAGTTGAAATCTGGGTGAGTGCAAATTGGAGATTTTTAGTTGTGCCAGCCATGTTATGGCATCTCCAAACTTTTGACTGGTACTGTATAATTAAGGCTTGGAATTCACTTTTTTTTTTAAATTTCATATATTCTTTTTAGAATTCCCACACCATGTGCTGAAAATAAAGACTTAAAAAGAATCAGTGTTAGGTATACGAGAGTTTCAAAAAGTCAGTGGGGATAGATAGATAGATAGATAGATAGATAGATAGATAGATAGATAGATAGATAGATAGATAGATAGATAGATAGATAGATAGATAGATAGATAGATAGATAGATAGATAGATAGATAGATAGATAGATAGATTCATCTTACTGTACTCTAACAACTTTCATTCATTCTTTCCACCATGTTTCCTTCTCTCCTTATTACCTTCCTTCCTTCCATCCTTCCTTCCTTCCTTCCTTCCTTCCTTTCTTCCTTTAGTATGACTACCCTGGTGATAGGAGGTCCTTAAGCCAAGGATTATACCACTACAACTACCCTGTATCCCCTTCCATCCAGAATAAAATGGTATGTGCCACTAGTATGGTAATACATATCCATCTACTGGATAACACACATGGTTACACACACGCAATCCTGTGGTGGTCTACAGTAGTTATGGCACATAATGCAGGTATGTGTAGCTTTGCTTTGCAACTGCAGCAAGCTGTGGGGTTTATTTCCACACATCTGTCCTGTCTGTCCTAACACTGTAAATATCACTGTCTTTCCTCTTTTTTTCCTTTGTTCCTTTCCCTAACACACCTCTGGAACCACAGTGTGTGTATCTGTATGAGTGTATGGAGTGTATGAATCAGAATTAGGATCACTTTTATTAGCCAGGTGTGTACACCTGGCTAATAAAAGTGTACACACACATAAGGAATTTGACGCTATACAAAGGATGTTGAAATAAATATGCTTTATACAGCAGTTTGTATTATGTACTTGAGGTTGGTATATATAGTAGTAGAGTAGATTGTGAGTGATATTTACATTTGAAAAGGACAAAAGCTTAATGTTAGCAGTGAGAACAATAGTTTATAATTTACTGTTATTGCAGCAGTACATTTCCTGACACTGTGCATCTTTTGTTAGAAGTTCATCAAAGAAATGGCCTGTAGGAAGAAAGTGTCCCTGTGCGTGGTTGTTTTGGCGCACAGAGTTATGTAGCACCTCCCAGAGGGGAGAAGTTAAAGCAGGTTATGTCCAAGGTGTGCTGGATCTGGTTTTGTTTCCTGACTCTGTACATCTATAAGTCCTTAATGAAGGGCACGCTATAGCAATGACGATTTTCTGTGTAGTCTTGACTATCTGTTGAAGTCTGTTCCTGTCAGTTTGGTGGCCAATCCAAACCAGTCAGTGAACAGAGAACAGATTGAATAAAGACAGTCTAGAATTGCATCAGCAGCTCCTTAAGCTTGTGTGTAAATGTATAAGAGAACTTTGCCAGCTACTCAAAATTCTTAATCATTCGTGCCATTAAATTTAGCATTAAATACAATACATTATGTAATTTCTTAGCATGACAACTGAGTCCGTGGACTGCTACTGTAGATAAAGTTCAAGCAGGACATACACGTGGGACACATCTGGGGCCTTTTTTGAACATATTTCATTGCCATTTCCTTTTATTGGACTGTGGAGGGAAATAACTACTACTACTACTTTTGTCAAAAAGACCCAAGAACAAAGAAATGAGCTGCTTTCCTTGAGACAGACATACACAAGTGTTTCAGTTGATCACTGCTCAAGAGCTGTAGACCTCCAGTGTGACTGACAGGTTGTGGTGTTTTGCTTTGCTGTTGTCTCCCCTGAAAGCATTCTGTCTTTACACTACGTGTTTGTGTGATTTCCATGTTTGTCGCTGTTGCTTGGCTCAGGAGGACATATTAGACCTTCAGCTCCAGCGCAACCTGGATTACTTAGACCAACAGGTAAGAGAGTACATACACAGTATTGTTAGCCCATTACACATTAACACATTGTGTTTCGGTTATTCCTCATTTTTTTCCTCATTTATTCCTTTCCTATGTTTCTTCTTTTTTTGATGCTTGCCTGTAAATTAGCTTTACAAAACCATGTTAGCTTATCTTTTTCACATCTTTTCGTTTTCATTTATTTTTATTATTATTTATTTTATTTTATTGCTTTTCACAATGTGTAGTTATGATCATTTGATATTAAGAAATGTTAAAGAAACATCTGAACAGTTCAAAGCATTGTCACATCACAACAAATCTGCACCCAAAGACAGATGTATGATTTTCCAGTTAAATCATTTATACAGTATGATTATAACTAACATCATTTGAGCAGTAATTCTAATCTCTCTATAAATGAATTTGTCTTGGGGATTTAGACCTTGTATGTGAATTTATGCAAAAATTTTGGGGTGACACAAACAAGTTTATCAATTATGAAGTAATGAATCTCTGTATGTCTACAGTTTTGGAGGGACTTAAGTGGAGGGCCACATGTTACACATGTAAATGTGGACGTAATATTATAATAATATGTGTGTGGGATGCTAGGTTGTCTGGGGAAGGGAACAACTTTCTCAATAACTCCTTTCAGTTATTTATGGACACATGTGCATCCACGGCAGAAACACTCTTATTAACATTATCATTTGTTAATAAACAGAGGTGTCAAGTAACGAAGTACAAATACTTCGTTACCTTACTTAAGTAGAATTTTTGGGTATCTGTACTTCACTGGAGTAATTATTTTCAGCCGACTTTTTACTTCTACTCCTTACATTTTCACGCAATTGTCTGTACTTTCTACTCCTTACATTTTTAAAACAGCCTCGTTACTCGATTTCCGTCATTCAGACTTCACAGAGGCGACTTATGAGATTAACGTAGATCGGAGGAGAACAAAAAAGTGTTGGCTGATGGCTGATTTGTATTGGCAGATTGTCACACTCTACAGCCAATGGTATCGTTCACAGCGTGTGCGCGCCTGACCAATGACAGTGTAATGACCCACACAGGGCGGGATCTAAACGCGGAGCATCAGTGCTAAAGTTTAGCTGCTCAGCTAGCATGGACTCGTAGTGACTGCGTCACAGAGCTGTGACGTCATTTTGAGACTCACTTAAAGTTGAGTCAACACGTGAGAACTCGTCTCTCCTGTTGTGTGTCTGGACTTTGTCTGCAGTGTGTGTGTGTAAACGGCTTCATTCAGCTGCTCTCCTCTGGCGCCGTGAGTTACCATGGTTACAGGAATGCCCTGAAACTTTATAATAATGATCAATAAGGTTTTAATTAGTATGAGTGTACAAAATCATGAATGAAGCCTGATTGTACCTCTGCTGAAATCTTGTATTATAGCATATATAACAAATGTAAAGCCTCAGAGCTTCCCTTTGATTATTAACAGTATGTAGTGATGGTAGAAAGGTGAGAGCTCACCATCACACTGAAACTGTCACAAGGCTGCAAAAGCTGCTCTGATTGTTATTTAGTCCTGATGCTGTTTGTTTGATGTATTTTTCTGTTAAATGATAAGAGGCTCACTCGAAATAATATTAATAATAATAATTAATAATAATGATGATGATGATGATGATGATGATAAGAAGCAGAAAAATAACGTAGTGATAAGTTCTGTAGATGGTTGATTATTTGAAAGAGTAAAACTTGAGACAAGCTTGGGAGAAAAAAAAGTTTGATTTCATAGATTAAAAATTACATTGAAAAGACAAAGAAAAGTGTGAACAGAACAGCTCTTTATAGCATCAACCTGTAAAACACTGTTGGTCAAGTATTTAAACTTGATAGCTGCATTAGAGAACATGGTTATGAGTGGAGTGGGTCTGTAACACGTGTCAAGAAGTAACGTTACCTGTAACATGTTTCACAAATTGCAAATGGGGAATATGACTTGGCTGCAGCTTGAAATATTTTCAGTAAAAGTTTTTTTATTTGTTTGTTTGTTTGTTTGCTTTAATCCATGATAGAGTGAATTTGATTGTGATTGGATGAGAAGTATAAACATATACCATTCTCTAATGCAGCTATCAAGTATTGGTTTGAACGCGATGCATCGCCCCTGCACATTACAAATCATGTCACACGCAAGCAAGGAGCTGACTGACTGTCGACTGACTTTATGTGGCCTAGTGCAAAAATGTGCGTGTCAGAGACTCAAGAGAACTCAAGAGAAATCTGAGTTGCTGTTTTTTTTTTTAATCAGAATTATAATTTTTTTGATTAATCACTTGGATTAATCATTAATTTTTACAGCACTATACTGTGCTGTACAGTGCTGTTATACATAGCATAGCATGTATACCATTACAATACTTATAGGCATGTAACTAGTCATCATATCTTCCGCTCCATGAAACACATGTTGAGGCTCAGTAGCTCACATATACAGTATGGTTCTTTAATGTATTTGCATTATACTAAAATGCATTCATTTTCATTGGGCATATATGAGGCTGAAACAGGTAGCCTAGTGCATCCCAAATTTTTCAACATTAACTATTTAATATAACATTATGGCCTTTAGAAAAATGATGTTTTTTGGGGGGAGGTCGTGTGGGGCCTATAACATTTGATGGCTTTTTTTTCTTTACATTACTTTTACTTTTATACTTTAAGTAGTTTTGAAGCCAGTACTTTTACACTTCTACTTGAGTAAAAAGCTTGAGTTGATACTTCAACTTCTACAGAAGTCTTTTTAAACCATAGTATCTATACTTCTACTTGGGTAATGAATGTGAATACTTTTGACACCTCTGTTAATAAATAAGTGGTAATAATAGCATTATTAAATGTATTGTTAGATGACATATATAGACACTAGTTAGAAACTTAACAGTTTATAGACTGCTTAAAAAATTAATAAAAGCTTTATGAGTTTCATATAATTCTTTATAAAAGCATATAAAGGAATTTCAAACATTTAAAGGTCCAGTGTGTAGAATTTAGTTGCATCTGGTGGACTAATCTCCTCACATCACCCTCACCTTCTTAGTATAAAGGAGAAACAGCACTTTAAGGACCCTGTCTAGAGTCACTATTTTCGTTTGTCTGTTCTGGGCTACTGAAACACAGTGTTTCAATATGGCGGCCTCCATGAAAGAGGACTGGCTCCCACTGTAGATATTAAAGGCTAATTTTTAAGTAACAAACCAGAAATATCATTTTTTAAAGGTGATTATACATGCATGACAACATCGTTACGAATATTATATTCCATGTCTGCCTTATTCTGAAAATAAAGTCCCCAAATCTTACACACTGCACCTTTAATAACTTTTCTTCCAATTTGAAAAAAAGCTTTTGTTGTTACTTGAGATTAAGAGCTCTACATACTTTATCATGCATTCATTAGTTAATTATGCACCAACTATGCATTGACAGTGTATCATGCTTTTTTGCGATACTGGATCTACAATGCTTATTAAGATTAATCAAACCTTAATTATGCAGCTAATAGTTATTGAGTTGTAAATGGTAAATGGACTTGACAGATGAAGAAAGACAGGAAAAAGAGGGGAGTGTAAGGGAATGACATGTAGCAAAGGGCCCGAGCCCGGACACTACAGTAAGGATTCAGCCTTAGTACATGCTTTCCAGAACTAAAGTGAAAGCAATGCCTTATTAAGGTTAATTGCTCTTTCATTATGCACTTATTAACAGTTAACTGTTAACAGTGGCCCCATCCTTCTTAAAAACTTTAAATAATTAACCTTAATTTAATTAATCTTTAACTCATAACAAATGCATAATAAGTTATGTAGAAATCTTAAATAAAGTTAACAAACAGTGGCATTATCGGTAAGTTAATAAATATGTTTGTAAAGTCATTCATTAATGTTATAAAGCAGTCTATAAACTTTTTTTGTTTGTAACTTTTCTGCAAAGTTCTTAAATGCTTATGAATGTCTATTAATTAAAAATATGTTCATGATTGTAAGACTTATTTTTATGACTTTATATTTCTTATGCCTTATGTCTTCTTAACACAAAATAATGTTTATAAGATCTTATAAGAGCCTTACAAGACAAACACTTACCAAGCACCTTAATACAAACTGGTGCAAAGTTTCTTTGTTCAAATGTCCTCTCTTGGAAAATAAGTGTTCTTGATGACTTGTTCAATAAATGAAGCTTTACCTTCCTCAGAATAAACAATGGAATGTAACTGTTTGATTGGCACTGATCATTTGTTCAATCTTTGTTTTTACAGGTGCCTCCTTTCCATGATATCTACAGCAGAGAGTTACATCCCACACTGAAACTCAACGAGATTGAAACCAGTGTAAGAAACTTAATATGCATACACAATTAACAAACACTTCCATCCAGATGCTTCACACGTTTTTTCAAACACACATGGCCGAAAGTACACAGTAAGCAGTAAACAATCATTGTCCTGTCTGACATAGAAACTGTTGGGTCGCCTGTGTGAGCAGAACCGAATTCTAAAAGATCATGAGGCTGTTGTCCACAGACTGAGAATGGACAAGGTACTTCATTTTCTTTATGGTATTATGCTGTGTGTTTTCTTTTGTAAAGCTAACCACATTTGTGCTATTGTAATAAAAAACTATGAAGTTAACACTTTTTACCTTAACAGCTGAGCATGATTGCTCATTTACAATAAACTCTTCCTTCTTGCTTGCCATGCTTCCTATCTCAAAGGACAGTCTAGAGGAAGCACTGGTGGAAACTCACCAGGAGATGGAGCTGTACCATAACCAGCCTCTGGCCATGGAAAAGCTGCGGTTCAAAAAGGAAACCCTGCAGAATCAGCTCATCAACATCAGAGGGGAGCTCTCCCAGGCCTCCAGTGTAAGACACTGCATAACATACTTTGGATGCTTTTGTAATTTTTGTAAGCCACAGATGTTAGCATTCTCTCTGTATGGCTACCTTTATTTGTACATCTTTTAGGCTTTAACCACAACTCGTATGGAGTTCGAAGCATTAGAGGACGAGGCCAGTGCCATTCATGGAGACCTATGGGAACAGCTTAATGCAGGAGGGCAGGTAAACGTTCACACTGTCATGTCACACTGTTCAACTTCAGCTGTATGGGAAATGGAGCTTGTTTTCAGGCTTCCATATAATTGGCCTTATCGGTAACAAGTGAGAGTTTGAATCCCATCTGTTTTATGCATTAGCATGCATTTGTTCATTTTCAGGTATATGTTCAGCATATCTTTCTCCTAAATCTGGAGATACTCAGAAAAGATGCAGCCACTTCATGTAAGGAGTGTTTCCTAGTGGGGCATGGTGCCTCCAGACAAAGAAAATATTCACACATAGCAGAGTGCTTGTAGAAAATACATTTTTCTGTCTTCTGATGCAGATTTGTAGTGATGTGTGTTTATGTTGTGATGCTCTGAACTATTGTTTCCAGGCCTGAATATAAAATGAACATTACTTTTTAATCCAGGTATCAAAAGTCCGGACTGAATGGGCATGAACCACAGCCTTATGTATGGTTCTCAGGTGGTCAAGTGGGGCATCTGGTAATTGGATGATTCCTGCAGGTCAAGTTGTAGAGCAAAAAAAGAAGAAAAACGGAACTTAAATTTGCTTCCGATGGCTGTGATATCAGTGTGTGAATATGTGTGTATGGGAAGAAGTGTAACGCTGCTTTGAGTGGTCGGTAGATCATTATATAATCAGGGATTATATAAATACAATTCTGTTTAGCATTTCTCTGAGAAGTTCAGGAAGTTTCACAGTCAGAGCACTGAGCTAAACAAGGACGCTGTCCTGCTGCACCATTTACTTTACCAATTACTATTTTAATTGTTGTTATTATTGTTATTGTTGCTATTATTATTACTTATTTACCTGCATTACAATTAAGATTACTTCTTACTTATTTATTTATTATGCTTTCTCTCTGTATTACTATCTTTTACACTATTTAATTGATCAAATAGTAGGAGCTAATGGAAATACATTTCACTGATGATTGTACCTGTATGATTATATGTGACCAACTAAAAAAAATAATAAAAAATATTGTAATGGCATATACCTTTTGCTTGAAACCCAATGTATATGCCATTACAAGTTTGTTTTTATTTCTAATGAAGTGTGGATAGTGATATTGTCATGAGGGAACAATATCTTATATGCTATACATTATAAATTATTTCACTTACCTCCAGTGATAGATTATCTAGCAAATGAGATGTCTGCCTTCTGCATCTCTCTCTCTCTCTCTCTCTCTCTCTATATATACACACATACATACATATATATACATATATACATATATATGAGATATGGTTACATAATCTTCATAGATAATCCATAGACTTCACTTTCAAAGGGATTGTTCTCTCATATTGTCTGTTCTGGTATTTTGTAGAGTGAACTGGTTCGCAGGCACATCCAGAAAGAGTTTTGGAGAGTACAGGATGTGTTAGAGGGACTGCATAAGAATAACTCATCTAGAGGTACTGACACAGCCAAGCACAGAGGTAACACACTGGAACTGGAACTGAAAATTATTACATGTTTCAAAACACCAGTCTCTGTCATGTTCCATATTCTAATGACTCCCTCTCTCCTGCACAGCGACCAGCGGTGCATCAGGCTCCTTTAGCACCAATAGTCCAGCCAGTCCCCTGAGCTCAGTAAGCCTCACCAGCCCACTCAGCCCCTTCTCCCCAGTGCCCGGCTCCCAGGCCTCCCCCACCAAACAGCTAGGCCCGGAGGTAAGCACCGGACACATCCAGCTGAGGACCAACCCCAGTCCAAAACCTGGGCCAGGTCCATGCTCAGACTCTACAACCAACCCCGAAGTGTGTAAGAGATCAAACCCTAAACCCCGTCCCAACTCATGTATAGTGCCTCATTTAAAAACTGACAATAAGCCTAGACCCAAAAGTTACACAGAGTCTGACACAAGCCTGCATGCAGAAAATAGAAATTACTATGGTTGTGAAACTCATGAAAACACCTCCCCTCGGCTCTCTCTAGCTTTCCAAGACTTTAGGGATTCCTTGAGTAGATTAGACCCTGTGATAGAGGTAACATACCCAAACATCAACAGCAGAATCTACTCAAACTTTGACCAAGCTATAAATCCAGGCAAAGACAGAACAGGGGAGCAGATCAGTTTGTTCCAAGAACAATGTCAGGACTCAAATTATGTGAACCAGCACACAGTCCAAACCAACACCGGCCTTCAGGAAGTTAGTTGGTTAACCACAAATGTTTGCAGCCACAAAGTCAGGATTGGTCCCAGAAAAGATGTCTATCCAGACTCCCACCCATGTCACTTCTTCAATGATAGCCTCAGAAACAAGTCCTCCATCAGACGCTTTTCTATGCCTGAATCCAAGATCGTCCAGGACTCATATCAAACTGATGTTTTTTAGTTACACTACAGCCCAGATCTTAATACACCTTCAGTTAGTTTCTTTAGAGGTGCTGACCCTAAAACTAAACCTCATTGCCAGATAGCATCTCTGCTTTCATGTAATGCTATTGGAGGTACTAGGCCACTTACTTACCCCAACAATCGACTTGGCATTGCTCCAGTGATCTGTGCCGTAACACAGTCAGATTCACTCAGTAATCACTCAAGTAATGTGTTCATGCAGGCCCCAAGAGTATAGCCTGTATAACCCTATTCTGTCTGTTCTGATTTGTAAAATGAAGGACAATAATTTCCCCCAAATCATAAACATTTTGTGTTACCATTGCTAAATGTCATCATGACATAATTTCTGTCCCATTCTGTAAAACTATTGGTGCTGTTCATTAGTTTTGTAGACTAATCCTTATCTAACCTTTCATTCTTTAACTGTTGCGCAGTGATCCATGATCCAGTGTATCCATGATCTACTGTATTTGCTCTACTAACACTCTTTGGCATTGTTATCTCTGATTAACATAAAGATTTTGAGAATTTAAAGTCATGGTATGGAAACAAGTTTATCTTCAGTTACCTGTTAACTAAAATATAGTCAGATATATGAGTTGAACATAGAAATTTGATTTTGCTTTGGTTTATGGCAGTACCTGAGGATGATACAGGTTGAACTGTTGTGTTGGACTAAGTGCTTTATCCTTTCCATTCCACTTCCAAATTGGTTCCAAATTATTTTCTTAGCAACGCAATGCTATTGCAAAATTCTGTCAGACAGTACAATGATTGTCATACTGTGTATTTTGAACAAATTTCACATGGCCACATTAGCATAAACATTGATCATTTTCTTCTTTACAACTCCACACTAGGTGATTCAATTGCTTACATGGTGATAGTTGAGATGTCATGGCTGTTTCACAGAGCCTTTCATGGACCACGTGGATGTAAGAATTCACAAAAGTCTCTTGTCTAGACGGGTATTTCATCGGCCACCTGCTGATTTTCATGTCCAGCTCCCTAACATGGGTTTAAGACCCTTTCCACAGAATCAATCCAATGAATGCTTTCTGCTCTGCACTTTGCCTGGCTTATTATCACTCCACCTGATATGCAGCACTCTCTCTTCCTCATATCCTTTCTCTCCTGCCTTACTCCTTCCCCTCTGTCCTTATGGTGAACTAGGAAAGTGTTCCCCCAAGGCCTCCCCTCCCCAAGTCCTATTACCCTCTGGATCCCTCCTCTACCTTACCTCCCTCCATCCCCCCCCTGCCCTTTGACAGCACCGCCTGGCTACGCAGCTTGGGCATCGATGATGGTTACCTTGATGGTGAAGATTCTTACATCAGAAAGGTATTTGGGTGTTTTCCCGTGTCCTGCCCTAGCTTCACAACTGTTGTCCAGTGTCATCTTTCAAAAACATAATCTAACTCCAAATTCCATATAATCCCATGAAACTTCCATTTGTTCAAGCGCTCCTCCCATTATCCCAGTCTCCATACCAGCCTGGATTTGACCTCCCAAAGCACTTGTTCCAAAGTTACTGTTCCTTTTAATGCCCTTAGCTCCTATTAATGTCTTTGCCACTAAAAGCCAGAAAGATTTTTTCTTCTTCTTTTTTACTGAACACAAGACATTAAAGTTCAAAATGTACCACAGGTGCTGTGGTATGAAGGACATCACTTGTCAGGATGAGCAGCATTTAACTTTTTAGTTAAATAACTCCATGAGGAGTTATCAAGAGATCATCGGTCAATCTTTATATGTGCCTATTTGTGTGTCATGGTAGTGATGTAGTCCAGCTATCTTATGGTCGTCCCAGGAAGCTGCACCATGAAAGTCATTTTTACAAATCAGGAAGCTCCTTCTCATTAACTGCTACAAACCAGATTTGTGGAGCAGTTTATATTTCTGGAGAAATCATAGTCCTTATTGGTTCTCTTTGCTCCCTCAAAGGTCAGCACTGTCAAGTCAGATTGCAACTAGTCAGCAACACAGTCAAAAGCTGATTCTATTGAAACAAGATGATTTTGGTCTGAAATATAATTCCTTGAGTGGCCACTTGAGACAGGCTGCAGAAGTGAGTCAATCTCCATAAGCAGTCGTATTGAAATGCCCAATTTCACAGCATGTTTACAGCAACGGTTTTGGATTCTATATCTAATTTTAATTTTTGAATTGTGAGGGGGGTGAATTTTTGTTTTAACTCACCCGTTCAGATGATATTAAGTTGCAGATGATTAACAGTGTGACCACCACCACGCAGGTAAGCACCGTTACAGATGGCTTATTGGAGCACCCAGATGTCATTCGACCCGCCTCAGGTCCGCAGATGATCCACATCATGGCCAATATTAGATTAGATGGGAGGCGGAAGGAGTAGTACATCCAACATTTTCAGCTTTAATCCAGCGCTTCAGAAACCTACGGGTGACGTGAATCAGGCTCTGTCCCATTCTTTATACTGTCATTGGTTTTAACATGATGTCCTCATGTCTATACACAGTAATGCATTATCTAATGCATTCTATTTTTAATCAACATCTTTGGATGTGTATTGGAATTTTTCACCACTTTCAGGTCTAATTTGATTACATAACAAATTATATCTTTTCTCTGTCTTGTAGCCAAAGTTTGGAGAACAGAACAATAACAGTGATGTGCAGGACCAGGTCCAGGACAGACAACCCACCATGAATAAAGGTTTACCAACCTGACCTCAAGTTTCCATGTGATAGCACTACTGATCTTTTCTCATAGAGCATGGGATTACACTGATACACTGGCTTTGTATTGACATTTTTAAATTAGAAATGAAAGAAACCCCATAATCCAAGTCAGAATTCAGTCTTTTGAGATGTGACTATTATTAAATCAAGTGAGACTGACAGGATTTGTATAACAATGTTAATTCATCTCCCTTTCCAGTTGGCATTGTTCCTCCTAGAACAAAGTCCCCCACTGACGAATCACACAGCAGCTCGACTGGAGTTTCCCGCTACAATGATAGGGTGCCTAATGGAATCTCTAGGGTATGTCAACCTAAACTACATAATATACATAAGTTTATCTAAACCACAGCATACACAGATGTGTAGCCTCAAGTCTACAATAAAAACATTATGTGGAAATCATACCATCCAGGCACCTTTAGTGTGCACAGGAACTTCAAGGGCCTCACATGCTCACATACTTTAACATACTTTATATTAAAGGCCTCATGATTCTAACACTAAATAAAGTGTGTAGGTACCCAAATGATTCAAATCTAGTTAAACAGTGCCATAGTTTAATGCCTAAATGTTTATGTTACACCCAGATAACTAATAATAATAATTTAACTTTTTCTGTGATCATGGGTGATCATTTATTATCTGGGTATGATCATGGATATAAAGGGTCGCAGGGGGCTGGGGCCTATCCCAGCTGCATTAGGGCGAGATGCGGGCTACACCCTGAACAAGTCAATATGAAGTTATGCAAGACTTGATTGATATCTCGAGATTACAATTTGATTTTACATTTATGTTTGTTAAAAATACATTTTTAGCACAGAATAGTAATACTAATCGTGTAGTATTCTGTGGTCAACTGTGTCAAAGGCAGCACTAAGTTTCAAGGATTCAGGATGAGGACTAAAATCTTACCCGTATTTTTATGCCACATCTTTTTCACAGGAACGTCCAAAAAGCGCTGTATTTGCTGCAGAGGTGAAGTCGAAGATGAGCGTTGAAGAGCAGAACGAGCGAATCCGCCGTAACCAAAGCAGCTCTGTGAGGGACAAGAGGCGGAGTCTAAACCTCTCAGGTGGCCAGTCTCCAGCCAACTACAAAGTGGTATGATCAACCATGTGACGATCCTTCTCAAACAGTTGTGTGTCTATACCAGCTACTAGCTATACATAAAGATTACAGTTGTAAAGAACAAGGAAGCTGTCACCTTTATGCAAGGTTGCAAGGTAGAATTGTTCTTCATCAACTTGTATGTATACTGTCAAAATTGAAAATATTACCATTAACTGCTGTAGCTGTATAGCTGTATATTCATAGTCATTCATTATGTAAGTCAAGGTATACATAGTAGCATTAGCACATCCTAGTGGATTATGTAGTCTGAGTAACATGCACAACTACTGCTGTGAGCAAGTTGGAAGCCATGACGTTATAGTTCGTAAGTAGGAAAAGTGTACACACATACACACACACACACAAAAACAATTATTATATTATTATTACTGTGTATGAGTGTGTGTGTGTGGACAGATTCGTAGGCGGCTGACAGCTCACGAGATTGACATCAAAGACTTGGAGGCAGCGGTTCGAGGCCAGGGACAGGAGTCACCTCGGGAAGAAATTGCTCGCCTGAGGCGATTACAGATTGAACCAGATCACTATGACCTGCACATGAGCAAAGAGGTGAGATCATCCAGATAAGGCATCACACCCTCATTCACTCTTGAATTCATTTTGGATATCTCAAACGCACAACTCTCAGACAGATTGATGTAAAATCAGGCAAGTTTACTGATAACATACAAAATACATAGATGCTTACAAAGGTCCAGGTTAGCAGGATAGGCCAAGGAAAGAATCCAAGTGGCAGACTGGGGTTAGCAACAAGCAGGGAAACCATGTCCAAGGCAAACAGAAGCACAGAATCCAAGTCCAAAAGGTCAGGGGAGAGAATGAGAATGAGTTGAAGTGGGCCAATGCATATACTGCAGGAATAATGAGGGGAGAGTGTACAGGTGTGGGAGGAATGGGGTTATTGCAGGGGCCATAACACAATGCTTTTCCTGCAAGGTGCGGGGATTCCCCCTGAGTGCTGGGAGGAAGTGAACGAGGGGTCTCCAGCTCTTCTCCTTTGCCAAAATAATAATAAGATATGTCACAGATGTGGCATGTCAAGATGCTGATATTGCACAGGTGTCCTGGACTGGTCACAATAAAAGAACACTCTAAAATGGGAAGTTTTATCACGCAATACAAGGAATGTCCACCAGAGCTGTTGTCCATAAACAATATATATATTAATTTCACTACTATGAGACATTTCCAACATTGTTTCTGAGAATTTGGAAGTATTGGCCTTGTGTACAAGGCAGATCCAGGGATCCAAACGCTGATCATCTGATTAGTGGACGACCCGCTCTACCTTCTGAGCCACAGCATGTTCCAATTCCTGCCAATATCAAGCAACTTCACACAGCCATTAAGTCAAGAGGTCACAATGAAAAATCTCATCAATGGTACTGGTAATGGTGTCTAATAGATGTAAATATGTAAATGTTTTGCAAGATCAAACTGCACATTTTATTGTGACAAGTCAGGCAGGCAACAATTCAATTTTATTTATATAGCGCCATATCATAACAAAAGTTATCTCATGACACTTTTCATACAGAGCAGGTCTAGACCGTACTCTTTATAATATTATTTACAGAGACCCAACAATTCCACCATGAGCAAGCACTTGGCGACGGTGGCAAGGAAAACTTCCTTTTAACAGGCAGAAACCTCGGGCAGACCCAAGCTCATTGGTAGACTGTCATCCACCACGACCGGTTGAGTTAAAGATAGAGAGGGGGGGGATAGAGAGATAAATAGAGAGAGAGAGAGAGACACAGATGCACAGCAGCAACAAATCATTAACTAACTATAAACTGACAGTAATAATATATGTAGTGGACGTCGTGCAGGACCACAGCAGCAGCCACTCTGGATGCCCGGAGTTTCTGTGCTCTCTGCACAGAAACTCCAGGGAAGAAGTTTAGTTAGTAACATGCATTAACATGCATTAATGAGACATGTATATTTACAGATGAAGATGGTAATGGAGGGAGAGAGTGCCACAGAGAGAGACAGAGAGAGAGAGAGAGAAGGTTTGAGTAGAGTTTTCAGTCAAGGTTTCAGCAGTGCTCACTAACACAGATTTTTAACACATTTGTGAACAAAATTTGAGAGACGTAACCCTTTTGTGTGCCATAGAAGCTCACTGTTTAGATCTTATGAAAGGTATATTATATCACTGTATGTGTGTGGATCCAAGTTTATTTTTGTGCATTATGTCTATGGTAGCTGATGGCTCCTGAAAAGGTTCTGATCCCAGAGCGCTACCTGGATGTGGAGGATAACACTCCTCTGAGCCCCGAGGAACAGAAGGAGAAGCAGAAGAAACTGGAACGGATCAAAACCCTCATTGCCAAATCAAAGTGAGTTTTTGACTCAGACTTAGCTTTATTCAATTTTCAGTCAATTTTCTATGCTACTCATATATGTATCAAAACATTATACATCTATACCTATCGGTCCAATTTGCTGTACAATTTGCCAACATGCTGTCCTTCCGATGCAGATCACAATACATTTCCTTTTTTTCTCTGCCTTTCATCTTCCCACTGTCAGTTTGCAGAACATCGTCCCTCTCTTGGACGGCCCGGTGGAGGGTGGAGCTCCAGTCAATTCCCAGCAGCAGCTGCAAGAGCAGGAGAAGCGTATTGAGATATCCTGTGCTCTGGCTGCTGAGGCGTCTCGCCGCAGCCGTCTTCTCTCTGGTGAGGACTCTCTACACATGGGTGCCACTATCAGCATCTTCACATCACTAACTCTCTTCCACACAACGACAACAAGCCACAGTACTCACTTTTAACACAACCTCATATATATTTCTACACACGCCTTCATGATTTACCCAACTCATATCAGAAATCTAATCCTGATTTAAAATAACCCTAACCCAAGAATCTGGAATCTGTTAAAATAGGAACAGTGTTACCGGTTCTCATTGGTGCATATATCGGGTGGGGCTTGAGGGTGGTAAGGTGATGTTTTTATAATTGAAAAATGTTCACAAATTGCATACCCTCCATATTTGGAGCAAGAAGTTTCTGTAATGTCGGGGCAAAGTTAACATCTATGCAGTTATGGGGATCACATCATTCTCAGGGGGTAGCAATGTAGCAGGGTTAAGAATAGGACATTTTTTCAGTGTAAAGTGTGGCACGCACAGTTGCTGTTGCCTCTCTGGTCCCTCTTATAGAAGAATTTGCTGTAATATTACAGCAAACAGCACACCAATTGTGGTGCCAAATTAACAAGGACTGCAACTTCAAAGTTGGCCAAATTATACTGCATAGACTGCATGGAATCCTCAAGAGCAAGTGCTCTTGAGTGTAGAAAGGCACGTAAGTCTTTCTGCAAATTTCAGACATTTTTTAATAATCAAAGATAGTAGCCTAGCTGTATGAGGGGTGCATAAGTTAGTGTAGGAGTGTCTGCACCTTTGCAGCATGCAACTCTGCATACCAGCAACTGTGTGTACGCTATTTAATCACTAATATGGGTTAGGGTCATGGGTTTCTTTCTTTACACTTTAGAATATGCTGTCTTATTTCATTGTGCATTTTAGAATGTTATCTTCACGTCATACTTGCAATAACACCTTCATTGACAAATTTACCATATATGCTGATGTATCTACACCAGAGCAGTTCCAGCTATTTAGTATTTCAGTTCATACATTTTGACATCAGTTTAGGTACAGTTTCCCAGCCACACCGTGAAAAGGGCACAGATATATGTAAAAAAAAAATAGATGTTATTTCATAAAGACATTAAAAGAGCACAGAAGAATAAAAACATTATCCCATCAGTCAGTCCAGGGAAGTGCAATTCACACATCCCGTGGAAGGTTTCTAGAAATTGAGTAAACAAGATGATTGATTTAATAAGGTTAAGCCATACATTAATTAACAACATGTGCCTTTGTTTTCACAGAAAGACATGCTCATCATTTGTCCATTGTTCACATAGTGCACAGTAAACATTAAACAACACATTAAAGTTGACAATACAAATATTACCATAAATCACACCGCTTAAACAACTGGGTGTTCTGTATTCTATGATAATGTCATCAGGCTTTTCTTTATCTTTCTTTTCTTTCACATGCCTTTGTGCAGTTTATAGCTACATAGCTACATCATGCTTCATCATGTCATCAACAATATAACAGCGACCAGACTTTTCAGTTTGCACTTTTTTACTAATCCAGTGAAATATCTAAACATTGCCTTAATTATGGAATAATGTAATATATATCCAAAACTTTTAACAAACTTTTACATTTATAAATGTATCTATACATTTTATGCTGCAAGCTCACATAAACATACTTGCAGTCTGTCAGTGTCAGGTTGGAAACTCTGTTTTGCAAGTTTGTGCATTCACTTCCAGGCCTGAAAGCCTGATGCTTCATGACCTGTGAGGCAGAAACACTGAGGCAGGAGTGTGTGCACATGCACACAGACTTTTGATATGCTTACTGAAAGTTACTGTTGTGTGTACTGACCTTTATTAGATGCAGGAGTGGAACCTTTAACATGTGGCCAATTAGCCTGAGTAAAACTGCTAGGTTGGTTAGGTACCTAACCTTACTTGGTTAGGTTCAGTCAATCATAAGACAGTCGACAGCTAGCCAGCTACTGCTTAGAAGATCCTACTGGACCACACAAAACCTTGACCTTCTCAAAATCTACCGCATTAATCTTATTTATATAAATTTAACAGAAGTAAACAGAAGTTGAAGACCCGCCTCTTTATTGAATGCACAAATGTGCAAAACAGAGTTTGTTTCAGACAATGAAATGTTCAGCTTGTAACAATGTACATCCAAGTTTGCTGCTCAGAATTTAAAGTTACAAACATATGAACAAGTTTGAACAACGCTCACATACATACATGTCCCCCCTTTTTGAAGGCTAAAATAGTCCATATTAAAGGTTACATGGTGATCAGAATTCTTTACCTTGAAAGTCCATAGATGTCTGGATTTTCCCAGTCACATGTCTGCAGAGAAATCCCTCCTCTTCATTGACTCATCTCACTGTACTTCTCCCCTTGATTGGTTCACTCCTTGTTTTTCTTTCCATTTTTATGCCTCTTGCCTCCCCCCATCTCACTCCAGCCCAGTGTGCCCCAAGTTCCCCTACCTCCCTGACCAGCCTGGCACCTCCCCCTTCCTCTGCTGACTTCCCCAACTCCGCCCACATCATGAAGGTGTGAATCATACAAGGTGAGTCACTGTCCACCACACCATAGCACGTCCCTACACTCTCCTTTGTCCCCTACCCTGTTTAGAACCTGTGCTCACTTCACTTTCTGCGATTGTTTTTCAGGTTCATGATATGATGCATTATGTTTAAATGAGATTGGTTTTGAATTGCAGTGCTTATGTTTATAAGTTTAAGATCATGAAGAGCCATTTTTAGGCAAAGTGCTCCGTATCACTGTCAAACTTGTAACATAATTAAACTGAAATAGATTCAGATGCTTATTACTGAAGTGTTACGACCCGGCTCGTTTGGTGAGCAGTAACATAAGATAGGGATAAGAAATGAAATGGAAAATGACAACTGATTCAGGTTCGTCAGGAGTTTAATTTCTCTTAACAAAAGGAGGTGAGGAAAAAGGGAACAAAGGCGTACGAGTGCTGTTTAAAAGAACAAATAAGTATAACAAAAAGAGAACTCTAAACAGAGCCTATAGTATTCTAGATCAATTTAAACAAAACGAGAAACAAAAACCTCACTAGCTAAATCTAATATTATTGTTAACAAAAAACCAGATCAGAAACAGCACCCCTAACTAATGAATCTAACAAAAAAGCTTCTCATATGTAATCAGTGAATCTAACTAAACCTAACCCTGCCCAGTCCCAGAAATGTTTCTCCACCAACCTCCACAATTTTCAAACACAATTTTTAGGTACCAACTACGAGGCGAGCTTACAGACACATACACAACACAAGCCGCCGCGAACTGCAGACACACAGTCTATTTAAACTAAAGCTGGGTTGATTGAGGACTCCGATTGGTCGCACCACAGTCACACCAACACAGCCGACAGGACACAGCATTCAGGCAGGCGGTCTTAGCTTCAAAAAGGGGACCAATCTTCAACAGGGGATCACACAGCTGGTTTTGCCTAGGAAACACAACAAATACCAAACGGCAGCCAGCGGCCGTAACAGCAGCCATTTTCTCACACTTTTGTCTGTGGTTTGCATGAAGCAATAGAGACAACAGAAATGAACTACCTACTTTTCAATCTAAACATCATCTTTACTAAGCATGGAGGTCCATTCTCAAAATTTTGAATGCAAAGTCCTTTTTTGTTTCCTGAAAAGCATCTCATATCATAACTGAGCAACTCTAAGGGAGGTCAAGAGATGTTGTTGAAAGCTCCAGACAACAAAATAGGCTAGACCTTGTGTTGAAAATGTTTTCATTGTCAAGTAGATACCCAGGTAAGTAGTAGTTTACGATATGTTATTACACAGATTATTGGAACAGAAGCACAGAACACTCAAATTAGTTGTTCCTAAAATGGATTACAAAGATACATTTCAATTTATTTCCAATAATAGTAAACAGTGCTCTGTACTCAGTGATATGCAGGTAATGTAAAATGAGGTTACCTTATCTTTCTTTGCCTGCCTTTCTTTTGTCTGCAGCTCAAGCCCTAGCTTCTGTAAAGTTTGATGGAGCATCTTTCTGAGTAATCACTGGACAACTGAACAATGAAGATATGAAGATGGCCCCAGACAAATTACTTCATCAGCTAAAAACTAAACAACAAAAACACAGAAAGCTGTGGATGGATGGAATGGAAGACTATAAAGACTTGCAAACTCACCTCCCCATCTCCAGTTCATCCAGCTCACAATGGCCTCCCACTATGTGTGCCCTGTAGCACAAAGGAAAGCTCCAGATGTCTTACCAGCTTAAAATTATGAAATATTTCTATATAATTTAGCTCAGGACACATCTACAAAGTAGAGATTATTGATTGACTACATTGTTGGTGAGATATTTTGCACTCTTAATGACAAAATGTCAGTGAACATTTCAAGATTCAACACTGATCAGTTCAGAAGAGAAGACTGAATATGTGAGGCCCATGAAGAGGGGCAATGAAAAGAGCTGCAGAAATTAATCTAGAGAAAGAGTTGGAGAAGGATGAGGCCATATGAACGTATGTCACTGAGGTCGATTAATGGACAAGAGTCTAACTAAACCCTACAGAGAAACTTTGAACATGCTTCTGGACTCTAAACATAAAGGAGGGCATTCATTCCATAACATCAAATCTGCACATGAACCACCAATGGCTTGTGGCACAGTGAGGGGTGGGGATCAGGGCAGGCTTGGGGGCTCAGGGCCCCCACTGACATATTCTGATCCTTTGACAACTGACAAAGTGTAGCCTCTCATCCTTTTTAAAAAGCTGAAAACTCTCCTTCTGAAGTCAATGTCAATGTCTGTTTCACTCAAAACCTCAAACCTCCAACCCCTACATTACTCCCATCACTATCAACTTCATTCACTATCAATTACACTCATATGCAACCTTTAGTTTTCCATACATTTAATTGGGTCAAATGTAATGTTACATTTATAGTATTTTGCTTCCCTGAATCTCTTGAATCTTTCACACCAAACTGGTGGGCTTCCCACATACAAGGGTGGGTCCTTCCTGCAACTACCAGGTTCCAACTACCGCCTGTGGTCCACAGACGTTTCCTTTGCTGTGTGTCATTCACCCTCTCTCTGCCTGCCTTCCTGTCTGTCTTCAGCTGTCTGCTCTCTCAAGTTGAAAGCCGCCCAGAGTTGCCAGTGAGTCTGAAGTGAGTTCATTCAGCCATGTCTTAGTGATGCTACATACATACACCCTCTGTAACCTGGTTAGCACTGTTAGCTCCTTAATCTTGTGTTCCCCATAATAACAGGAGAGGTCAGCATATCTGGGGGTCAAATTTGAACTTTTGTCACAAAACCTGGAGGAAAATCAAGCAACTCAGATTGTAAGACTGAAGTGTTAGTGAATTCATTGCATTATGGTCATTGTCACATCTTCATGGTGGAGTATTGTTAGACACTACAGACTTATTTATTGTGGCTGGGCTAGAGGTGTCAGACAGGAAGTGACATGGTTTTCCCCATTATAATAAAGAACATGACACCATCTTATATATTTAGGCTGCAACACAATTTTTTACCCCAGATGCAAAGACTCATCCATCTGAAGTAGCTACAAAGCCTAAAAGGGGAGACAGAAATAACTCAAAGTTGAAGGTGACTCAACAAGCCATTGTCAATTCAGTTTCTTCAACATGTGCTCATGCAACCACACTCTGGGACATACAGCCATCCATCAACTCCACATCATAAACTAATCTATACATCTCACATTTCTGAACTGTTTTGGCACAGAATGTTGGCACTCAGCATACATCTCTAATCCAGAACTGATGCATATGCATATGAATATGAATTTCTATGAGACGGAGTTGCTTCCTGAAGGGATCACCTCACCACCAGCCACTGTGTGCACCTTTAGCATTTAAGCATTAAGCATCCAGTTCAGTGGACCTCATCGTAGTGCTCAAGAAATTCCGCAATTGATTGTCTACATGTAGGTAAAGTATGTTGGATATGTGTTTATAAAAGCTACACTGTATGTGGAAAGTGAGAATAGAAGTGACCTTAGAAGTGTAACTCTGCTAGGGAGAAAACATTTGTGAAAAAAAACGTCTGTGTAAGGAGGAGTTCGCTGATAATGCAGTTATTTGAGTGGAAATATTAAAATACTGTCATGTAACATATCTGAGCAACATTTCATCCAACAATGCAGTGACATCTGTGTGTGTGTTGTGATGAATGGACATATTAATGACAAAAGAGGGAATGTTTGAATCTGGGAGAATGCAATGATTAATTGTACCAATGGGTGTTGGATATTTTCAAAAATCTAATCTTTATCTAGAAATGGCCAATCTTTCATCATGAAATTCTTTTGAAATAAATGTATTATATGAATAAAGTAAATAATACATAATTACATTCAATTGCACCCTAAGTTTGAATGCAGAAATTAACGAAATTGTGTAAAATCATTACACTCATTATTGAAATATGTTACATAAGCAGTACTATTTTCATAGTAACACTGTTTTAGTACATTCTATTTGGAAGCCCTCTACTTTAAGCCACTGATTAAACAGGATCAGTATGTGAATGGGGATGGAGTTGTGACTAAATCTACTGATATTTTATGAGTGGCTGTGAACTGAAAGTGGAGAGTTTGATCTTCCAATGTTACACATCCTTAGAAAGTCATTATGATCTGTATTATAAACTTTGGATGTTTTCAAACTGTCACAGGATCTTGGCATCTCTATAGGTCATCATTACAACTTCCTCCAGATTTTAATGGAGCGACCACACACATACACACCTCCTCCTCTTGTTATGTGTCTGTGTTATTTATATTTATACTATACATGTTTTTCCCCTCATGCACTTCAATTTTCACTTCAAGTGACCTGTCTTTGTAGAAAGCTTTTCTCTGTCCAAACTCAGATTCAAAGACAATATTTTAAAGAAAATAAAATTTTATGTGGCAAGAAAGCTAGTTAACAGCTCTCACTACGCAAAAACAAAACAAGGATTTAAGAGAATACTTCTATTTTTTCTTCTTTTAAGTTTTTCTTTTGGAAAGGTAATATGTTCAAAAGAGGCAGTACATATTTTTTTAGATGCATGGATATTTGATGACAAGTTGACAGGTTCAATTTTTACACTCTTTCACACTTACGTTTTGCATTTTTCACAAAGAAGACTCTGTTTTTATTGTATTGCTCTTAAGGATTATTTGAAGGAGCAGAACATAGATATTTTTGGATTAATTGGAATCTGATGTGTTAAGACATGACAGCCAAAAGGTGGTGTCTAATCTTTGATACTACTGTAGATGTAGCATTTATGGATGACAAAAATAAAGAATATACATTAGTCAATGTATATAATATTTTGGATTTCAGTTACAGTATGTCTTACTATTACATATAACCATTGCTACTTTGGGGAAAAAAAGTGCTTGAACTATGCAACTGATAGAAAAAAGAGACAAATAATAATACGCTTGCTTTCAGAAAATCTTGCAATAAAGTGAATGTATACCAATAATGTGTTTCTCTAGATGCTTTTGAAAACATTACAGTATTTTGTATGATAAAACATGTCTCAATGCCTGGGATGATGATACTGCTGTTATTTTAATCCACTTGTTGATTATTAAGTTCACTGCCAAAAAGACTACTGAGGTTAACTGTCCAGCCCCGTCATTACCAATAGGCTCACTGATGATATTCTACAGTCTTTGTTATATTCAACTGTATGTCTGAATTAATAAAGTGCAAAAACAAAGACAGAGTGGATTCTTTCTCATCAAAGCGGACAGATTGATTACAGGTTGTATTTGTAATCACCATTTGCAAATGATCACTTGTGTACTGAACTGTACTGAAAAGATGTCTACTCTTTATTTTCATAACTTTCTTCATTGTAGATGAATACTGAACACATCAAAACTATGAAACAAGTTGAGGCCAGGTCATCTGATGCAGTACTCCATCACTGTCCTTCTACATACCCTTACATAGCCTGGAGGTGTGTTTGGGCCATTGCCCTGGAGAAATACACAATGGTCCCACAATGCAAAGCAGTCAGAGGAATGTCTGATCCTATCCATGGTGTCTGGGATCTTCCCACATCAGCTACATGTCAGACTGGTCTCCTTGGGTTTTCCTTACTTCACTGAAGCAACCCACAATTTGCCAATCTCTGTGCTCTGTCCCTTTGTGCATTAGCTGGCCCTTTAAGTTGAGGATTTTCTGTTTCTCAGTGTATGTATCCCTTTGATTTGGTTTTCGAGTCCACTGGGCTTCTCCTTCAAACCCTTGTCTTGAAGTTTCTTGCATGTTTTTATTAGTCTGTTTTGTGAGATCCAAGGAGCGTTTAATTTGTGTTTGCCTGTGTTGTTGGTGAAAAATCTTTTTTTTTTGCTTTGTCTTTTTCATGAACAACAGCTGAAGGTCAGCTGTTGTTCATCATTATACTTCTGAAATTTGAAGACAACACCACCTCAGTCAGGCTCATCTCTGGTGGAGGTGGCATAACAACTAACAAGCTCAACACACTAAAGTTAACAGAAAGATGCACACCTCATATAAAATGCAGATTTTAAAGGCAGTATCACCGTTATGACCAAGATCCCATCTACAATGGTGGTACAAATAAAACAACAACCGGTTTAAGGATTGTTGAAGCTGAATATATCACGTTTTTAAAACAGGATAGAAGAAGATGTACTAGAAGATGACTGGCTTAACAGTATCAGACTATCAAAACTGTGCTGGAAACTAGAGGAAATATAGTGAAGTACGACTCAGTGTAAATCCAGTAGTCCAAACCTTTAAAGACTGGCATGTTCAGGGTTTGTATCCAGAAAGCTCTCTAGTACAAAAAGCTTGAATTAAATCACTCCTAAGCTCTGGGATCTCTCAGAATATTGTCTGAATGTTCAAACACAAGATGGGGGATGAATGCATTAGATATATTTAATGGTTGATGACATCACTTTGATACACACACAAAAATTAGGTCACTCGTGTATTTCAACTACATAGAAAAATTCCATCCATTTGAATTAACATAAATTAACTAATAAACTTAATGTGAAGCAAGAAATAAGATTTATGTAATAGCACTAATAAACTCAAAATTACTGCATTTATTTTCTCTGTTGGGTTTGGGCAAACAAATTGGCTTTATTAATATTGAATGCATAACCATAATGCATACAAATCAATTTTATTTGTATAGCCCAAGGTCACAAAGTACATTTGCCTTGGAGGGCTTTACAATCTGTACAGGGAGTGACACCCTCTGTCCTTAGACCCTCGGTTCGAGTGAGGAAAAACTTGCCCACAAAAAACCCTTTTAACAGGGAAAAAAGGTGGAAGAAACCTCAGGAAGAGCCACAGAGGAGGGATCCCTCTCCCAGGACGGACAGACGTGCAATAGATGTCACATGTACAGAACAAGTCAACACAAACATATTGTACAATTACAATGACTGATAAAATGACAATGAATCACAATGAATGATAAAATGACCACAGTAGCAGATATGGTAGCAATAATGACAGTAATAATATGTGTAGTGGACGTTGCGCAGGATCACAGCAGCAGCCACGATCCACGAGAACCTGCTGGACGACAGAGCACAAAAACTCCGGGGAAGTTCGGTTAGTAACATGCATTAATGAGACATGTATGTCCACTGATGGTGAGAGCCTAATAGCTGAAAGGTCTGGCTCCCAATCTACTTTTGGAGACTATGGGAACCACAAGGAACCCAGCATTCTGAGAGCGCAGTGTTCTAGAGGGGTAGTAAGGTACTATGAGCTCTTTTAGATATGATGGTGCCTGACCATGAAGAGCTTTGTAAGTAAGGAGAAGAACTTTAAATTCTATTCTAGATTTAACAGGTAGCCAATGCAAGGAAGCCAAAATGGGAGAGATGTGATCTCTGATCTTGGTTCCTGTCAGAACACGTGCAGCAGCATTCTGAATTAACTGCAAAGTCCTAAGAGACTTATTGGAGCAACCTGATAGCAAAGAGTTACAATAGTCCAGCCTAGAAGTAACAAATGCGTGGACTGGTTTACGCATCATATTACTTCACATTAAGTTAGTTAGTTAATGCATTTTGGCCTGAAAATCTTTTTGAGTGTAGTTAACCCTTTATCTGGCAATCCTCTAGTGTTTACTCCAGGGGATTAGTGAGAGCCTGCTCTGGTTAATGTTCAAACTCACGCTGACATCAACACACAAAGGTCACAGTTGAGAAAAGGAAAGGACTCATTTGTTCCTGACAGGCATAGAGAAGCAAAGCCACTGAGAAAGAGAGGAGGGGGGACACAAACGATTACCATGGTGGCTATCACAGAATTCCAGAGTAAGTGTTCCTCAGTTGCTCTCTTGTTAAGTGTTAATCTGAGTGAATCATCGAGGGGCCAGAATACAAAGATGTTAAGGACTACAGGAAAATAAGAGAATAAATCAGTTGAACCAGTTTATTTGTGATTACAACTGATCACTTTGAATGATCTGATCTTTGCCTAATAAGTTAATAAAGAAAGCTCATAGTAAACGTGTGACCGAGGAGCTTTGTAGACAGCTAAAGTGACCTTTAGTGACTCTTCAGGGCTGATTGCAGTAAGTGTCATAAAATAAGGGCTACTTCCTAACCCACAATATCTTTTACTAGTCATCATTCATTGTCTCTAATATACTTCAGTATGTTGAAACATCATCATTTCATCATGTACAATGTTCTTTAGGTTAATGTGGACATTAGGAAGAATCAGATAATTATGTGATCCTTCATACTAAAATCATAATGTCATACATTTTTTTACACCTGCCACTAACTTGGTCAGAAGTCTTTTAGGGTTCCCTTGAATAATTTAGTGAGTTAAAACAAAGTGTTTACTCTGAAGAGCAAAGTGATTCTTACATTCTTTCTCACCGTTTTGATGCACTTATATGTTGCATGGTGGTTTTAGTCTTTTTATTAAATGTGTTGCTTTACTTTACTTTAAAGCACAGCTCCACATACTACAGTGTTTGTGACATCTCGGACTGGATTACACTTTGGGGCAGCTCTCTTTGGACTTTGGTAGAGTTTGTAACATGCTTTAAATCATATGGATAAAAGTAACATTTCTGCCCATGAAAGACTGATTTATACCCAAGCTATTAAAACATCATTCCCAAATTGAAATGATTATATAGGTAACTTATTTGAACTCAGTGACACAAGAAATGACAATTTTCTTACCTCCCTTATGTTTGTCTTATAGAAATTGGCATTGGTCTGATGGGATTTGGCTCATTTTTCCTGTTCTTTGGGGTGTTGTTGTACTTTGACTCTGTCTTGCTGGCCTTTGGGAATGTGAGTAATCTTTAAAGCCACACACATCTGCTCAGTGTCACTATCACACCTCATATCAACATATAACCTTTAGTGACTAGCATTGTCAAAAGTATCCATAAATTGATATTTTTTGATGCCATGTGTTAAATTGTGGAATCTAAAGTACATATGCCATGTAATGGACAGTCTCCACTTCATTCTCCTCCTCAAAGTCTTTCTCTGTGCACATAACTCACGTGCATGCAAGGAATTTGAAGGATTTTTGTTACAATACACATTAGGATAAAGACAAACAACAGAAACTAAGAGGACATGGCATTGGGGGTGGCTGTGGCTCGGCGGTAGAGCGGGTCATCCTCCAGTCTACTAAGTGTCTAATGCCATCAGTGTATGAATGTGTGTGGAAACAATGGATTGGAATTTCATAAAATTTAATTGAATTTGGAGGTCTAGAAAAGAAGAAACAAAATGAACAAAACCTGTGTATGCAGATGTCTGTGTGTGTGTTTCCCATACTTAGAAATGAGTGTGTGTGGCAGCACTTGGTCTGTTTTCATAGACAGAAAAAATAATATTAACATTTAACTTAAATCAGTCTTTTCGTAACTTTAACCAAAGTGCTTTTGTTGTTTAAATCAGGATGTGAATCAAACACTCATAGTGACTGCTGTCACTGCCCTGCATTTCCAGCATAAATTCACATTTTGGTTACTGTATTAAATCCTCCTGTTTCTCCTGAAACTATCAATTACCAGAGATAGATATATATATATATATATATATATATATATATATATATATATATATATATATATATATATATATTACTTGAGAATGTGTTTTAATATCCCATCAACTTTTTTGGTTGATTGCCCTCCTTATAGATCCTGTTCCTGAGTGGTTTGACATTCATTATCGGCTTTAGGAGGACAGCTCACTTCTTCTTCCAAAGACACAAGTTTCGAGGTTCCTTCTTTTTCCTGGGAGGTGTGTCTCTGGTGCTGTGCCGTTGGCCAATAATTGGACTACTGGTGGAGAGTTACGGCTTTGTGCTTTTATTCAGGTGAGTCCAGTTATTGGATTGTTTCTGAGATAGTAACGAAAAGGAGAAGCAAATCATTGCATCAATATTAATAACTAAATATTAATAACTAAATCTAACCGTTTGAAAATAAAATATGAAAATGTCAGAATGGTTTTCTCATCACTCTATGTTATTGCTCTCTCAGGTCATTCTTCCCCATGGCCTTGGGATTTGTGCTATCAGCTGTGAATATCCCTTTCCTCCATGCAGTATGTTTGGTTTTTTACTCCATACACTGAAAAATAATAATACTGTATTCAAAACAACAACAACAACAACAAAAACATTATTCTTGTTCTTTAAGAGATTAATCTCCTGTTTTTTGGTTAGTTTTTCTCCAGCAACACGTCCATGGTCTGAGCAGAAGCACAACAGTGAAGGAACGCTTGCAGAGGTGGAAAACTGGTCTGAAAACTGCTTGATAACTAAACTCTTTTTGTCATTTACTTTGTAAATGGACTGTACTTATATAGCGCCTTTCTAGTCTTCTGAACGCTCAAAGCACCTTTACACTACATATCTCATTCACACACATTCATACACTGATGGTACTCATCAGTTTGAGGAGCTAACCATTGATACACATTCACACACTGATGGCGCAGCCTTCAGGAGCAATTTGGGTTTCAGCATCTTGCCCAAGGACGCTTCAACATGAGGACTGGAGGAGCCGGGGACTGAACCGGCTCCTCATCTAATTAGTGGATGACCTGCTCTACCTCCGAGCCAAAGCTCCCCCAATGTATGAATCATTTATATTTTACAATGTATATATTTTTTATCATATAGGCTAAAAGAAATAACCATGCAGCCAAATCATAAACTGCTTAAAGTCCGTGTAAAGGCAATTCCATGTTTTCTTTCAAAACACAATAAATATGTTGGAAAATAGTTGCTGAAAACATGTGAAAAGACTTTGAACAATGTATTACTGAAATGTGGAGTTAGAGGTTCAAACAGTTTTTCACCAGTTTTCAGTTCAGGATATTGTGGGCGGTCCTAAAACGAGACCGTGTGACATCACGTGGTAATCATTAACATAAAATTAGCATAACCCCACCCCCTAGCGCAACAGTATAGAAGCCTTAACGGTATAGATTGTGGTTATGGTGACTCAAACATATAGGGCTGAACAATACCAATAATACTGCTAGCTGTAGCATCCATATTGTGCTTGTTACAGTCCTAAAACGAGATCACGTGACGTCACGCGGTGATCATTAACATAACATTTGCAAATTCTGTGTGGGTTCAGCGCGTTCAGTGGACACGCCCCCACAGTCCTGGCCTGACAATACTGCTCATTTTTACCTGATTTTGACACCTAATTTCATAAACTTGTCGTTATTTTTGATCATTCAAATTTGGCTGGGTGGTTAATAACACTTTCTTCTTTAGTCTGACAAACTCAGAGCACAAATTTATTTTGACTTTACACAGACTTTAAATATATCCAAACTTAAGAATTTAGAATATATTTAAAGTTGCACAGAATGTGTTTTACATTCAATTTTAATTCAATTAAATTTTACAATCATCTACTGTTTTATTTAACTTATTAAATATCTTGTTTTGTTGAATTCATTTTTTTCCTTTTTTTTGTTTCACAGACTTAATATTTCACAAAATGTCATGTAGAATCCACACTAATGTGCAGGTGCCCCATTTATATGACTGTGTATAGGATTCATGTGGAAAAGTCCTACACCGGCCCCTTTATGAATCACAATCAACATGAAATTCACACGAAATAACCATATATGCATATAAATATAAATTAAACACTCCTAATCAATATTTATATACTGACTGTGTGAAGAAGGCCAGCATGGTGGTGGACAAATTGTGGATTGAAAGTGGCAGCATGTAGACTGTTAATGCTGCTGCCTCGAAGAGTCTGTCCCTGAATTAAAGAAGTGGTTCAACATCAAGTGGATTCAAAAATCACTTCGCATTACACTAGCAGAGTGACTCAGGTGATGTGCTTAAGTTTTGAAGTCTTCCCTTCTTTGACGTAAGCCAAATACACTGAAGCTGTAGACATGGAACTACATTCTCAAAAACAGTTGTAATGTAATGTATATGTGAACCTCACGCTTCATCCCTCCAACAGAGGCCTTTAGAAATGGTCAAACCTTCCATAGTTCATTTAGCGAGTTTGTAGCACAGAGCATCTGAGGATGTTAAAGCACCTGCTCACTTGATGTTTCTGCCTTTGTCCCCACTGCAGTCTGCTAAAATCAAATATTATCTGAGCACACTTTGTAGCAAAGTCATTCTCTTGATGCACAAACAAGCTCTGAGTTCTGAGTATGAGTATGAACATATGACATATGATGAACATGTGTTTTGATGATCTAATGATTAGAGCAGCTGCTTTTAGTCAGTTTCATGCATGCAGTAATTTCACTAAAGCAAACATTGTAGCAGATATTTAAGCAGCAAAACTAAAAACTATCGACTTGATAGGATAAATGAATTTAGCTTCTGAAATACATTTTTTACACATTCACTACTTTTGATACTAAGTTGATGCAAAAAAAAAACTGACATATTTTTACTAGTATTCTTATTATCTGTATTCTTTTATTGTATTCCTTATCTATTCATTATTTTTGATTCATTATCTATTCCCTACATATCTCTGCTGCACTGACACTGAAATTCCCTCTTGAGGATTATAAGAGCTGCTTTAACTTCAATCAATCAATCAAGTTTTTTTGTATAGCCCAAATCCACAAAACACATTTTGCCTCTGAGGGCTTTACAATCTGTAGAGGGAGTGACACCCTCTGTCCTTAGAATCTTCTATGTGTTATGGAATTTTCTATCCTTTGGTTAAACAGGGCCTTGGGGCCATAGACAGTTACAGCACTAAATCATATCAGAGAAGATGCTCTCTCTTTGGATTGCTGAAGGAGTGCAGGTGCCAGCCTATCTCAAAGTTGCCTGATGACCAGGGTCAAAGAAACTGAATGTTGTCTTCCTAGACATAATAGATAGCTAACTGTTGACGTTTCATTAGCATGAACAGACAACAGTGGCTCCAGACTAGAATGTGTTGAAGGTGAACACTAACATAGGTAAATACATTCCCTTTGACTATTTTTGGGCGCATAGCATTTGTGGTGTCATCTGTAAGGGGCACCACCTGTATGAGTTGGGCAGAATAGAGGCCGACTCATATGTATACCTGATTGTATGTGAGGATGTCTCTAATTCTCCTTGATGAAGCTTGACTCTCCTAATATTACAGCATAAGATATCAGAGGCTCCTGAACACTTTCTTCCCTCCTGACCTGGTGCCATTGATTTCAGCAATTTCTCCACAACACTATGCATATAGAGTTATTGGTATGCTCACATTTCCTTTGCCATTTATTATTTGATCATTAAAATAAAACAGAATTTTGTGAACTACAAGTCTCATACTCTTTCTGAACTTTATAAAAACATGGTTGATGATCTGTGCTCGATGATAGTTCTGGTGTGAACAGTTCTGTTTAGTCACACAAAAGGCACATCCTTTTTAACTGAAGTTTTTATTGAGCCAGTGACATTGTTATTATATTATTATTACAATACAATAAATAAAAATATCAGATCTAACACAGAGTAGCAATGGACAGAGAGTTTTATTTTCCATAGCGTAGACCAAAGGAGTTGATGTTGTATGAGGACACATCTTGACGTTTCTTGATAGTCTGAGGAAAGACTGCTTTTGAGATCCACCATTCTGTCTTGGGAAACTTTCTACCAGCTGAATGGACCTCATCAGCTGATAAATTCCCAGAACTCTTTGCTGATGGTGCCATTGATGCATGTCTTAAATCTCTCAGGGCTTTGAGTATTATTTGATCTGAAGGACAAACAAGACAAAGATCGCTAACTTTCACCTTTTTGAATTAGACAACTTATTCATACTATATGACTAGAATTGTGATACATATAAATATTTCAAATGTACAATAAAAATGTAGAAAACTCTCTCTCTCTCTGTTTTTGACCAAATGTTCTCAACTAACTCAGTTGATTTCATTGAATTTAATCTATATATAAATATACCTCTTTGTTTTTTATATACTGGCTCTTTTTTAGTTTGAGTTCCTCAAAACTGAGCATTCTTTCTGTGTTCTGACAGAATAACTGGGAAATGTAATGTCAAATGTATAACTGAGTACATGTAACTCGATCTAATGTATGCCTAAAATGGCTCTCTTTTTGGGCCTCCCATTTCTCATTTTCTTCTTCTGACATGTGTAAGTACATACATAACCCAGATGACACATTTAGAACACATTTAGTGCAGACAGTGACGACACATTGATCTGTATTTGCAGAAAGCTTTTACAAGGCTTTAAAAATGAAACTGTACCTTCACTGTAGTAGGAGGATTTCAAACTGCTGGTGGTGTAGGCCTCTGCTAACAGAGCGGCCATCATCAGAGCAGCAATGAGTTGTGACATGATGACAGTCAGTGTGTGTTAGAGCTGCTGGATTTCCTCTGCAAGCAGACAGAAATTATTAAAATACCAAGACTTTGGGTAAGGCAAAAGATTCAGGGTCCTGCATACAAAGTAGATAAAGCAAAGTATTTTGGATTACTGTTATGTATGGATTTGCTTACATTTCTAATTTATTAGTTGTTATAGTTCATTAAAAATAAATTTATAGCATCCAAGAAAATGTAGGAAATTGGGTTGTAATGCTTCTCTACAACTTTCTTGAGTATAGTAATTGCATGCAGCATTAGGTATACAGTTTAAATTTGACTGATTCTGATTGTGCTTATGCAAACTGGTTCTCATCATGTTTTAGTTCATTATTGAATGATTTCTGAGGCTGTCATATGTGATTCTGTGTAACCGTATATACTTTGACAAAATTACCACACAAATCTCAAGTAACAATAAGTCTGTCCTTGGGCAAGATACTGAACCCCAAATTGCGCCATCAGTGTGTGAATGTGTATGAATGGTTAGCTCCTCAAACTGATGAGCAGTTGGCACCCTGCGTGGCAGCCAATGCCATCAGTGTATGAATGTGGGTGAATGGGTGAATGTGATATGTCCTGTAAAAGTGCTTTGAGTGGTCAGAAGACTAGAAAGGTGCTATATAAGTATAGTCTATTTACCATTTCATACATGAAGGTAATTTTACACTAATAGTTTCAGTCAAATTATACAGTAATGAAAATATTATTAGTAATAATACATTCTATTTCAGACATATTCTGTCAATAGATTGTATTTCTGAGCAGCAGACATTATGTCTGTCTACAGAATGGCTGTGACATGCCTCGGGGTCCTGGATGAATACAGTCATGAAGACAGGGAAGGTTGCAGCCACCTTAGAATCACCTTCTCATGAGATTGGATGTCGCACTGCAGACTCCAATTGTCCTTGGCAGTGGCAGCAGCGTACCATTCAATGATTGAGTTGTAGGAGTACACCATCATTGTCTTTGGTAGGTTGAATTTCTTCAGCTGCCAAAGGAAGTACATCCTCTGCTGTGCTTTCTTGATGAGCTGATGTTTAGCTCCCACTTGAGGTCCTCAGAGATAATGATTCCCAGGAAATGGAAAGATGGCACACAGGGTGATGGGGCAGCCTTTGAAGTCAACAATCATCTCAACTGTCTTTATAGCATTGGGCTCCAAGTTGTTCTGACTGCATCAGGTCACCAGATGGTCAATTTCCCACCTGTAGGCAGACTCATCCCCATTGGAGGAGAGTCAAACGAAGGTGGTGTCATCCAGAAACTCCAGAAAGTCCTCAGACTATGACCAACTATGACATACCCCTTGTCTAGTATTGATCTCTAGAAGGTGAGCTAAACAACTTTTATGCTCACTTATTATGATTCCATCACACTGACAGTACTATGGTGTCACATGGTGTCACTGCTGATGTCATTCACCATCTGGTATGCTGCTGCCATTGGCAAGGACCCTTGTCCTTGTCCTGTGATCCTATGGGACCCTGTGGCATGTGGGTAAGATTATGGTGTCTGGCATTTGGAATGGAAAGTACTTATATATATCACCACTCAAAGGGTTAGGGTTAGGGTCTCTTTTACATTTCATATCTCATTCACCCATTCCTCTACTTCGGGGTTCAGTATCTTGCTATCTTGCCCAAGGACACTTCGACATAAAGTCCCCTGTGCTGTGCAGGGACTGAACCTCCGATCATCTGAATAATGGACGACCTGCTCTACCTCCTGAGCCACAGCTGCCCCAAGACAGCTTTACTTGCTTTTCCCATGTACTGTAGAGCCGACAAGTGTTATGTGCTTCTTCACTATTTTGCACTGCTATACTGTATATACATGACAACAAGATAAGCTAGCAAGGCTACCAAATGTTAGATGTTGTCTACATTGCTCTCATGGTCCTCACCCGCTAAAAAAACATGAAAATATAGACTGTTTCAAATATTTCTTTTAAAAATACCTGGAAGACAGCCTCAATTTGAGGCTCAATGCTTTAATGCTTTTATTTAAAGCATACATTTAATGGTCACAATCAAACAAAATGGAGCTCGGAGATTGTGAGTGAATATTTATGTAAACATATCCCATCCCTCTTTTCTGTAACATTGTCCAGTAGAGTCCTCACAAACAGGCTGACTGAGAGCACCTGGACATTGGCCACTGTGGACTGCGTCACTCTGACCTCAACACCAACACACCCTGTAGAGATGAAAAACTTTACAATTTTTTGATCAATAATTCATCAGTGCCTGTTGTTTATGTCCATGATCATGTTTAAAATGTGCTGCTATGTGTATGTGTGTTCCTGTGAGGCTTTATTATTGTTGTTGTTGTAAAATTATTATTGTTCCTTAGAATTTGTTGCACTTCTGAAATACATAAAGCTAAAGCTCTTAAAAAAGTCTACTTGAACCATTAACCTGGATCTTTTTACAGTTGTGTTCACTGTTTTCATATTTTATACTTTGCTTTCATACTTTATATTAAACAACAAACAAACAATCACAAATCTCACTGTCTGTACAATCTGTACAGCATTGTTAGGTGACTCAACACATTTACAGTCATATTGTTCAAGTACAAGGTCAAAGTATAAGAAATATAATCTTTCATCCATTATTAGCCATGCCACCCAGTTGGCCCACCACTGTCATAAAAGTTGATGCAGGCATTCACTGTTGTTTTTGTTTCAGTATTTAGTATTTACTTTCTATTATGACTGTTGAACCTTCCCACTCTTAGTGTTTGGTGATGACTGTGGCCTCTGTCACACAAACTCAACATACATGAGAACATTATTACATTCATTTACTCACACAAACACACACTGATGTGAGAACCTTAATCACTGCTGGAGATACAAACAGAGCATGAAATGTGAAATGTAATGCTCTGGTCTTACCTTTGTGCTGAAGGCGAGCGCTGACTGAGACCCCCCTGCCCCCCCTCCTGTGCCAGAGGTTTCTTTTATAGAGTGACACCTCCTACGTCATCATCACTGATCACTGGTCAGTGGTATGTAGTGCCACATATTCATCCACCTCTTCTTTTCAGATTTGGTCTTACAAAGATTAGTTAAATTCCAAATTGTTGATTCCCATGTGCACATTCAGATAGGGCTTTTGTTACTACTTTGGTCTTCCCATAATAGACATGAAATGAGGTTTGTGGTCTAGACAAAGGCCTGGAGGTCATGGCAATAAGCACATAGTGAAAGTGAAGAGGGCTATCTAATATAAACTAAAAATATACACTGGAGGGACATGCACATTTTCTGTAATTGAAGAAAAATATTTTTTCCTCTTTTTTTCTGGGTATATTCTCAGTTTCTTGTATAATGATAAATACTGAGACACTTGTATATTCATAATATTAATCTGTAAATTAAATAACCAAGATGCAGTTGATGTGCAGAATTTCAGCTTTAATTTAATGTGTTAAACAAAGAAATTGAATGAAACATTTAGGAATTGCAGTCCTTTCACAGTTTAAGCAATTGGACAAATTAACATTCATAAAATGTTTATTTTTAATACTTTGTCGAGAATCCTTTGTAGACAATGGTTGCTGGTCTGGTCTAGAGCCCATGGGCATCACCAAATACTGTGTTTCCTCTTTTGTGACGCTTTGCCAGGCCTTTATTGCTGTCTTCAGTTGTTGCATGTTTGTGGGTCTACCTTAAGTTTTGTCTTCAGCAATTGAAATGCATGCTTGATCAAGTTGAGATCAGGGGATTGACTTGATCATTGCAGAATATTACACTTCTTTGTCTTAAAAACTCCTTAAAAATGTTTTGGATCATTGCCTGTTTGTAAAATGAAGCACCATCCAGTTAGTTTCATCTGTCCAAAGAATACTGTTCCAGAAGTGGACTGGCTTTTTTAATTGGTTTTTGACAGAGTCTAATCTGGCCTTTCTATTCTTGAGGGTTATTAATGGTTTGCACCCTGTGGTAAACCCTCTGTATTTGCTCTTGTAAAGTCTTCTCTTTATGGTAGACTTGGAGAATGATATATCTACCTCCTGACTGAGAACCTTCACAGAATTCTACCTCCTGAGAGTGTTCTTCACTTGGCTTGATGTTGTAAGGGGTTTTTCTTTACCATGGAAAGCATCCTACAATCATCCATCACTGTTGCCTTCTGTGGACGTCCAGGCCTTTTTGTGTTGCAGACCTCACGAGTGTGGTTAAATGAAACATCTTTTGAGTCAACTGTCCAATTACATTAGAAGAGCTGTAATTCCTAAACCTTTCGTCCAATATGTCTAATACGTCCGATATGAATACCCCCAAATTAAAGCTGAGAGACTGCACTTTAAGCCCATATTCATTATTTAACTAAAACCTGAATGTATTTTGGTAAACAACTAAAATAACGTATCTCACTGTCCAAATATAGATGGACCTAACTGTATTTAGATGTCCACCTGGTTTTACAATAATCACAATATGGGTATATATATATATTTTTTTTACCTTTGGACACCCTCTTTACATTCAATAACTGGACAAAGAGAACTGGCTTTATTGGCCTCATTTAAAGGATAATAACATTTTTACTAGCACTCCATTCTTTGGTCCATCATAGAGGGGGAAAGCATCGGAATCTTTTATTGCCCTCAACCACATGTCAAAAAGGTGCATGCAATCTTTTGAATACTTTACACATAGCACTAAAACACTTGGTATCAGTCAACACATTTTCATCCCAGGTCATCAATGTATATGCTGCTGTATCATGCCCCCTCAGTGTCTCATACAGATTTGCAAGATGCCCTTTAGCGTCCACTAATCAGAAGATCGGCGGTTCGATCCCCTCCAGTCTGCATGTTGAAGTGTCCTTGGGCAAATTGTTCCTGAAGGCGGTGTGTGAATGTGTATGAATGGTTAGCTCCTCAAACTGATGAGCACCTTGCATGGCAGCCAATGCCATCAGTGTATGAATGTGTATGAATGGGTGAATGAGTTATGTACTGTAAAAGCGCTTTGAGTGGTCGGAAGACTAAAAAAGTAAAGTATACAAAATATTGATTATAAAAAGATTTCTGTGCCAGTACTGTAACGTCAGCAACATTACTGAATGATTACAAATATACTTTATTATTATTCACTATTTTTTTTAGGTAAATTGATCATTGATTAGCCTACGAACCAATAAAAAATAAATCAATTGCACATTTTTGGATACAAGTAGAGCAAACAAACAATATTCGCCACTTGATGGGCAATGCACAGGGTTTTGACTTTGTTAGAAATAAAGTAAAAATAGGGCAGGGTCCTAGGTGTGTTGGGAAAGCACTACTGGGATGGTCTGAATATTTCTGGGGTGGTCTGAAGCCTTCTGAATTCATTCAGAATTGAACTTTGTGCATTTGTAAACAACTGAGGACAAGTGAACAATAAGAGCTGTGAATTTTGGTCATTTGTGGGGTGTGTGTAATTTACACCTCTATTTAAAAACTATTACTGCAATGTCAGAGGGTGGTCTACACTAATCAGAATCAGCCAAACACGAGAACAGCCACATTCACCCTAACCCTAATCCTTACCCTCTCCTCGTCCACTGATAGTCACGTTTTGCCACAACCTCCGCAATTTATCTCCAACCCACTTCTCCTCTATTGTCGCCTCTGCTCTACCATAGGACTTCCAAACTTTAGATATTACTTAAGGATTTGTCATATACACTTGCTTGGCTTGATATTGAAAATGGCCTGAGCCCAATACTCCTCAAGGTACTGCCCTTCCTAGATGTTTCTCTGGGGGGAGTGGACTAGAGTAACCCTAAAAATGTTGAAAGCTATAGAGACTTCATTCAAACTGCCAAAGCAAATTTCATCGGTGGGCAGTATAAGTTACTTGAAAGGTTTTTACCAGCACATATGGATGTGGGCTTCAAAAAGTGGTCTGACTATGGACTCTGTTATAGATGTAGGGCTTAAGTCATTTGAACAACTAAGACAGGAATTTACCCTTCCAAGGACTGAATTTTTTAGATATTGAGAGGCACTTTCTTACAACACATAAGGAATGGGAAGATAAATAGATAAATAGAGAGAGATACAGATGCACAGCAGCAGCAATTATTAACTAACTATAATCTGTAATGGAGATATGGTAGCAATAATGACAGTAATAATATATGTAGTGGACGTCATGCAGGACCACAGCAGCAGCCACGATCCATGAGAACCTGCTGGACGAGAGAGCACAGAAACTCCGGGGAAGAAGTTTAGTTAGTAACATGCATTAACATGCATTAATGAGACATGTATGTTTACAGATGGTGGTGGTGATGGTGAGAGAGAGAGAGAGAGAGAGAGAGAGAGAGAGAGAGAGAGAGAGAGAGAGAGAAAGAGAGAGAGAGAGAGAGAGAGAGAGAGATGTATGAGATGGAACAAATTACATATACAATAAGGCTACAAAGACCCACATATATAAAGAGGTGGAGCCCTGTAATGAGTCTGTTAATGCACTAAAGAAGTTGTATTATTGTATGTATTATTTATTTTATTTATTATTACTTTTTCACTGCAACATCACACAGTGTGAGGTCAGTAATTGTATCATCTTGCATACAGGACGCTTCATGTCTAAACCAACTAATTTGCTCTTTCCTTTTAAGGCATGCACTTATTTTTATATACTGAGATCTGCAAAGAGTGCCCAAATGACTATTGTGTAATATGTAATGTTATTCATATGAACACACAGAATAATCACAAACCCTTCAGTTTCCCCCTGCCTCTACTGAATATTTTAATGTCATTCAACTCATTGTTCGGTTTTATGGCCCACAATTAAAAACTACTGTTGTTATTTAGCTTAAACTTTCCACCAGGTTAAAGAGAAAAGGCCATGATGAATTATGAGTCATTTTTTTAAATAAAAGCAACCTCACAAAGAACTACAGACAAATTATAACAAATATAACAAATATTCAATTTAAATGTGTTTTACTTTTATTTGTTTTATTCTTTGTTATGATCAATTCAATTCAATGCACAGAACAGTGAAATCATTCAAAGGATTATGTATTATTTTATGTCTGTTGCTGTTTTGTACAAGACAATATAAATATACAATATAAATGCAACATTATTACAGTGAAAATTTTGAAATAATCAATTGGGAGCTATTAACAAGAAATCTACTATTTATTATTAATAACAAATGTTGGAGTTGGTGGCAACCAAAACAAAACAAAGAAAGAGTGAATATTGGACAGACACGCAGCTCTGAATGAATACTTGTTACGTATGGCTGGATAGCATGTTCTGCTTTTCCCAGGTGGTGTAAAACATAGATTTCGATAAGCTAATATAGTCAATGAAAGTCTGAAGAAAAATTGCAATTTGCACTTGGTGAGTGTTATAAATTTAATGAAGAAAAAAGTATTTTTATGGCAGTCATTGTTTTGTGGTATTACAAAACACATTACAATTCAATGTTAATCATTGCATAAGAGTTTTTTTCCTGTGTCTGAAGCCTGTTGCTCTACAATGGGTGCAAGTCAGGTTGGCAACCTTGGAAGCTCCTTTCATCACAGTCCTCCTGTTGAGAAGCTCCTGTCATCTCCATTTTGCTTACTCTGACAGACATCATTGGTCAAAGCCCAGTCCTTCCAAAATATTGTTAATAAACGCTGACAAGACAGGGAGAATGAAACATGTAATCTCAGTTTCAGGCAAACATGCAAGACAAGAAACTATGGAGCAAGTCACCATTACAACAAAGACAGTGTATATGGGGAATCCTGGTGGCTGAGTGGATAACTGCACTGTCACTGATTTGATTACACCAAGCTTCTGAAACTGTTTCTGGCATCCACTTCAGAGACAATAACAATGATAGTGTAACAAACTAATCAATAAGGATTTAAGGTGAATTTCGGTGAAAAAAAAAATGATATATTTTTTTTATAAAGATAAAAATATATATATTTTCCTTGGTCATCTATGCCTCACTTAAAGTGACTGTCTTTTTAACTCTTCTCAATTTGTTCTGCAAATACATATACAAATGTGCAAATGAAGTTGCATATGAACGCAGATAAACTTTTTGTGTTCTGTCTCATTTGCTCAGTTGACTTATTCATATTTATTTACATGTTATATATTTTCAAGATGTGACAATGTGGAGATGGCAGAGTAATATTTATGTTGATGAGTCAGGTGTGCTGTCATGTTGATTTGAGCACATTCTTAATGTCTAGTTGACCAATCAGATTGCTCAGTTGGAACACATTACACAAAAGTCAGGGGTGCCATCATCAAAAATTCTCCCTTTTGGTTTTGACTTGTTCTCAAAAGGGAATAAAACGAGGGATTAAAGATATATTTTTTTATTCAAAATCAATGATAACCCAATCCACCACAGCTGTGATTACAGCTCAAATCACCAAGAAATCGCAAGAAATCACAAGTACAGCCTCATGGCAGCTAGTAAAGAGTTGGGATATTTTATAAGCATGTAAAGTTTTTCGTCCAAAGAATTTTTATAGATTAAATACATATTTTTATAAAGGTGCATTCCAGGAAGAATGTAATGGGAAGTCATACAAATAGTGCTGATTGGTAGCATAAGAATGTGAGGCAGGGCTTGAGTGAGGCTTCAGTGCCATACCTATGCATCAATACTATACTGTATAAAATAACTGACAATATAGTACACTACAGTAATAAAACAATCAAGTAATAATACAGTAAACTGAAGGATTCAGCAAAAGACTGTTCACACAGACCTGTGACTTGTAATGTTGTTGTTGGAGATATTCATATTGTTGTTGATGACTCCTTCTGCCATCTGTAGAGGGCGTTGGCTAGTGGCCTGGCTGCCATTGGCTATTTCACTCTCTACAGAAAAAGGGTCCGAGTGGTTTCCATAAAGACTACCTTGTCTCTGTTTTAGAGGATAGCACAGTTATTGTTGGCTATAGTTACTGTAGACATAGACACATATGTTACATACTGTATGTTATTACAAAAATATTACACATCAGTATTGAGACTGTCAGTAATTTATTTGCATTGCACCTTATTATTTGATTCATCCCTTTGTGTAATTTGTTAGGAATTTTCCATTGCTTACTCGACTAAAACTGCAATAATGATTCATGATTAATGATTGACTAATTGTTGGCAATTATGACAGACACTTAAAGGCAATTAATGTAAAGTACTTTGTAGAGTGGCCTTGAGTGGCTGTCCTGCAGTTGTGGTATTACACACTTTATTACAGCCTAATTAAATGAGTGAAGTAGAAGTCTCCATCCATCTTTCTACTGGATATGAAGACAATCAAAAAACACTGGAAGTAAATTGAAGATGGGTGAGGACTGTTCAGTGCTGTAAGGTGGTGTAATAGCAGTTTACCATTGTTTTCAGATGGCTGTACTAGACTACTGTTTCAGCAAAGATGGGGTAGGTTCTTCAGCTGCTTATTAACCTCTTTATCAGTCCTTTCATACTCCCTCCCTCATTTCCCACATTTAGTCTTTCTATCCTGTCTTGTTACCCTGAAGATGCCCTCTACAGCAGCTTCATTAGTAGCATGTTCCATCTCTTCTTCAGTCACAAGGTCTCCAGAGATGGCCCTATGGAGCTCTTGTGCTGTGTCTTCCTCGATGTTCCTCAAACCAGCCTGATTGACAGAAAAATATATGGTGAGAACAAAACCATGTGTGCATGACCATGTCTCATCTACAGTTCAATAATGACATAGTGGAGTAGGATGTAGAATAGATACATGGATATAAACTGCATGTGTCATAGTATACTAGATGGAGGGAAAAAAAGAGGACATATCCATACAGTACAGTACATAGAGTTTGGACACACCTTCTCATTATTATTATTATTTATTATTACTTTCTTCATTGTATATTAACACTGAAGACATCAACATTATGACATAACAAATAAAATTATGTGGTTAAAAAGTGTGTAAACAAAGCAAAATATGTCATATTTTAGATTCTTTTGCTTTTATAACAAAACTTTGTGCACTCTTGACATTCACCTAATCAGCCACAGCTCAGACTGGGTAAGCAGAAGCAGGACCAGGGTGTATCCTTTCAGCTGCTCTACACTCATGTTAGCTGTTTTTATCGATTTTATCCAGTTAGTTTTAAAACTTTTGTCACTCTCACTCTTGACTATGATGTCACACAGCTCTCAGGCTGGCTGAGAGAGCATTCGAAAATAAATGAAATGTGATTTGTGTGACACGTTTGTCATAGTACCTGAAGAGGTTTTTACCTGCTCCAAATGCACTAAACTCAACCACTTACAAGACCTCTTATTGAACTAAAAGGAGATACCAAACTCCTAACTGAGTGAAATGCAATTTTAAAAGGGCAATCCAAAATGCAGGACAATTTTAACAGGACTGTTTTAATGATTCTCTTGGGCTCTGACTTTGATCTCTGATCTTCACTCTGGTCTATTAGCTGCTGCCTTGCCACTCCAAGACCCCATCAGCGCCATCTTTACACACACAGCCCGCCAGGAACCTCTTGTCTTCACCACTATGAGCACAGATCCTCAGGACCCCTGATCATCACAGATGCTCCACCGTATCTCTGCCATGAATGCCTTTCCAACTCCACTTCAGGCCTTCCCTCCTGCAAGATGTTTTCTATGGCACTGGGGTAGAAGGTCACATGGACAGCTTTCTTTACATCACCACTCCCTCCAGCTATCTAACTGGTTTGAAGCTGGAGGGAGTTGTCTAGACTCTTTGCCCTACACACCTGGATGAAAGACGACTATGCAGCCTCTGGAATCCCCTTCATCAACAACTATGAACTGTTTTGGGCGAGGCCCATCCTACTGAATCGTGATGGCCTCAAGCCAAATAGGACGTACAACACGGCGGCACGATGGGAAAGGTTACATCACTTCCATTATCTCCTAGATCAGCCCTCCTTCTACAGGATGCTCAACATAACACCCTCTGCAGCCATTCACAATAATTTAATTAGTCCCTCAGATTTCCCCCATCTCTTTGTTCTTGCACTTCTACACAGCTGTCATTGAGTCCATCCTCACCTCCTCCATCACCATCTGGTATGCTGCTGCCACCGCCAATGACAAGGGCAGACTGCAGCATGTCATTCAGTGTGCAGAGAGGGGAATGGCTACAATCTGCCGTTGCTGCAGGACCTGTACGCCTCCAGGACTCTGAGGCGTGCAGGAAAGATTGTGGCTGATCCCTCCCACCCTGGTCACAAACTCTTTGAGTCACTCCCCTCTGGCAGGAGGCTGCGGTCCATCAGGACCAAAACCTCACGCCACAAGAACAGTTTCTTCCCATTCGCTACTAGACTGAACAACAAGGCCCAGAGCCCCCCTTGACACTGACTCTCTCCCTCTCATCATCCAGACCTACATGTTACATTAATATAGCATCTTCAGACCTTCTGTGTTACATTAACGCACAGTCTTTATTTATTTGGGACCACTTCATCCTACTCATCTGTACTTTTATAGCATTCTGTGAATATAGTGTGAACTCTCACTCTATTACATATCATATACACTACCGTTCGAAAGTTTGGGGTTGCTTAGAAAATTCCATGTTTTCAAAAGAAAAGCAAGTTTTTTGTTGACAAAAATAACATCAAATTGATCAGAAATACATTTTAGACACTGTAAATAGTGTAAATGACTATTGTAGCTGGAAACAGCACGTTCCATTACAGGCTTAAAATGGCCAGAAACAAAGAACTTTCTTCTGAAACGTGTCATTCTATTCTTGTTCTGAGAAATGAAGGCTATTCCATGCGAGAAATTGCCAAGAAACTGAAGATCTCATACAATGCTGTGTACTATTCACGTCACAGAGCAGCACAAACTGGCTCTAACCAGGACAGAAAGAGGAGTATGAGACCCTGATGCACAACTGAACAAGAGAACAAGTACATTAGAGTATCTAGTCTGAGAAACAGATGCCTCATAGGTCCTTAACTGGTAGCTTCATTAAATAGTACCTGCAAAACACCAGTGTCAACATCAACAGTGATGTACTGAACAGGGATGCTGGCCTTCTAGGCAGAGTGGCAAAGAAAAAGCCATATTTCAGATAAAAAGAAATAAAAAGAAAAGATTGAAGCACATTAAAGCATCTCTAGGTCTTTAGTATGGGTGTGAAAAAATGGCCTTAGAGTGGCCTATGTAGCATTTCAACAGTGCAGCCCCAATTTCACCAAGATACATAAAGGCGAAATTGGGGAAGGGGATACAGTGTATGTATTATGTGAACAGTTACAAAAAAGCCTGGGGAAGAATGTCATGTCAGATTTATTGTGCCACTTTTGCAGTCTTTTAACTACTTACTGGCACTGTATCTTCACAAATTGACTTAAATTTGAGTCATTGCAAGCTTTAGGCCTTTGCAATTACATTTTTCAGAAGGGTTTTTGTTGAATGGCATACTACTTTGGTGAAGGCTTTTTTTTTTTTTTTACACTTGAACATTATAAAGTTCTATCATAAACATTGAAAAGGAAACAAAACATACTGGGGTGATTACCATTACTTGCTGTTTTGAAATTCAGTCAATGAATGAATTTACCTGAGATCTGAAGAATAATCACTCACTTACTGAATTACATTAACTGCTTACCTGTATCTCATGGGTAGCACTTTTCTTGGTGGGCCGATAGCCATAGTACTCTTCCTGTCTCTTCTTCAATTTCCTGAAATAATCCTGGATTAGGAAGGTGGCATAGAATTTTCCCACAGTCACCTCATCATCTGTTAAAACACAGATGGCCATTTTATAAAACATGATCATCATGATCATGGCTTCTTACACAAAGTGTAACAAAAAGCAAAGTGAATTTTACATGAAGCACAATATCTTTGAAACTCAATATAAAGAAACAACTTCAGAGTTGGCTTGTGAGTTTAGGGTTGCTGTTGTTTAGGATGAGTTTAATAACTTTCACCTCTCTGATATCAGGCTTCCATCAGCAACACAGTGATCTGTACATCTATACAGGATCTGTACACGTGTACAGATTTCCAGAGAACACTATCTTGAAAATAACATAAGGGTCGGATGCCAGCAGCCACCACCGGAAAGTCTTACCACTTCCTCACCAACTGCAGACAGACGAAGTAATGTATTAAAGCACGAAGCATGAAAAAATTCTTCCCCAATCTCCCAAGAGACCGAAGTCGTGTTGTGTCTCTATTTCGCAGTGTAAAATATGGAAAATAACATTTTAAAAAATTCAACCGTGTCCAAACAATGCAGCCGAATGCCACACTGTGGCTGCCAATCGCGTGATCAGACTGGTCAACCTTCCAATTAATGGAAATCAGTCATAGCAATGGACAGCTTTAATCCATGATTTGAGTTTTATTCACGTTATGGTTAGTCACGTTTGTGGTCTTCCTTCCTCACCCTCTAATGTATCTGTGTTTACCCAGAAGTTGTAGCCATAAAAGGGGATGAACATGATTAAAACCATAGATAGGTAACGATCCTGGAACCTCTCTGTCTCCTCATTGCTGTCAGTGGCTCATTGCAGATGTATTGGATCTGGTTCTTAATCCTTCAGAAGATTCAGCCTACCTTTCTCTCCTCATCTCGGGACAGAGTGGTCCCTCCTCTATTGTTCTTTTGGAAGTTTCTTCCATTTTTTCCCTTATTTTAAAGGCTTCTCATTGAATTCTTTCTGAAGTCACTTGAGGCAAATTGTTAAATTGGGCTAAAAATTATATTGGGCTTTGTATAAATAAAATTGACTTGTAAAGGGAATGGGTGAAGTAATTTATAGATCATAGGGTGTGGTGATAAAGATACTTTCAGCAATTACCATTGCTTGTCTGAACAAATCACAGTTAAACATGACAACAGTGGCTCAACAAACAGAGAGAACTTCCAGGAAATTATATTTTCATGTGGACTGGGGTGAAAACACCACAAATGCATCCAAGGGTAGACTTACAGTGACAGCTAGCAGCGATACTGAAAGATTGTCAGATTGTGTCATTCTGCACTTTTGGCAGAAATGCTGAAAAGAGTCTGCAAGGAATTCTTCCCAGCAGACTTTTACACCCAGATAAAATCTTATAAAATGTTTCACTTGTAAAGTGATCAAATCAGATCTAATTGTTGACCAGCAGACAAAATTAGTAAATCTCATGAAACCTGACCTCCTATAGGTGGGATGACTTGATCCAGTAGTTTCATACTGGTGCGTTTCCAGATCTTCTTGATGATTCCCCTCAGCTCCTCATTGGCTTGTTCAAAATTACCTAACAGGAAACATGTAATGAGAAAAAGAACAGTATTGATAAATTCCCTCAACCTGAATTGGGGAGTAACAACGCTAAATGTAGCAAAGCTACTCTAACCCCAAAACATTGGAATGTGTAAAATGTGATGACATGCAGAACATTGAAACACCATAGTTTATTGAAAATTGCACAAAATAACTTAAATGTTGAAACTGAGAAATCTGATTGTTTGATTTGTTGCCAGCAACACGTTTGAAAAAAAAAAAGGGACAGTGACAACAAAACGTGCAATGCTAAAATAAATCATCTGGTAGAACATCTCATAATAAATGTGGTCAACTGGTAACAGGTTAGTAACATGATTGGGTATAAAAAGAGCATCTCGAGGCTGAGTCTTTGTGAAGTAATGATGGGGAGGGGTTCAGCACACTGTGAAAGACTGAGCTAGAAAATCATGCAACAAACAGTGTTGCCAACTCCTCAGTAAGGAAAGTAGCTATTGGCTGTCCAAAAAGTCGCTAAATGACTCATCGCCTTATTTGCATATCAGCCATGTGTATGTATTTGTAGACGCTGAAAGAGAGAGGAATAACGCAGTTGGAGAGACAAAAAGTAAGTAAAAAGCACCCTAAATATGTTTAGAACTACAAAATTAAAGTTCTTCTGGGATCAGCCAGTGGCAGCTTCACAGAAAGAGGTGCTAGATTTGTCAAAGTTCGCTTTTTTTTAAAAAAGTCTAGAGGGGTCTGAAAAGTCGCTAAATACATTGTCTATAGTTCATAATATGAAAAGGGTTGTGGCTATTTTTGTGTAGCAGCGCATTAATGTCTATCTACTTGAAGAAAACCTTTACATCTAATCTGTTTATCATTATTTGTCTCCTTTGGGGTGTTGATGGCGCTCCCCGTCGCCTGTTAGTTGAGGAAATCAATCCTGTGAGAGCCCATCGCAACCAAGAATTCTACCAAGATTTGACCAATCAGATGCCCCATCGCTACCAAGAACTGGGAAAACCTATCACATCTCTCTGCATCTACCAAGATTTGACCATAGTACTTCGTCCGGACTGACATTTTGAGCGCTAGCTACATTTTGGGTAAGTTCATTACAATTAAATTGTTGGAAAACTTAATGTGGATGTAAAACGTTTATCCAAGCCATTTTCAGGGTTTTTGGATCAGTCGATGTATTTGTTTGCTTCGTCTTCGTCTTCTTCTTCTTCCGCTTATCCGTTTAGGTCGGGTCGCAGGGGCAGCAGCTTCAGTAGGGAAGCCCAGACTTCCCTCTCCCCGGCCACTTCGTCCAGCTCTTCCAGGGGAACCCCAAGGCGTTCCCAGGCCAGCCGAGAGACATAGTCTCTCCAGCGTGTCCTGGGTCTTCCCCAGGGCCGCCTCCTGGAGGGACGTGCCCAGAACACCTCACCAGGGAGACATCCAGGAGGCATCCTCACTAGATGTCCGAGCCACCTCAACTAGTTCCTCTCGATGCGGAGGAGCAGCGACTCTACTCCGAGCTCCCTGCGGATGGCAGAGCTTCTCACCCTATCTCTAAGGGAGAGCCCAGCCACCCTGCGAAGGAAGCTCATTCGCCTTCTCCAAGTCCACAAAGCACATGTAGACTGGTTGGGCGAACTCCTATGCACCCTCCAGGACCACGCTAAGGGTAAAGAGCTGGTCCACAGTTCCACGAACAGGACAAAAACCACACTGCTCCTCCTGAATCCGAGGTTCGACAATCTTGCGGACCCTCCTCTCCAGGCCCCCCGAAAAGACCTTCCCGGGGAGGCTGAGGAGTGTGATCCCCCTATAGTTGGAGCACACCCTCCGGTCCCCCTTTTTGAAGAGGGGAACCCCCACCCCGGTCTGCCAGTCCAGAGGCACTGCCCCCGATGTCCACGCGATGTTGCAGAGACGTGTCAACCAAGACAGCCCCACAACATCCAGAGCCCTCCGGGCAGACCTCATCCACCCCCGGGGCCTTGCCACCGAGGAGCTTTTTGACTACCTCGGTGATCTCAGCCCTAGAGATAGGCGAGACCACCACGGGGTCCCCAGACTCTGCTTCCTCAGTGGAAGACATGCTGGTGGGATTGGGGAGGTCTATTCCCCCCACTGACCCAAGACACCCCTAGTCGAGGTCAGCAGCATACCGTCCCCACTGAACAGTGTTAACAGTGCACTGCTTCCCCCGCCTGAGCGCCGAAACTTCGTCCAGACTGACATCTTGAGTGCCGGCTACATTATGGGTAAGTTCATTACAATTAAATTGTTGGAAAACTCAATGTGGATGTAAAACAGTTTATCCAAGTCATTTTCAGGGTTTTTGGATCAGTCGATGTATTTGTTTGCTGAGCATGCTAAGTTACTCCCAATGCATAGAAATCGTTTCAGAGTGTTTCTGTGTAAACATTGCGGCATGAGCAAAGCAAATTTAAATTGAGAATAGCTAAATGAAATGCAAAGGTTCATTAGTAGCTGAACTAGTAACAGATGATTAGAAATTAAACTGTGAACAGCCTCAGTATGATACATTACCACAGACAGATAAATGATCTGTTAACTTTAGATAGGAGTTCAGGATACAACGGTTCAGAGGCTTTATTGTAATTAAGTTATCAATGCAAGTTAGCAATGCAATGAAAATATTAGTTTGCCATCTCGCTGTCCTGTAGTATAATGTATTTTATCATATTTCCATGCAGTCAATCACAACGCAAGTATTTAATAATTTTCATGGACCTGGCAAGTGACACCTTTTTCCAGGCATATCTGGTTGATGGGCTTGGCAGATGAAAAATGATGATAAATTGTTATTTTTGATAGATTTTAGGCATCTACATATTCCTGTCTTATAACACTTATTTGGGGTGTTGTTTCAGGAGAGCTTATAGGTACTGAATATCTGTACAGCCAAAATAATGCTGTCATCGAGGATTACAAGATGGCCCTCACGACACTAGAGACGGCGGACATCACAGTTGCAGAGGGGGAGTCTGGTTTGGAAGCAGTTCATATGGAGGATCCAAGTGTTCCCACCCTGGACATAATATGGCCTCCACAGCAATGCACTTCATCAGCCCTCCCTCCAACAACTAGACCTCCAGCTGCTCTAACTGATGTTTGCAACACCATCACTTTAGCTGCACCCACAGCACCACCAACTCAACCTTCAGTAAACCACTATGCAGAGTGGTACGTTTTTATTGAAGTCTTAAAGATGCCAATGATTGTGATTTATAATTACATATCACATGTTCATTACATGTGGCTTTCTCACTAGCAACAATACTATTCATTTTCATTTGATGACAGTCTGTCTATTTTATGTTCTTTCCATAGCCGTTGTCACAGTTCCCAACCCCACTCCAACAGCATCTGATCACAGCCTTGGTCCCCAGCTCCAACCGTCCACAACTTCCAAGGATGGGGCACTGCTCTGCACTCATCAAGGTCAGAGGTCAAAACATATCCTAATCAGGCTGTAAGGATATATACTACATGAGGAATGCACACAGCAACACAGTTATGTAAGGGAAGTTCCTCAAAGGTCCTGCACAGCATGTTAGTGTTAAACAAGTGAAGAATGAATTTCCTGTGTTATCTAATGTGCTGGTGCATTAGTGAAATGCAAATCTTAATCTTGATTACTTAACTTGTTAAAGGATACAAAGAAAACGTTTTATTTTGTTTAAAGCTTTCATTTTTGTATATGAAGGATCATATTCCACCACCATCTGTAAACATACAGGGTTTTTTGTGGGCAAGTTTTTCCTCACTCGAACCAAGGGTCTAAGGATAGAGGGTGTCACTCCCTGTACAGATTGTAAAGCCCTCCAAGGCAAATGTATTTTGTGACTTTGAGCTATACAATTAAATTTGATTTGATTTGATTTGGTTATTCCTTGTCTGTCACATTGTAGGGCTTAGTGTTCGTAAAGATGCAGCAGTTTGTCTTGTTTAATTTGCTACATGAACTCTACACACATTTGTGTTCATGCGTCTTGTGTGTAGTAAGAAAAGTCCTTGGTCTGAAACAAACTGTGCACATTTTTCTAAATCAATGATACAAATATATTAACATTAACTGCATCTCTCTCTCTGCTTTAATTTGTTCTAATTTAGCTCCCCAGCATGTGGAACCCAGCTCAGCAGAAGAACAGCCTTCAACGGCATCAGGCTCCACCAGTCATGATGTACGTTTTCATGTTTGATAATGTTTTAAACTTCTTTGAAGTTGCATCTGCAATAACTTCAAATGAACATAATATTAAAATACATTTTTGATTTTTGTCCCTCTACTTTGTTCAACGTAGAACCTGACAATATTGAAGTCTTCCAAGCAGTCCAGGCATTAGCAGATTACTTATTTAAATTGAAAGACCACAGTCTGGCCCTGTCAAGAGAGGAGGCTCCTAAATCATTGCCCTACACCTTCAGAGAGTGCCAGTGCTCTGGAAAACATTCTGCCTGGTCCCAGTGCCCCAAAAAGGACGTCCTACTGCACTGGAGGACTACAGTGAAGGTCATGGAGTGACTGGTCCTGGCACACCTCAGACCATTAGTGTGCCCATCGCAAGACCTCCTGCAGTTCGCATATCAGCCCCATGTTGGTGTTGATGATGCAATAATTTACCAGCTGCAGAAGGCTTTCTCCTCCCTGGACAGAACCAACATCTCAGCTATGTTCTTTGACTTCTCCAGCGCCTTCAACACCATCCAGCCCAGACTGCTGAGGGCCAAACTAGAGAACACGCAAGTGGGTGCTCCCCGTCACTTGGGTCGATGACTATCTCATGGGCAGACTACAGTTTGTGGGATTACAGAACTGTGTGTCTGATCATCTGATCAGTAACATCGGGGCTCCCCAGGGAACTGTGCTGTCTCCCTTCCTCTTCACCGCCTTCACTGCAGACTTTAAGTACTGCACTGAGTCGTGTCATCTGCAGAAATTCTCTGATGACATGGCTATTGTGGGGTGTGTTGAGGGCGGGAGGGAGGCTGAGTACAGGGACCTGGTCGACTGCTTTGTGAAGTGGTGTGGGGAGAACCACCTGCAGCTGAACGTGGCAAAGACAAAGGAGATGGTGGTGGACTTCAGGAGGAACAAGCCCCTGCCCTCTCCTGTCAGCATCAGTGGGACAGATGTGGATATAGCGTCAGCGTCAAGTACCTGGGTGTTACACTGGACAACAAACTGGACTGGTCCACTGACAAAGAAGGGCCTGAGCCGGCTTTACTTCCTGAGAAGGCTCAGGTCCTTTAATGTCTAGCAAGATGCTGCAGATGTTTCATCAGTCTGTTGTGGCGAGCACCATCTTCTTTGCTGCAGTATCCTGGGGAGCAGGCATCAAGACAAAGGACGCCAACAGACTGAATAAACCCATCAAAAAGGAGTCTGAGTCTGTTGTCGACTCTAAGCTTGTCACCCTGAAGGAGGTGGTGGAGGACAGGATGCTGGCAAAACTGCTAGCAATCATGAACAATCCCTCTCACCTCCTCCACAAAACACTGGACAAACTAAAGAGCAGCTTCAGCAACAGACTCATCTAACCCCGCTGCTCTAAGGAGCCACTATCACAGAACTGGACTAAATCTACCTGTCATGTGTGTACGTATCTATTGCATTTATGTATGTATGCACACCTTGCACAAGCTAAATATATGACAGACATCTATCTATGTGTATATGTGTATGTCTGTTCAGTCATTATACATATATATATATATATATATATATATACAGCAGCTGACGAACTCAACAGACACTTATTATCTTACGAGCTTTTGACTGTATTACATGGTCTTCAGGTTTTGTTAGCTCCTTTGACATTTAAGTATAGAAGTAAGAACGTCCCAGCATTGTTAGCACCTCAACTTTATGGACAACTTGTTTATTCAAGGAAGAAGCTGCTTTCACTCCAAACAATGGGACAACCTGGCATTGTTCACCCCATACCTGAGGAGCTGAGGAGGAGGCGACGAGGCCGCAGAGCCGGGGCAAAGGTGAATGCTAGGCTAGCGGCTAAGCGGTGAAAGTACAAGCTCTGTCTCACCAACAAGATGGACGAGCTGGCTGCCCTTGTGAGGACCGACAGGACATTCAGGGAGAGCAGTTTACTGTGTCTCTCTGAAACTTGGCTCACCCAGAACACACCGGATGCTAATGTGGATGTACCTGGATTCATGACGGTGAGAGTGCAGAAGCAGCGGCAAACGTAAAGGTGGAGGACTCGCACTGTTTATTAACATCAGATGGTGCAACCCGGGGCATGTTACGGTGAAGGAGACTGAGTGCAACAGAGACATTGAGTTACTGGCGGTAGGTCTCAGGCCGTTTTACATGCCTAGAGAGTTTTCCCACGCCATTGTTGTTTGTGTTTATCCCTCCATGTGCACACGCCGTGTGACGTCATCCACTCCACCGTATTGAGACTGCAAACACAACACCCAGACGCATTCATCTCAATCTCTGGGGATTTTAATCATGTCACACTGGACTCAACACTACCAGACTTTCACCAGTTTGTAAGCTGCCCCACCAGGAAGAACAGGACGTTAGACCTCCTGTATACCAATGTGAAAGAAGCTTACACTGCCACTCCTCTGCTCCCACTGGGAAAGTCTGATCATAACCTGGTCCTGCTCACTCCTTCAGGAAATGGTCTCCAGGTACTGACTACCTGAACTTCTGTATGGATGTTGTGGTCCCCATTAAAACTGTACGCTGCTTCCCCAACAACGAGCCCTGGATCACCAGTGATGTCAAGGACATCCTTAACAGGAAGAAAAGGGCATTCAAGGACAGTGACAGATGAGCTGAAGCGCGTAAAGGGAACTCAAGGTCCAGCTGAGAGAGGCAATGGACAAGTACAGAAGGAAGGTGGAACAGAAGCTGCGGAAGAACAACATGAGGGAGGTCTGGGATGGCATGAAAACCATCACAGGTTGCAAGAAGAAGGGCAGCAGCATAGAAGACGGGGATGCTGGGAGAGCAAACCAGCTAAACCTGTTTTTTAACAATGAAAGGTTTGATACTCCAACTCCTACAGCCAGTGACTGCCCACTTCACACCCCCATTATGTCCATCATTACCTTGGACTGCAGAGCCCCCCCACCCATCACACCCATGGACAGTTCAATCCCCCTCCCCACCACCACCATGAGCAGTTCAACCCATCTCCCCACCACCACCACGGACAGTTCAACCCCCCTCCCCACCACCACAGACAGTTCAACCCCCCTCTTCTTCACCATCACCAAGGAGCAAGTGAGCAGAGAGCTGAGGAGGCAGGCCCAAGGCCTGTTCTGCTGAAGTGGGGGAGCTGCTTTCAGCATGTCTTCAACCTGAGCCTGCAGCTGGGGAGGGTTCCCGTGCTCTGAAGACTTCATATCTCATCCTGGTTCCTAAAACAAAACACCCCAGAGAGCCGAGTGACTTCAGACCAGCAGCACTAACATCCCACATCATGAAGACTTTTGAACGGCTGCTGCTTCATCTCCTCAGACCCCAGGTCCACCACGCACAGGATCCACTGCAGTTTGGATACCAGGAGAAGGTTTGCGTGGAGGATGCCATCCTCTATCTGTTACACAGGGCTTACTCTCATCTGGACAAGGAGAGCAGTGCTGTGAGAATCATGTTCTTTGATTTCTCCAGCACCTTCAACACCATCCGGCCCCTCCTGCTGAGAGACAAGCTGACAGAGATGGGGGTGGACTCACAGAAAAACACACAGTACATCAGACTGAAGGACTGCACATCAGATACTGTGGTTAGCAGCACCGGAGCACCACAGGGGACTGTGCTCTCTTCCGTCCTCTTCAACTTGTACACATCTGACTTACAGTACAACTCTGGGCTCTGCCACATGCAGAAATACTCAGATGACATTTGGCTGTATCAAGGATGGACGGGAGGGGGAGTACAGGAGCCTGGTTGAGGACTTTGTGGGGTGGTGCAGGTCCAACCACCAGCAGCTGAACACCTCCAAGACCAAGGAGATGGTGGTGGATTTCAAAAGGAAGAAACCACATCTCCAACCTGCGTCCATCAAGGGGGACGATGTGGAGGTGGTCAGGACATACAAATATCTGGGGCTGCAGTTGGACGACAGGTTGGACTGCACAGCAAACATGGACTCTGTCCACAGGAAAGGACAGAGACGTCTGTACTTCCTGAGAAGGATGGGGTCCTTCAACATCTGCAAAAAACTGCTCCAGATGTTTTACCAGTCTGTGGTGGCCAGTGTCCTCTTCTATGCTCTGGTTTGCTGGGGAGGAAGCAGCAAGAGGAGGGATGCTGCCCGACTGGATGGACTGGTGAGGAGAGCTAGCTCAGTGGTGGGCACAGAGCTGGACTCTCTGGTGATAATGGCAGAGAGAAGGACCCTGGACAACCTGCTGTCCATACTGGACAACGCCCACCACCCTCTGCACAATACCTTCATCAGGCAGAGGAGTGTGTTCAGTGGCAGACTGCTGTCTCAATCCTGCTTCACTAACAGACTCACTAACTCTTTCGTCCCCCTGGCCATCAGACTGTACAACAACTCTCAGTGATGGCAGGAGGCACAATAGACAATGGACAAATCTCTTTGCACTACTTCCTAGACTCTCTGTCATTGCCATGCCTGACTACCTCTGTACCTCAATGTCTCAATGTATGTTACTGCTACTGGATGTTTGAATTTCCTTCGGGATAAATAAAGTATCTATCTATCTATCTATCTATCTATCTATCTATCTATCTATCTATCTATCTATCTATCTATCTATCTATCTATCTATCTATCTATCTATCTCAAGCGGATGCAGAAAAACTAGTCCACGCATTTGTTACTTCTAGGCTGGACTATTGTAACTCTTTGCTATCAGGTTGCTCCAATAAGTCTCTTAGGACTTTGCAGCTAATTCAGAATGCTGCTGCACGTGTTCTGACAGGAACCAAGATCAGAGATCACATCTCTCCCATTCTGGCTTCCTTGCACTGGCTACCTGTTAAATCTAGAATAGAATTTAAAGTTCTTCTCCTTACTTACAAAGCTCTTCATGGTCAGGCACCATCATATCTAAAAGAGCTCACAGTACCTTACTACCCCTCTAGAACACTGCGCTCTCAGGATGCTGGGTTCCTTGTGGTTCCTATAGTTTCCAAAAGTAGATTGGGAGCCAAAGCCTTCAGCTATCAAGCTCCTCTTCTGTGGAACAAACTACCATTCTGGGTTCGGGAGGCAGACACAGTCATCACCTTTAAGAGTAGACTTAAGACTTTCCTTTTTGATAGCGCTTACAGCTAGGGCTGGCTCAGGTCATCCCTTAGTTGTGCTGCCATAGGATTCGACTGCTGGGGGACTCCCCCTCCCTCCTCCCCTCTCTCTTTCTGTCTCTCTCTCTCTCTCTCTGTGTGTCTGTCTCTGTCTGTCTCTTTCAGGGTTATGCCTAGTCAGGCACGGTATTGGTTGAAGACGCAGTCACATCTCCCTTTACTGAAAACTCTCTCTCTCTCTGTCTACCATCTCTCTCTCTCTCTGTCACTCTCTCTCTCTCTCGCTACCATCTCTCTCTCTCTCTCTCTATCTCATTTTATCATTCATTGTAATTCATCGTCATTTTATCATTCATTGTAATTCATTGTCATTTTATCAGTCATTGTAATTGTACAATATGTTTGTGTTGATTTGTTCTGTACATGTGATCTATTGCACGTCTGTCCATCCTGGGAGAGAGATCCCTCCTCTGTGGCTCTTCCTGAGGTTTCTTCCACCTTTTTTCCCTGTTAAAAGGGTTTTTGTGGGCAAGTTTTTCCTCACTCAAACCGAGGGTCTAAGGCAGGTGCGATGCCAGGGGGGGGCGCGTGTGACCCTGGGGAACATGCTTTTTTTTTGCCATACTAGAATAAACTATAATTGCACATCCACTCCAGTAGTTGGCAGTAGCGCTCTCATTGTCAGAGTGTGCGCAGGGAGTATTAGGTCTATGGTGTAGGGCAGTGAGATGATTAATTACTATTAAAACTGGCCCATAGATTGGCGCGTACGGAGTAGTGATGGGTCGGTCGCGAAAGAAGCGGCTCTTAGAGCTGGCTCTTTGAGGTGAACGACGGGAGCCGGCTAGTGAGCCGAGCCAAAAGAGCCAGTTCTCTAAAAAGAGCCAGAATGCCCAGTGCCGAGTGCGCGATCCCCATCTTCTCTTCACTTCAAATTTTCGAGGGCTGACCGGTCCGCGACGCAAATAAGGTTGGGAACCACCGGTGTAGGGTTTTTTTTTGCACCGAGCAGGCGATACGAAGTGCAGTAAACAAACCTGTTACATCTGTCATGTTTGTACTTATAACAATTTTATAGACAAATGATATTATTTATAGACGTGACGGAGAGTGGGGGGGCGCAAATTGTTTTCTTCTTGCTGGGGGGGTGTAACAGAAAATAATTGAGAAGCACTGGTCTAATGACACAGGGTGTCACTTCCTGTACATATTGTAAAGCCCTCTGAGGCAAATGTACTTTGTGACTTTGGGCTATACAAATAAAATCTGATTTGATTCTATCTATCTATCTATCTATCTATCTATCTATCTATCTATCTATCTATCTATCTATCTATCTATCTATCTATCTATCTATCTATCTATCTTATGTAATCACTATTTGTATCAGTAGTAATTAATTAATTATTATTAATTAAATTAACATTATTAATGGTCTGTAAAGTAGGTGGAATATTCGTAAAACACCAATACCATGATTATCGCATTCAGTAAACCAGTGTAAACAACCACAAAAAACATTTCAATCCCCCTGGTAGCTGGATGCAACAAAGATCAGGAATGACAAACAAGACTATGAAAAACATACATTGTTGATAACACACACCTTCTGTCTTGATTTTCAATGCAGTTCTAACCAGAGCAAACAGTGTGGCGTTGAAGGTGACTGTTCCATCACTGTTGAGAGGCATGTTCATGGAGACCAACCTCTGTAGAAACAAAACACAACACATTCCTAACCTTGACCAGTCAGATTTGTAGCCAATGACTGTGCAATTATCGAAATGTCCAGAGAAATGCAAATTAAATCAAATCAAATAGTCAAATATTTTGTGATTGTTTTGACTCTTTTTGGGCAATGGAGGCATTGGGGTTGAATTCAAAAACATTGCTGCATTACTGTGACACTAGACATTAAGCTGAACATTTTTCTCACTTTGCAGGCTATACGATGAGGACAAAACTTTCCAAAGCCCAAAGGAGGAGGTATTCTTCGTAGGAGTGTCACTACATCAAGGTGCTTAATACGTCCCCTGTAAGAAAGAATTCAAATAAAAATGATGTCATACTCATACACACAGTCACAGACAAAGAATCTTTCTCAAATTAAGAAAATAATGGTATGGACGGTACTCAGAATATTTGTCTAGCGCCTTTCTTCTTCGACTCGTCTTCAGACCACTCAAATCGCTTTTGCACTACATATCTCATTCACCCATTCACACACATTCATACACTGATAGGAGCTAACCATTCATACACATTCACACACCGATGGCGCAGCCTTCGGGAGCAATTTGGGGTTCAGTATCTTCCCCAAGGACACTTCGACATGCAGACTGGAGGAGCCGGGGATCGAACCGGCTCTACCTCCGAGCCACATCCTGCCCGGCGTATAATCAAACTATCTATTCTCTAACTCCTTACATGTAAAGGACTAACTTGGACTATCAAAGATGGGTATTCTATCCTACAAACCTAGACCAAAGCTATCTTCAAGAACATATTAATCTGATCTAGCCATTAGAGCTAAGACATGTAAAAACAAAAACACCCTGGATTATAAGGATGAGTTTATCATCAGCACTGGGCCACCAAATTCAACACCATCGAATAAGACATTTGGGATCATGGGACACAAAAAAAGTGTAAACAAAACATATGTTTTACAGTCCTGCTTCCAAAAAAGTTTACATGCTGTGTAAAATGTCAATTAAAAAAAATGTCACGTTGACATGTTTTTGGAAAATGAATTTGATGGAAGCAAGACATTTGACGCCACAGTGTGCAGTGCCTCATCCTGTCTGACGGCTAGCACCTTTTACTTTTATTATTACAATTACTGCCATTCTGTATTTTTTTTGTGCCATACCACACAGAAACACACACCGAAACCAACAAGCAGGTCCCATCCACAATCCTGTATGAACCACTGTAATGGTTCCACCACAGGTCTCAAACAAAAACAGTGAATTTCACAGACATTCCTGTTAGAGCTACAGCCCCAATTCTAAAAAAGTTGGGACGCTGTACAAAATGTATATAAAAACAGAATGCAATGATTTGGAAATCTCAGAAACCCATATTCCCAATAGAACAGGGGTCGGGAACCTTTTTGGCTGAGAGAGCCATGAAAGCCACATATTTTAAAATGTATTTCTGTGAGAGACAAATATTTTTTAACACTGAATACAAATAAATGCGTGGATTTTTAAGTAAGAACAACAATTTATATATATAATAAGTCTCTGAATTTATTATTTTTAATAACATTGTTATACTGTAGCTAACCAATAGTAAATAAAATACTTCTTAACATTAATGTGACTTCTGGTGGGGCATGGTCCCGATCATGCACCGATCCCCATAGCAACTGAATTTCGATTGTAGACGTGCATGCACACTTACGTACTGCTGAGTGAAATCTCCGGTTGTTAGCTCATAAGCAGTTTCTTTTCTGAGCTGTTCTGTATCGTTAAAATTTAACAAAATAACACGAAACACAACTGCTTACTCTTCTACTGAATTTCATTTTGCAACAAACGTAAAGACATTAAACGTGTGGTACATGTTTCGAAGGCTGGGCGCAGAGGAGACCACCGGGCTCTCTCCGAGGGGAGGGGGAGAGAGGGAGATGCCCGGCCAAGGCTCTGTCCAGCATGGACTAAAACACAGCACGGACAGTTCAGGAACAATTCGGAATGAGTTAAAAGGAATTTTTAAACAGACTAAGTAGTTTTCAAGACTGCATATTGCTATTGGTATTTTCTGACCCAGAGTGTGGCCGTGACTGGTTCTGAATGAGGGCTTTATAGCAGGCAGCCGCTCTCCCATCTTCCTGGTACTGCGTACCGCCACTGAATGTTTTAGTGCCACGCAGTACCGGACCATACCGGCTTACTTTCTCCCCTGTCTGCGAGCCAGATGCAGTCATCAAAAGAGCCACATCTGGCTTGCGAGCCATAGGTTGCCGACCCATGCAATAGAACATAAACAACAAATCACGTGTTGAAACTGAGACATTTTACTGTTTCATGGAAAAAATTAGCTTATTTTGAAATTAATGGCAGCAACACATCTCAAAAAATTTGGGACAGGGGCAACAAAAGCCTGGAAAAGTATAGGGCACAAATCAAAAACAACTGGAAGAGCATTTGACAGTTAATTATATTAATTGGCAACAGGTCAGTAACATGACTATGTATAAAAGGAGCATTTCAGAGAGGCAGAGCCTCTCAGATGTAAAGATGGGCAGAGGTTCACCAATCTGCAACAAACTACGTCTAAAAATTGTGTAACAATTTCAGAAAAATGTTCGTCAACGTAAAATTGCAAAGACTTTGCAGATCCCACCATCTACACTGTAAAATATCATCAAACATTCAGAGAATCAGGAGGAGTCTCTGTGCGCAAAGGACAAGGTCAAAGGTCAAAACTGGATGCTCATGATCTTCGGGCCCTCAGACGGCACTGCATTAAAAACGGGCATGATTCTTGACTGGAAATCAGGAACACTTCCAGAAATGAACACAGTTCGTCATGCAATCCACAAATGCAATTTAAAATGTATTATGCATAGAAGAAGTCATATGTAAACACGATCCAGAAATGCCGCCATCTTCTCTGGGCCAGAGCTCATTTAAAATGATCTGAGAAAAAAATGGAAAACTGTTCTGAGGTCAGATCAAACAAAAATTTAAGTTCTTTTTGTAAGTTTTTGACAGTTCAAAACTCTTCATCTCTGATGGTATGGGGTTGTATTAGTGCCTATGGCATGGGCAGCTTACACATCTGGAAAGGTACCATCAATGCTTAAAAGATGTGTTGCTGCCATCAATTTAAAAATGAGCTAATATTTTCCATGAAATGTTAAAACGTCTCAGTTTTAACATGTGATATTTTGTTTATGGTCTATTGGGAATAAAATATGGGCTCATTGCATTCTGTTTTTATTTACATTTTACACAGCGTCCCAACTTTTTTAGAATTGGGGTTGTAAATACATATACATAAACACTTACGTGGCCTCAGGATCATATTCTGCCCAGATTTTCTTGAACTCATCCAAGTGCTGGGGGCCAAGTATGGACCAATCACGTGTCAAGTAGTCAAAGTTATCCATGATGACAGCCACAAATAGGTTGATAATCTGTGATGGATAGAAGCAATATGTGTTTACTGTATATTTGCATGAGTATTATTGTGGCACCAAATGGTTCGAGCAGAGGCTGGCATGCCCTCCTTCAGAAGTTGAAAATAAGGGCATAAAACCTTTGCCCTTCCTCTCCTTATTTAAGAGAAGGCTTAAGATGTGGCTCAGGTGAGTCCTGAAACATATTCCTTAGTTGCTATAGCTGCTATAGGCCTAGACTCGATTGCATGCTACTAACTTCTACTTCTACTAGCTTCCTCCATAGAGCGTTTCTGTTTTCTCAGATGTCTCATGTGTCAGTGTTCTAGAGGGGTAGTGAAGTACTATGAGCTCTTTTAGATATAATGTTGCCTGACCATGAAGAGCTTTGTAAGTAAGGAGAAGAATTTTAAATTCTATTCTAGATTTAACAGGTATCCAATGCAAAGAAGCAAAAATGGGAGAGGTGTGATCTCTGATCTTGGTTCCTGTCAGAACACGTGCAGCAGCATTCTGAATTAGCTGCAACGTCCTAAGAGACTTAATGGAGCAGCCTGATAACAACAGTCCAGTTGTTTTTCTGCATCCGCTTGAGACAAGATGCATCTGATTTTTGCGATGTTACAGTTGTCATTGCTTTATTGCTGCTATGCATCTCTCTCAGGTTATGTAAGGGATATTTGACCATTAAGAAGAGTGACGGAGTGCTGCGTCAGATGACCTGGTCTCCACAATCACCCGATCTAAACCCAAGTGAGATGGTTTGGAAATGAGTTGGACCACAGAGTGAAAGAAAAACAGACAACTAGTGCTCAGCATATATGGGAACTCTTTTAGGACTGTTGGATTATTTGTCCCAGGTGACTACTTTATGAAGCTGATTGAGAAAATCCAACAGGAGCAAGCTGTCATCCAAGCAAAAGGGAGCTATTTTTTTTAACTATATAAAATATAAATGCTTTGTTTACTACACAATTCCATATCTCTTATTTCATAGTTTAATGTCTTCAGTAAGATATGTACTATATATGTTAAAGGAACAGTACAAGATATAGTATTAAATTATACAATAACCATGTTGAATCCACTCATATCACGCACAGCCCATGTCAACACTCCACCATAATAACCTGTTTTTAATTTTATGGATGCTGTAAGATTGTGTTGTGAGGGAGACCCTGATCCACAGTGCATCATGGAAAGTAAAGATGTTGTAAAAGTTATCGACCCTACCTGACTCTCACTGCTCACTTTTACCACTTGATATCACTGTTACAAGCAAAATTACATGCTGTGTCATCGGCGATTAAAGAAACATGGTAATTGAAATACTGGCTTCTTGACAACAATACTACAGCCAACATGCTGTTTTTTTCAAAACAGTGCTGACAGCCTGTTGTTTTGGCCTGTGTGATGCTGCCCACTGTCCACGTTGACACCCTGTGTTGCCACTTTTGAAACAAACATTTTAAACAAACACAGCCTGCAAGCAAATGAAGTGGATCAATGGTTGGGATGGAAATCTCCAATATATATATTTTTTATATATACAATGTTACATATTGTCCCTTTAGGTAGTAAGTAATAAGAATAAAGAAAAAAATGTTGAATGAGGTGTGTCCAAAAATTAATAACTTTTTAAAAATTATAACTTTTTAACAGTTAACTGATTGATTTTCAATTTGATGAAATACACCAAATTAATTCTTTGCCTTCTGCCAAAGAAAACTTGGCAAATGGAAGGCAGAGTGTTTTAGCTGAAACGTGCTTTCAGTGTGAGAATGTTTGTGTTGTTTTACCAGAAAGGCACAGAGCATATAGAAACTCATGAAGTAGATGATGGCAAAGTTGGATCCACAGGTGTACTCTTCACCCGGCAGGTAGTCAGACTTTGAGTCACACTTCTTCCCATACATACACGCCAACATCACTTCATGCCATGCCTCCCCTGTAGCACATCTGCATAACAGAAATCAAATCAAAACACCTTAAATCACACATCTAGTCTGATAATGCTCACTAACCACTGAGGCAGTAAGTCTGACATTACCTTCTTACTTAACTGTTTGCTTTTCACAAGAGATTGAATTTTGTGCTATCCAGTCATGACCAACTGAAAACCAGCTGCTGTTACTGTCTTTTTTCATTTATCTAATTTGAGCCTGTGTTAACGTGCATGCAGCATGCAGCAAATGACCACAGGTCAGAATCAAACCCTGTGGTACATGCTGTACTAGGTGAGCTAACAGGACACCCACTGACTATTCATTTTTATTTGTGAACCTTTAGAACAATGTTAATTCTTGAGTGTGTTTTTTTATTTAACCATAATGGATACAAATCTAATGATTGATTATTGAGGTGCATTTTTGATTTTCACAGCACAGGTAGTACTCTTAGTACTATCCAGCCCACTTTGATTCTCTTCTCATGCAAGACGAAAGATAAACCATACACTTCAGCGATGAGGGTTATTATCCATTGCCCACTCTTTGCTATCTGACCTGTGGCAGTGCATAATAGATAAGAGCTGGCTTGCCAACCAATTGCAACTTGTGACAATCTGTGGCCATAACATCACCACCTCTAAAGAATCCAAAAAATCATCTTAAACAGTTAAGTGCAAACACTAAAATAATCACGTTTAACCCTGTTTACTATTTTGTTCCCACCGCAGGTGGCCAGGTTCCCAGGGGGTTGGGGGGAGCCTTGAAACAGTGACATACAACAGCATAGGCCATATATGGTAAACAAAGGTCATACAGAGGTCAGAGGGTGCCTCGACACAGACAACCACACCTGAACCTGCAATCTAACGACATAGTCTAAAAATAGACAAATTAGAAGTTTTGCCATCAGATCTTCCATGATGAGGAAGCTGATAGTGATTTGGAGGAGGATGTGTCAGTAAGGACAGTGTCTAATGGTTACAATGGTTATAACAGTTTCAGAATGTTTTTGCCATTTGAGGTATCAATAAAATATATTTAAATCATTATAGCTGTTATGTTTTTATGTCTTAGGTAAACAGGACATAACATAGTGTGAAGTGTTGTTTTTTTTCCAAAAACAAGTGGAAACTAAAAAAATACACTCTCATGCTATCTAAAATGATAAATAAAGGAACATTAATTCATTCATTCATGTCAGATAATCTGTTTATATATTCTAAATAGATCTGAGTTCAAAATTTGGTATAGACACTTTTATGAGGATTTACTTGGACCGGGTCAAAATTTAAAAATTTCAGCATTAATAGACAAAGATAGACCACCAACCTGAATAACAGCAGAACAGCCTGTGGGAATGTCTGGAAGTTGTTGTTCCTGTTGATGTATGTTCCATCTACCAATGCAATTTTACCAAATATCTGCAGAAAAAGATAATGTTAGGGATATGTTGGGAGGGCAATGTAACTGGGCTCAGACATGAAGAGACCTAAAAGGATGTTGGCAGTAGAAGCTAACGAGAGAAAATGAGAGCGCGACAGAGCAAGAAGCCACCAGACAAGAGTAATTTGACAAGGCTCTCACCAATGACTAAAAGTCAGTCCCGGATTTAAAGACTGAAAGACAGATACTGAGCTGGGCTTCTGGATGTTGGACTAGTAGGTAGTATTAGCTGGCTGCTATGTTTTGTGTTTGGCTGTGATAGCAAAATTAGTGATTTGATATGTTATATTTAATGTAACAAATATCAAATCTTATGTAATGCTGCTTTAATTAAAAACTTGATTCAGGAAAGCAAAGATTTGATGTTACATTTTAGTTTCTGTGACCTTCAAAAGACAAGAAAATATATGTGTGCCAACAACCCCTGTGCCAACACAAATACACATTAATGGCACAAATGCAGAACATGACATATCATTATATTGACCCATTATATGACTCATCATATTCTAAGATGTGTGTGAGAGCATCACAGGACAAGGGAGCAAAGTCATTATGGCGAACTAATACTGCTAGCTGCAGTTGCACTGGCAACATAACAAACAAACCAAAAATTAAGGACAAACATTAACCTGAACCACACACCCAAACAACCCGAAAATGCAATCAATCACTACTATGTAGTGCATCATTCCAGAAACCTCCACAGAAACTCTATAGGATATACAGTATATGGAAAGTCTACTTTGGAATCTTTGTTGCACTTGTTGCACGTTGTTATAAAAATTAGAATTATACTGGGGTGCAGCTGTTTTAACTCATAGAGAGAGTGTGTGTGTATCCTGTTTTTTCATGTCTCGTCCACGTCCCTTATTTGGCCTGTGTCTCACTGAGGCTGGCAGGGAGAGATAATTATAAAAATAGTACAAGGACAAGAGAGACAGGTTAGGGAAGTATCATTTGGATATGAAACATAATGCTCATTACTGAGCTGAAAACCAAAAAAGGACGTTATGATATTAACTGTATCAGTGGGGAGGTGTCCGATACAGCCCATTTTTAAAAAAATGTATAAGAACCTACTGTTAGAGCTCCTCAGGGAGCCTTTTCTCTGTAACCCTTTTTGTGTGTTGCACTGTTAAACACTCCTTCTTGTACGAGAATAATAAATTCAACTTAAACTTTGATACTTTGAATCCAGTCTTCCTTATTCAAGGGTTTTTCTTAAAAAAAAATCCCATAACACACATAATCTGCATATTCCCCAGTTGCTGTGAAGTACTGCCTTAAATACTCCATTTGCAAAAAGATGGATGAACTGGAGGCTTACACCAGATAGAAGCATGACATGACTGGCCTTTCATGACACATATCTACACATAAGTGGCTTTAGGTTCCCTATTTGAATGGAGTGGTGGCCTCTCATAACAAACAAATCCACCAGAGGCAGAGTATGCTTATACATTAATGAGAGGTACAGCAACACTGCTGTGGTCCAGGAGAAAATTTGTACCTCCAACCTCGAACTGCTATCCATTTTACTTCGCCCATTCTGCTAAGGGAGTTCCCCCATCTCTTCTTCACCCTTGATTACATTCATCCACAGGCAAGCGTTTCCTCAGCCACACAGCTGATGAGGGAGGTGACCAACAGACTAGATACGCTTTTACCTGAGGTTTCAACATTAATTTTAGGAGATTTTAAATCACTGCCAAGTACATGAATCATTGAAAACATATGAACAGTGTCTCACATGTGCAACTACTAAGAAGAACTCCACTACTGACTTGTGCTATGGCTCAGTACCCAGTGCTTTGAGATCCTTGCAGGACCATCATGCAGGAGCATCATATCATAATAGTGTACTTCTTGGCATTGATCTCAGTTTCAAATCCAAAAAATCTCAGAGATGGCGTTTCAACACCTCTCTTCTAAATGACACTGCATTTGTCTCTGAATTTAGAACTAAATTGTCCACATTTTTCGAAGGCAATATGGGCTTTGTTGAGGACGCTAGGCTAATGTGAATGGCAACAAAGGGTTTTATCCGTGATTTTACAACATCATATGCGTCGCATATGAAAAAGGTTAGGAATCTTAAGATCAAAGAATTAGAGGAGAAATACGAGTTGCAGATCGTTAGACAAGAGCTGAATGATTTACTACAGAGACAAACAGAATTCATTATACATAGAACTAGGCAAAATTATTATTGTAACGTAAGTAAATCCAGCAGGCTTCTGTCTCTAAAATTAAAACAGTGTGAATCAAAGGCTTCCATCGATTCAATACACCACCCTACTAAAGGCCTGGTTTCTAATCCAGTAGAGATAAATAACACCTTCCAGGCGTACTATGAGAACTTATACATGTCATCTGGCAGTTTCGGCCCAGACTTGTGTAACAATTTTGCAAGGGGTGGATCTATATATAGTATATCGATATAGTTTTTTTAATTTCTGTTCTTTGTGTTACTGGTGCTGCTGCTGAGAGCTGGGAAGGCCGGGCAAAAGGATCCGCCCCACAAGCTCAGCCATTTTGTAGCAGAGGGTGCTGATTGGGCCGGAACATCATGGGGGGGGGATTTAGGGCTTTGTTTATTCTTTTTTAGACAATTAGTAATTTCACTTGGTTTGGTTAAGTATAGATTATGTTTATTTCAATGAGTTAATTTTCCTGAGTTGCTTTGTTGGTAAATTAGCTGTTGTTTTTTGTGTTTGGTGTTTGTGTTAACCCCTCTTGTGTTTGGTGTGGGCTGATCACCCAGTATATAAGTTCCCCTCTTGTGTTCAGTCCGGTTCTTCTGAGCTCCATCCAGACTGTTTTAGAGAAAGGTGCCTTTCACGACCATAACAATGTAGCTTTAATCTCATTGTTACCAAAGAAAGGCAAGGACCCATTACAATGCTCTAACTACAGACCTATATTTCTGATAAATTCGGATCTGAAAATTTACTCCAAGTTGCTGGCATTATGACTGGAGCATTATATGGATAAACTAATTCACACTGACCAAGCTAGGTTTATGAAAGGCCGTCTTGCGGATAACATTAGGCATTTAATGCACGTAACAGAAGAATCTAAACAGCTTCGGGAGCTGCTGTTCTGTCACTTGACGCTGCCAAAGCTTTTGACAGAGTCAAGTGGCAATATTTATGGGCAAAACCCTCGGCAAACGGATTGAACTCCAACCCCTTTCCCATTTTCCGTGGTACAAGACAGAAGTGCGTTCACTCCCCGAGCCTGTTCATCCTTTCTCTTGAACCATTTACACAACACCTGAGGCAAAATTCAGTCATGTCCCCTATGCGAATCAGACAAACATCTCATACCCTGTTGGCCTTTGCGGACGATGTCCTCATATACATGACGGACATAGAAAACTCTGTTAACTGTCTATTAGCGGCTTTTGAGAATTTCAAACAGCAGTCAGGGTTTAAGATCAATTGGACAAAGTCCGCTCTGATGTTGCTAAATGAAAGCTAAAATATCGGGGTGGTGTTTAGCTTGGTTGGTAGAGCAGCTGCTCCATGTGCGAAAGCTCACCCCTAAAATACACTGCATGCGGAACGGCTCTAGAGCGGCTCCGGAGTGGAGCGGTTTAAATGTTAGTCAATGTGTCAGCTCACACAGTCTGCGGTCCCGCTGCGTCACGGCTCCGGAACGATTGTGGCGACCGGCAGCCCTCCGCAACACATACGCAGAACTTCTATTTTTCACGGACGCTGGAGCACGGCGCATAAATTCAGCACAGAGCAGATTGTGCGGGGAAGGAAATCTGCTACCAAATGCAAAATAAAACCCCGGTTTATTTTCAAAATAAAATACTCCGAGTTTCATTACAAGAACACGTCATAATGGGCGGGGCCGACCTGAAGTCAACAGGTCAGAGGTTTTCAGGTGTCTTTTCACCCTGTCGACACCATGGATAAGGAGAAGTTGATTCTGGAGGTCCAAAATCAACTTATCATTTATGACACCTCACGTCCTTTTTATAAGGATACCAACAAAAAAGATGGGGCGTGGAATGCCATTGCAGGAGTCAAAGAGACTACAGCCGGAAATATCGCTCGATTATGCGTGAATTCGCGAGATCTCGTGCGTTGTCGTTTCAGAGCAGAGCCGTTCCGCATGCAGTGTATTTTCAGTGTGAGTCCTTGCTGCGGAAGCCCAGGGTTCGAATCCAACCTGTAGCTCTTTCCCGCATGTCATTCTCCGTCTCTCTCTCCCCACATTCCTGTCACACTTCAGCTGTCTCTATCAAAAATAAAGCTTGAAAAGGCCAAAAAAAGAATAAAAAAAAAAAAAGAATGCTAAAATATCAAGCCCGGTTCCCATAGTAACCCAAATAACATACTTGGGCATACAGATACACCCTTCGCTCCAGAAAAATAGTGAAGAGCAACTTTTAAGGAAGTTGAACGTGATGTTGCAAACTGGACCAGGCTACCTGCCTTGTTGCTGACGCGTATATCTGTAATTAAAATGAATGTTTTGCCTTGCGTTAACTTCTTGAGTATCATGATTCCGCTCTCTCTCTCTCCAGACTACTGGGTTAAAATTGAACTATTACATGGATACATTTGGAATAACGGCCATCCAAAACTTTGTGTTACAGAGACCCAAAGATCAGGGCGGGCTCACCTTCCCAAATTTCAAAGTATATCATCAATCCTTCCAGCTATGTCCTGTCATGGCTTGGCTTGACGGCTGCTCATGTGTCTCATGGAAATCTTTAGAGAAGAACCTAGTTCACACTAGAAGATTGGAGGACATTTTATTTCCGGCATAAAAGATAGAGACTTGAAGGGGAACTTAAAGTGGCACAATGATGCTCCCTTGTGGTACAACATGGATGTACTTTGAAAACAAGCCACTGGACTTTAAACCATGGTCTTTGAAAGGTATTAATGTTATTGGGGGCCTGTATGATGGCAAGGGCATACTTAGCTATCAGGATTTGAAGGACTGCTTTGATCTACAGGACTCTTCCTTCTTTCATTATCTGCAAATAAGATCAGCATTTAAAGCACATGGTGTACCACTGGGGGCTAGGCTTCCCATACACCGTCTGATAGACTGGATGAACTCCCTTCCCTCCAGGGGCTTTGTATCGAAAGTCTACTCCAAACTATCCGGACAATGAGAGACTCTATCGATGCTTAGAGAATGGCAGAAAGACTTTGATCTGAAGGATGACACCCACCATTTCCTGGGACAATGTGTGGGAGAACATCTTTCTCGTCTCCAAGAATCCAAATCACCAACTTACTCATTTTAAAGTGTGTCACAGACTCTATTATACTCCTGTCACTAGGTTTCGCATGATACCAAGTCCAAGCTGTACTATGTGCCAACTCAACACAATAAGATGTTACAGACACATGATGTGGGAGTGTGCCTCTGTTCAGGCCTTTTGGGGCCGGGTATCCAAAGTCTTGTCTGAATTGCTAGGTACTGCCATAACACGCAATCCAATCTTATTTCTCCTTAATGATGATTCTCGACTGCATATAAGTGAGAAACAGCGCAAACTGTTACTGAGCAGCCTCACAGCTGCCAAAAAATTTCTAGTGCAAAGATGGTTACCACCTCATGATCTTAGTACTAGGACATGGTTCATTTACTTTCATGATATAGTGTTACTTCAGTTGTCTACTGCACTGATTAATAATGCCAAAGCCTCCACTTTGGAGATGTGGTCGGGTGCGGCTGCACAGATAAAGGATAAACGTATTGGGTTGTGAACAGAGAAACACCACTCACTACAATATACTGCTGACACTTGATGATATTTGACTGGTCTAGGGGAGACCCGGGAGGAGGAGGATGCTGCTGGGAGGGGGTTGGAATTATGTTTATAAAAGTTGTATGGATGCTACTGTATGTCTCACTCGCAGTGGTTCAAAAAAAAAGTTGTTCACACACACAAAAAAGTGTACATCTGCCAATCTACAAGCCCATCTGTAAGCGACAAGAGAAAACAATAAAAACAGTGAAATGCCGGACGGATAACGGCTTTGTAATCTTACAAGCCTGGTTTGATTGTACAGACTTGGATGTCTTAAATGCCACAAGTTCATGCCAGGTTTCTGTTTGTATCGTATTGAATACTGATCAGCAGCTCAATACAGTATTCAATACAATGCAGCTGCATGCATCGCATTGAGATTTTAATTTGTCTCACCAACGTGCTGATTTTGAGTTCAGAGAACTGTGGAAACCATTACATCAAACATGTAGCTGGGTACTATTTATGATGATCAGCTTAAATTTGATCATGAACATTGAACATTGAGATAACTTTGCAAACTCAGTTTTTTCTCTGTCAGTCCTTTGATTCTCTGTTGTTGTTTTTTTAGAGTCTCCTGACTTTTTCTTTTATCTGTTGCTTTCACAGCCTCAGAAGACAGAAACAGCCTGAACAGTACTGTTAAAATCTGCTTTAGATCACTGGAGTGAAGCAAAGAGATCTCAATTCTTTTTGTAACAAATATTTTCAAATTTTCTCTGTTGCCATCGGGTCGGCTTGGTTGTAAAACTAACCAGTACTCTAAATCGTTTATTCACTCAGCAATGTACTTTTTCCTTTAACCACTGTCACTGTTGGTGTATTTTTATTTGTTTTTATCTGGTCTTATTATTATTATTATTATTATTATTTTTATGATGTATAAACTCCACATTTAGTTCCTGTTTATCACTGTGCTCTGAGGTTTATCACTGGTTGTAGCCGCCTCACCCATCACTGTGAACTATATGCAAAAGCTGGCATGGTTTCCCTCAGTGTAAGGCACTATACACACTGGATGACTCTAGTTTATAAGGCTCTTCTTGGCTTGGTTCCCACATATTTATGCACTTTTCTTCAGAGAACTGGAAGCCGTTATGCCTTAAGGTCAAATGACATTCTGAATTTTTCTGTTCCTTGTGTTCAGACTGAAACGGGTAAAAAAGCTTTCAGTTTCTCTGCCCCCTCTGCTTGGAATGCCCTCCAATCTGAATACTTTAAGAAACTGTCAATGGAAATCTTTTGAACAGTGCCTATGTTCTTAATTTGTTACTGTATCTATAACTTCTGCACTTTATTTGCCTATTTACTTACACAATAGTATTTTAATATTTTAATGTTTTTGTGTTGGGTTCTTTGCTGCTTGTTTGTTGTTGTTGTTTGTCTGTCTTGATTATTATGACGTGTGCTGCTGCCTTTCATGGCCAGGTCACCCTTGTGAAAGAGGTCTTGATCTCAATGGGGTTTTTTTTATCTGGTTAAATAAAGGTTATAATAATAAATAAAAATCACTTATCTATGTATTTGTTTCATAAGTTTCAAGTTTTGTGTCCATGAGAAGCAGCAGAAGGAATTGCCCAGAGAATTCGAAAGTAATAGTTCTCCACAGCAACACACATACAACTCCACAGTCATCACTTCATTAAAAGTGTTTAGTCATAATATTTCAGGGAATATCTCTAAAATAACTGTGTTTCTGTTTGCCAGTCATTTGGCTGTTTTTGTAATGTATTGGATTTTTTTCTTTTTTTATAATTTCATCACAGCCTGCAATGAGCCAGGTCATGCAAATTGTTAATTATGTATTCTATTTCAATTTCCAGGCATTCAATTGTCTCAGAAGTCCCAAAAGCCAGTCAACAACCATAGCAATCATGGCGGTACCCCTCAATTGAACCAGCTTTAGAATCTGCCAGGTTCTATATGTGAGAATGTAGCTGCCTCTACTGTATTTCTCTGTCACTAAAACCTGCAACAATCGTTGTTATAAAAATTATGATTATACTGGGGTGCAGATGTTTTAACTCATATTGTGTGTCTGTTTCCAGATTTTTGCATGTCTCGTGCACTTCCCTTATTTGAACTGTGTTTTACTGAGGCTGGCAGGGAGAGATAATTATAAATCAGTAGTTCAAGGACAGGAGAGACGAGGACGTGAGAGACAGGCCTGGGAAGTAGAAGAGACAAGGATGTGAGAGACAGGCCTGGGAAGTGTCATTTTGGACAAGAAACATAATGCTCATTACTGAGCAGAAATCCAAAAAAGGAAATTATCAGTGAGGAGATGTCCGAGACAGCCCATTTTAAAAAATGTATAAGAACCAACTGTTAGAGCTCCTCAAGGAGCCTTTTCTCTGTAACCGCTTTTGTGTGTTGCACTGTTAAACGCTCCTTCTTGTACAAGAATAATAAATTCAACTTAAACTTTGATATTTTGAATCCAGTCTTCCTTATTCAAGAGTTTTTTTCTTTAAAAATTCCAATAACAATCGTCACTTTGTCATTGCGTGGCTGTGCACCATAATAAGCCACAATACAAAATAGGTCTGGTTGTTGGTATTTACTTCAATGTGAGATCCACTGAATCACATATCATCCACTACATAATAAACATTCTTTACTTAACTTGCCTTTCCTGACCAAAATAATATCTAAAAATATAGTGCCTGGTCTTGCTTACAAACATCTAACTGAACAGAACAGGCTTGACAAGGTTGCAACTGATTGCGGACAATATCAAGAGTAGTCCTACATTTTGCTGTTTAATAGTATTAAGTCTGTCTTTCAGTAATAATATTCAGTACCCCCAGTAGTTGAGTTGTAAAATGAAACCAGGGGGATGGTGAAATTTTTTATTTATGTGACATACTTGCCAGCGGGGGGTCTGGGGTCCTCCCCAGAAAATTTTGTATTTCTTAGATGCAATTTCCTGCATTCTAGTCAATTTTAGGGTGACTTGCTAGCTCGCTGGCTGGCCTCCGCCGGGCGCATTTCCTCCGCGGCGGTGCGCCGCGACTGGCTCTGGGTCGGCTTGGAAAGGCTCGGGGGCGAAGTTGGCTCACGGCTCCGGCCGCAAGCTTTACAGCGCCCTCCTGCCTGCTTCCTGAGGCCGTGGACTTAGTGTTCGCTGCGCCCAATCCGGGGCTCGCCCCCGGCGCGACTGTCGAATTGCAACTTATCGCAACTTTCGTCCCTCACTCACGGTAACCTACTATCACATAGGTAATAGGCTGATTATCATAAAGCCCCCCTAAATGTCGATGGTAATTCTATTTCCAGTGTTAAATAGAAGTAATTTCCACATGCACTGATAAAATGCCACAAGGGATGGAAGAAGGGATGACCATTTTAGAAGAGGGATGATTTTGACCATTCCCCCCCCCCCCTCAACTCGAGTACTGAGTACCCCTCAAATCAGTGACGAGCAATTCAAGTACATCATAGGTATACTTTACTAAAACAGAATTGAATATTCTTAGTGGCCTTGGTGTAAGCGTCACCATATGAGAGCATGTGTGTGCATGTACCTGCATTCCGACCACAGCATATATAAAGAACAGCATGAGAATGAGAAGAGCCACATAGGGAAGAGCCTAGGAAAGAACATAATGACCAATGACACTGTCAAAAATGAAACAAAACAAAACTAAACAAAACAGGGCCAAAAGTTTTGATCAGCTGAAAATCTTTTTTTTATTATATAATATAATTTAAAAAACGAAAATTGAAACTAAAAGTTAAGTTTTGATCATGAACTTTTTTTAAATAATTTTTTCTGCTTGTAAATTTTTTCTTCACTCTCAACTGAGAAGGTGTGGAGTCATGAGTGACAGCATACAAAGGAAAGCTGAGGACCTTCCTCAGTCAATGTTACCTTCAGGAAACGTAGGGACTGTGAGAAGTATGACTCAACACTTTTTTTTTTTACACCATATTCACATTGATTGGACTGGAGTTGCAACACCTTCCGAAGATGGCGGTGCGCACAGACGCAGCGGTTCACGACTCTGCGATCACGCTGGTATTTTTGTGTTTTATGTTCGTCCATGTGTCCGCTACACATCACTACAGCCGGCAAGAACTTCTGGACATCGGTTTTAACACGAAGATCGCCATAACAGACAAATCCCGCCGCACACACAACATCCCAACAGAAATAGCGAGGCCACCGGGAGCTCGGTGGATTGTTGTCGGCACCGGCAAAAGGCGGAGACGAAGGAGGGAGAGGAAACAAAAGCGAGGATGCTGCTGCTATCACGACTCAGGAAAGACCCCCACAGGCCTCCTCTCCCGAGTATGTTTGTAAGCAATGCTAGATTGCTGATCCACAAGATGGACGAGCTGGAACTACTCATCAAGGGAAACTGCCACGTACGAGACTGCTGTGTTTCTATCATAACCGAAACCTGGCTCCACCCGCTGATTCCCGACGCAGCCATACAGCTAGCAGCCTGCACCGCTCACCGCTGGGACCGCAACAAAGACTCCGGTAAGAGCAGAGGTGGTGGTCTGTGCATTTATATACACAATAACCTCCTCTAAAACCACTCTACTGGTTGTAGAGGAGGGGGCTCTGCTGACCTGTCCTGGTCTGCAAACACCAAGGCTGTCGACAAGAAGGCTCAACAGCATCTGCACTTCCGGAGAGTGCTCAGGAAGAACAACATCAACCAGAAGCTGCTGTTAACCTTCTACTGTTCCTCTGTCGAGAGCATCCTGACCTACTGCTCCTCGGTGTGGTTCTCCCTCTGCACTGAGGCAGACCGGAAGAAGCTCCAGAGAGTGGTTAAGACAGCGCAGAAAATCGTGGGCTGCCCCTCCCCTCCCTCAAAGACATTTACACATCTCGCTGCCTCAGCAGAGCGCAGGCTATTATGAGAGACAACACCCATCCCGCCCACGACTTGTTTGACCTGTTGCCCTCTGGCAGACACTACAGGTGCACTAGGGCCAGGACAAACAGACTCAGGAACAGTTTCTTTCCCAAAGCCATAACCATCCTGAATGCACACATGCACTACAACATGGAAAATCTCTTGTGCAATAACTTTACCTTCATAACATCCTGTGTAATAATCTTACCTGTGTGTCACGAGCAATAACCTCATGTGCAAAAAGTGTAATAATGTGCAACAACCCCTGTCATGTAACATCCTGCTTTTACCATTTGCTATGCAAATACAAGCAAGATGCAGCATTCACATTTTATGAATACCCCTTGTATTTTTGTATAGCATCTATATTTTTAGCATTACATTTGTATTTATATTGTGGTTTTTATCTTGTCAATATCGATGCTACACTATGCTATTACCTATATTAGGACCAGCACCTCGTTGAAGCCCCTTGTAATTTCGTTGTGCTTACAATATGTCTGTTGTACAATGACAATAAAAGCTTTCTATTCTATCTATTCTACTGAGGCTGTCTAGCAGACTCTACTTTCTGAGGAAGCTCAGGTCCTTTAATATGTACAGTAAGATGTTGCAGATGTTTTACCAGTCTGTTGTTGCAAGTGCAATCTTCTTTGCAGCCATCTGCTGGGGCAGCAGCATCAGAGCCAGTGACACACAAAAACTGAATAAACTGATCAAGAAGGATGGCTCTGTGTTGGGGACTGCTCTGGAGCCCCTGCAGCTGGTTGTGGAAAAAAGGATGCTCCACAAACAGCTTCACTGTAGAAAGGACCGTTACAGGAAGTCATTCCTACCAACTGTCATAACTCTGTATATTGACTCCTCTCTGTGCAGAGAGAGGAAACTCATTCTGTAACAGTTGATTTTATTGATGGACACAAATGGATGCATAATTGCACTCTCCCCATTTAAGTTTTTACAATGCACATTTGCACAAGTTATTGCACAAGAGTCAATATGTATATTTCTCTTATGTATATTTTATTATATATGTATATGTATGTGTGTCAAATGTAGTCTAAACAGCTCAGAATTTTCAGATGTGGCCCATGAATGAATTATCTTTGGCCCACATGATAAAATCTATTTACTATTAGAGCTAGCCTGCCGGTATATCACATGCACCACCATTATACTACAAATCCCACAATGTACTGCCCATGCATCAGCATGTCAATCATGGGCCCGCGAACACACGCCTCACTCGTTCATCAGCAGTCTTATGGTATTAGACACCACTTGTGTCAACTTTCAACTATCCCTCTCCCCAAAAAATGGCTAAACGAAAGGTGGACTTTGAAAACATGTTTTTGAGACAGGTGGGAGGCAGCGTATATGTTTGTGGATGTAAAGGGCAAAGCTGTGTGTCTTCTGATCGAAGACAGTGTGGCTGTAATGAAAGAATACAACATAAGTAGACACTATGAAACGAAGCACCACAAGAGATACAAGCATCTGGACATGACACAAAGGCTCCAGAAGGTAGAAGAGTTAAAAGGAAGTCTGGTGTCACAGCAGGCTGTGTTCACTAAAGCCAAATCACAAAGCAAGGCTGCTGTTAAGGCCAGTTTTATTGTGGCAGCAGAGGTTGCAAAATCAGCCTGGCCATTACCAAAGGGCAATTTGTCAAAAACTGCATGATTAAAGTTTGCAATGCCACTTACTACAGGACATTTGGTTTTTCTTTGAAGTAAATTACTGGCTGTTGTTTGCCTGTAGAAAATGTTCTCACTTGAAATTACTCAGGAAAATCTGCAGATAGAGCCAGTATAAATGCTGAGTGTCAGATCACTGTGAATGCAGTGTAGTGTTTAGTAGAGATGGCGTCTGCTCCACCAGAACAACCACCTGAAGTTAGCGCTCAGTGTTATCAGTGTTTAAATAGATGGTCTGGAAATGATCCTGAATATTATAATGATGGCACATTTGTGTAACACAGGGACATACATAAAGGAAAAGTTGTCTTTAGGTGTGGAATTTAGTACAAATAGGCTAAATAAATTAAAATTTGAGAGCTCTTCTAGGAGGAGGGCAGTCTACTGTTTACTATACTATACTACTTTGTATTTTCATTTTATTAAAAAATTCTGTAACATTAACTACGAGGCTGTAAGTAGGTACAGATGTTTATATTTAGCTGGTATTATATTCTGCTGACACAAAAAAAAAATACATCTGCAACGCTTGTGAGTAAGCTAGTAGGTTAACCTACATGTCAGTATTTCTCTTACATAAATTACATTACATGCATCAACAGTTCAGTATGTGTGCACTACGTGCATCTCCAACAAGCTCCACTGGCTCCATCACCCGACAGCAGCCCATACTCAGCTGACTTCAGAGCTCGTCTGGTCTGACTAGTACTGTCAGGTGATCCACTGGAGTTGCTGGACTGTACTTCTATATCTCCTTTCTAGTCTTTTGACCACTCAGCACTTCTGCGTGGTAATTATTATTGACGACAGATTATGCTAATGCATAATGCTGCAATTAAAATCCCCTCTCACATTGTTTAGGCTATATGAGCCTAGCCTCTAAAATGTATTAGCCTTGGATACACAAAAACGAGCCAACAAATTTGTGTTAAATAAAGTGCAGCAATAAGACCATTATTATTTATGACATATGATGCTGCAGTTAAAATTACGTTAATTATGTTAGGCTTCTCTTACCTTGTTTTTAGTTTATGAACTATATTAGCCTCAGCTACACAAAAATGAATGTTTGTTTAAAATAAATTATCTATCATCTTGGTTGTTGCTGTATTTATCTTCTTACATTTGACTGGAGGAAGTCTTCAAATCATCAGTGCACACAGTATGCAGAGCATGATGACACCACTCCCTGAAATCCATTGAGTCTGAATCTGCCTTGTTTCGTGCTGTGCGGAGGATCCACTCAACTCCACGGGTCTCTTGAGTCCCGTATGTTTCCGTCTCTGTAGGAAGAACCCCCTGATCCAGATTCATCAACTCAGTTAAATCAAAGCTCTGCAGATTCACTTTAGGGATTCTGAGTGAGAGAAGTAAATTTAGACAAATCTTTTTAATCTGGCCTTGACTGGAACTATATTTATAATTGTTTCTGTTTATTTATTTAAATCTGTTAGACAATTTTCACTTTATTATTTATTTATTTATTTTATTATTTTGTATTTGTTTGTCTATTTATATATCTTAACCTGTATTTTTAGCTATTTGTATATATATTATTATACTTTACTTTTATTCTATTTTATCTATGTATACATTTTTGATGAGTTCTATTATTTTACTATTATATATTTTAATGGTTTTATGCATGTGTTTGTTTAACCCTGTTTAAGCCTTGTGTGAAGCACTTTGTTACAATGTTTTCTATGAAAAGTGCTATACAAATAAAGTCTGATTGATTTAAGTCTGTGCCAGTTCACCCTTGAACGTAATATTGTGAATATACAACAACTAACAATTACAAACCTAAGTAAAATATATAACCAAACAATATTCATATTTTGATATGATATTTTTGAGGTCTGACTAATACCTGGAAAATAATCAGTCACAGCAAAAACAGTTACTCCATCAAGTAGTCTGAGTCTTAGTAAAGACCTAGCAACTGAGACACTTTCTAATCCTGTCAAAGAGACTGTGGATTTTCTGACTACTGAATAAGTACCGCACATAAAAACACTAAACGGCTTTGCTAGTTCAGTCTTGTAGTCACTAAGATATCTGCTGAAAAATATATTTTTCCATGGAAAGATTTAGCCACTGAGTCTGTGCACTTGTTAAGCTATAGCGATGTATTTGTGACTTACCACATAGCCTGACGGCATCAATGTTGTGCTAATAATGATGTTGATGATGATAATATACACATAATTGTATCACAATACAATACAAAAAGGAAAGCGAAGGTTATATTAACTAACAATGAAAAGGTGACAAAAAGACGTTAACACAGATAGTAATATAAAAGACAAAAACTTTATCTGGGCAAATTATCTATTCAAAAGAATTCTAGAATTTAATGGAACAATTTTCTACACTTATTTTTATTGTGGATACATTGTTGTATTTTTAAAAGTTCAAGACCAAACTTTCAGTTTAAATTTTTTGTTTTTTAATGTTGTGCAAATGATCAAAACTTTTGGCCCTGACTTGGCCCCATAGATTATGCTGAATGATGATACTGACCTGAAGAGATTTGATGAAGGTCCACAGAAGATTCCGTATGCCCTCAGAGCGATTCAAAAGTTTCACTAGACGCATGACACGAAACAGTCTGAAGAATGTGACCGATACACTCATGTTCTCAGAAGACTTCACAGAGAGAGGAAAAATTGCACATTACATCGTGCCAACTGCTAAATTCTCAAAAGTCAAATTCAATAAAACTTAACACAACTCACCGCAATCGCTTGCATGGGATCCACTGCCTGCAGAAACAAATGTGTTTTTCTTCTATTGCCTTCTGACAAATGGCTTTAATAAACACAATTTTGGTCTATCCTCAAAGTTTTGAATTATAACAATATTGCAATTTTTTTTAGTATCAACAAAGATATTCAACATGCAGACAAAAATTAGTGCTAAAGAAAAGCTGAAAAAAAAGTATAGTAGTCACAGTGAAACTGAAGTAAACTGAAGGGATTGATTTTGCATGGTATTTATGTGAGAACAATTTTCATTAATATGTGCAGTAAATGTCAGTAGAAGTTAAAATCCTGTATTGGTATATATGTTGGTGGCACTCTTATATGACTAAGAATGACCACTCAAAGCTGATTTTTTAAGGTAAGGAATCTATCCATTATCTGTTACTACTATCCTCATCATCACCTCATTTTATACTAACCTCTAGTCAATGACACATCGAAGATTGCCTGCGGTCTCAACTAATAACCTGAACTACAGAGGTGCCCCACCTTGGTACCTGACATGGGGCACAGCAACCAAGGTGCAATTCCAACCTGCTGCTCTTAGCTGCATGTCATCCTGTCTCTCTCCCCCACTTTCTTGTCATTCTACATATGCTCATGTGTAATAAAGGCAATCCAATCCTCCCTAAAAAATAAATAAAATCACAACTTTACCATTACACTGTACACAGTTTTACTAGAGCTAAAAAGGTGATCTCTGTTTCTACTGTAAATGTTGACGAGATTTTTGGAATCCCGACAGTATGCTTTAGCTTAGTAGGATTTGCACAACATGTTTTTTTCAGTAAAAGAACAAAGGATGGCTTAAACCCGTGAGGGGCTCCTGGAATGACTGCAGTGGAGCCATAGTTCCTTTGTTACGAGAGGGATAAGAAATTCAATGGGGAATGTGAGGTAACTGTATGTGCATGTGGTTCTCAGAGTTGGGTCCAGGAACCCATGGGCCGAAATGTGTCCCTGACATTTATTTCATGAATTTAATTTAATTCACTAGAAGCTAAAAAAAAAAAAAAATGTAGCATGCAATAATTTAAAGGTCCAGTCTGAAAGATTTAGTGGCATCTAGCAGTGTAGTTGTTAACGGCAACCTTCTCACTTCACACTCTCCTTCCTAGCAGAAGGAGAAACTACAGTGGCCATAAAACACACAACAGATCCATACCTATAGCCAGTGTTTAGTTAGTCCATTAGTTTGTCCAGACTTATTTACATGTGATTAAACACTAATGAAATATGCACTAGTAAAAAACCGTCATGTAGATTATATTCCATTTCATTTCACACATGAGACTACTTGTGCTGATAAGATTGTTGAAGAAGTTGTTGAACTGTAACAGTCTGATCAGTTTTAAGGTACACAGTGAATGTCTGTGCATAATGGAAATGCAGTCTGGCATGACACTATTACATGTCGCATTAGTTGCGGCGACATAGTGCCAAGTTAGGCAGGCATGCATGTATTTGAAATACCTGTGTGCATGAATATTTATATGCTCCACTTCTCATCTCTCACACTGCATAGTCACTGTTTTGGTTGTGTATTATACTTAATGTAAGCAGTAAACATGTTGGCTTGCTTGATGGTGTAATACATTTACTTTCAACTAAACTGTTCATTGCCTTTGCCTTATTGTTACAAAGTTGGTCGAGCCTCTGCAAGTTAAAACCTCATAAGATTAAGAGGGTTGATAAGATGCATTTTAAGATCATTTTAGCCTTATGATGCTTTCAGGACAGGGTGGGATTGTGTTGAACTCTGTCCGTGCTTTGTTCAAACATATCCCATGCAACATGTGAATGTCATGCAAAACTGAAGCAAGTGAATAGTTACAGCGCAGCCATGGAGACAGTAAAGTCCCCCAGAGGAGGCCAGAGCTCCCTGTGGGAGGGAAACACAAATTCAAGAAGTGAGAGGAAACAAAGAGGCTGTAAAGGTGTGTGGCAAAATGAAGTGACAATGAAAGATGAAGGCATGATAGAGCATAATATATGGTAACTTTGGTTGGATTTTATTTATTTATTTTCCATAACTACCTATCCATATCCAGGGCATGGGAGACTGAAGCTGATCCCAGCTGATTTAATTATTGATCAATTACAAATGAATAGGTTAGTGTAATTTATGAGGCCAAGACTCAGTCAATTAATTGGCTATAATTTTGGCTTTTGGGGTATGAAGGTTGCTGCCTCAAGAAACTTCAGCCATCTGCTAGGGAAGAGGAAACACTGAGAGGGACAGAAAAAGACTCAACAAACTGGTAAAGACTGGCCAGCTCTGTCCTGGACTGCCCCTTAGCCTCCATAGAGGAAGACGGGCAGAGGAGGATGTTAGCAAAACTGACATCCATCATGAATATCTCCTCTCACCTCCTGCATGAGACTGTTGAGGCCTAAAGCAGCTCCTGCAGCAGCAGGCTGCTACATATGATACAAAGAGCAAAAAAAAATATTCACTTGTATATGTAAGACCTAATATAATAATAATAATAATTCCCATACTTATTTATACCCTCAACCTTATTTTTAACTTTATGAAATTATTTTTAATGTTTCTATTATTGCCTGTCTCAGCCTGCAGAGCTCATGGGATGAACTGACAGCTTCCTACACAAGGTAGTTTATCCTACAGCAGAACTGGTAGGGCGGTGAACCGGTCCATTTCCCTATCCTTAAAAAACTCAAGGTATTGGGGTGCTACACCGTTTCCACACACAGTAAGTGCAGCCTGGCAGTACTCTTAGTCACTGCATGGCTTCTCCACCTCACAGTCTTTACTGTAAATGGAACATGATAATTGCTATGATGTACAAGATTATGGGTGAAGTACAGCTTTTGAGAGAGCAAAGACTGGAAGCTTCACCAATCAAATCACCCTTGATGATAGCTAACACCAAATGCCAGACACAACATCTTTTAATATGAAACTAATTCACTGAAACCCCACAAGCAGCCTTATGTTATCGCAATAAAAACAAAGATTTTGGGCCCCACCACTACTATCCTTGATCTAACAAAGAAGGATCCCAGTAACGTAAAGTTTTGTCTTCAGCAATTGAAATGCATGCTTGATCAGGTTGAGATCAGGTGATTGACTTGATCATTGCAGAATATTACACTTCTTTGTCTTAAAAAAATCCTTAAAAATGTTTTGGATCATTGCCTGTTTGTAAAATGAAGCACCATCCAGTCAACTTGCTGAATTTGTTTGCATCTAACCAAACAGTATATCCCCATACAATTCAGCTGCTACTGTCTTCTGTCACATCATCAACAAACACTAGTGACCCAGTGCTATTGCAAACCATGCATGCCCATGCCACACACTGCCTCCACTGTGTTTTACAGTTGACGTGGTATGCTTCAGATCATGAGCTGGTCCAAACATTCTCCATACTTTTTTCTTCCAATCATTCAGGTTCAGTTTGATCTTATTTTCATCTGTCCAAAGAATGCTGTTCCAGAACTGGACTGGCTTTTTCAAATGGTTTTTGACAGAGACTAATTTGCCCTTTCTATATTCTTGAGGGTTATTAATGGTTTGCACCCTGTGGTGAACCCTCTGTATTTGCTCTTGTAAAGTCTTCTCTTTATGGTAGACTTGGAGAATGATATATCTACCTCCTGAGCGTGTTCTTCACTTGGCTTGATGTTGTTAAAGGGTTTTTCTTTACCATGGAAAGGGTCCTATGATCATCCACCACTGTTGTCTTCTGTGGACATGGACTGTGGTCCAGGTCTTTTTTGATGCAGACCTCACCAAGTGTGTTTTGTTTTTTTCTTAGAATTTACCACACTGTTCATTTTGCCACTCATGTTCCTGCCATCTCTCTAATGGATTTTCTCTTTTGTTATAGCCTAGGGATGTTCTGTTTAATTTGCATTGAGAGCACTTTTGACTGCCTGTTGTGGGTATACAGCAAGAACTTCCAAATTTGAATGTCACACCTGGAATCAACTGCAGACCTTTTAGCTGCTTAACTGATGAAGATATAATAAATGAAGACAAACAGATGGAAGACCACATCAAGTGGTACCCTGAAGAAGAAAAAGCATGTCAAATGTAACACCCTCAGGTGCATGCCTGGTGAGCTCAGCCACCAAAACCCTTCCCTTTGTCTATGTTGTGCTTCCTTTGCCCTCCACCAACATGTCCTCATGCACAGCAAACCTGGAGAAGATGTAAGATTCTCAATCGAACTGTGCTTCTAAATGGAAAATTGCCTGCAGAGTTCCTTCCAGTTGAGTAGGTCCAAAACTTAGTCTACAAGCTGCAAACATTTCATAATACAAACATTTGGTTTAAGCACTGAGTATTAACTGTTGAAACGCAACAATGAGAAAGATGTATCGAACAAGTCAGTATGATCCACTCTTCCCCCATCAACAGAACTTAGATCAATGTACAACAGATCTGGGACAATCCAAAAATTCTAGTTACCTGAAGATCTGATTAAACAATTGATGACCTGGGAGAGGAATTAGAACACCTGCTATTGATAACATAGCCTAGATGCTATAACGCCCAAAACATGGACCAACCAGAAGATGTCCATCACCATATCTTTGGTGATGTTTTAGAACTAGCCTTTAGCTTGGTGGCTTATTGGCCCTTGGTGGATGACCATGGCAATGTACACCTGTCTTCCCTTATAACGAGGTCAATGTAGGATGCTCGTGGGGCGAACTGGCAGCTCCCTACACCAGGTAGTTTATCCTGCAGTAAACTGGTAGGGTAGTGATCCAGTCCATTACCCTAGCCTTCAACTTATTATCAAAAAGTGTGTGAGAGAGTGTGTGTGTGCGTGTGGGGGTACTTACATCAATTTCACTCAGCATCACATCCACAACACTTCCAATGACAATGACAAAGTCAAAGACATTCCAGGGATCGCCAAAATAACCCTTTGAAAAAACAAGATAAGTGGATGTGTGACTTGGGATGTCTTACCATGATGGATGTATGCGTGCAAAAGTAGAAAGTCGTTTTTTTCCTCTTCTCAGTGCTTAATTAATGTTATTAAACTGCTTCAACATTATCAAAGTTGTGCCTTTTGTGGAGTACACAGAAATATTACATTTGCTGAGCATGTATGTTGCTGCTGTACATCATCATAACATGACAATTTTTTTTTCAAATTAAGCAGACCTGGTAAACCCAAATTAAGCTCTACTGTGTATATATATATATATATATATATATATATATATATATATATATATATATATATATATATATATATATATATATATATATATATATATATATATATATATTATGACTCCATCAGTTCTACTTAGCATGTAATCAATTACATGCTAATTAATTGCTATTAATCACCCTATTGTTAAACAACAATAAAGACTCATGTCCCTGGTCACTAATCTGTATAGATATTAAACATGAAAATCTAACGGTCTGAATTGAGACAGTTATTTCATTACTCAATCTATTACAGTAAGCGTAAGCAACTCAATCTAATACAATTAGACATTCAGGAAATACAAGAGCTGTAATCATGCAAGTTATGTGTTGCTAATTATATTCAACCCACACTCTATAGCTATAACTATGATTTATCCTTATTAGAATTTTTTTTTAAATCTCTTACTATCCAGTTGACTGGTCCAAAACTGGAACATTCTGCTACTTTTCATGAGTGGATGCAGCAGGCCTAACATCACAGCTTAACATTCCCCCCCAAGCTGTCAGAATTATACTAAAGCAACATTTATCTATATTTTTGCTTCTCAATAAAACAAATTCTAATTAACTAGACTAGACTAGACTAATTAAAAGTATGCAATCGGGACAGATAAGAAAAGAAATACATTATGTGGCCTGAATGACTGACGAATGTTGTGTATGTGTGTTTTGCTTAATATATTTGTTGTCACTCTAAATTTGTATGAAATGGATCACAGTGGGCTTCTCCCAATCAAGGTTGAACTTTTTTGGTAAATTTACTATTATTGAATTACAGATTCACCCCTTACATGATTTATCTGGAAAATGTGATGATATATTGAAGTTTGACTAACCTTGGCTTTGAAGGCCATGAGTTTAAGGATCATCTCCACAGTGAAGAGCACAGTAAAAATCACGTTCAGCATGTCAGACAGGTGAGTAACGTGGTCTGACTGGTTACAGTGCTGTGGGTTAAAGAGTTACAGTTTGACAGTTTCATAAATTTAAAGTGAGATAGAGTGAGTGTACTATGTTGCATATGAGCCATATAGCAAAATCTCATTCTTATATCTCATTCACCCATTCACACACATTCATACACTGATGGCATTGGCTGCCATGCAAGGTGCCAGTTGCTCATCAGTTTGAGGAGCTAACCATTCATACACAGACAGACATATGTGTTATATATGCAACATGTGTTGTATTCATACCTGCATTCCAAGACACATGGTGTTGAGCATAATAAGGAGGAACATAAGGTACTCAAAATAGCAGGAGGTGACGATGTACCACACCTGATACTGGTAGGGGTTTTTGGGAATATAGCATCGCAGGGGACGGGCCTTGAGAGCATACTGCACACACTGACGCTGGAAATTAAAAATTATGGATTTTTGACAATTAATAAACAAATCATGCATACATACAGTACTAAGCCATACATGGATATTAGTATATAAAAAATACACCTGGTGGCTGCTGGTATGAGAATGTATATATATGGTGTGTACTTTGGTGTGTGTATATAAGTAAATCGCATCCATCCATTCTCTTCCGCTTATCTGGGGTCAGGTTGTGGTGGCAGAAGGTTTAGCAGGGCACTCCAGACACCCTTCTCCCCAGCAACACATTCCAGCTCCTCCTGAAGGATCCCAAGGCATTCACAGGCTATGGGCTATATAGTCCCTCCAGTGGGTTCTTGGTCTGCCCTGTGGCACATCCCACCTCCCTTGGAATATCTCCAAAGGGAAGTGCCTAGGGGGCGTACTAATCACATGCCTGAACCACCTCAGCTGGCTCCTTTTGACACGAAGGAGCAGCACCTCTACACCGGGCTCCCCCCCGGATGTCTGAGATTTTTACCCTATCTCTAAGGCTGAGCCCAGCCAGCCGGTGGAGGAAGCTAATTTCAGCCGCATCTCACGCTGCATTTTCCCATCACTCATAACAAGACCCTGAGATAATTCACTTTCACCATTTTCCAGCAGAGAACCATAGGCCTTAGACTAAGAGGCACTGACCCTCATTCCTGCCACTTCACACTCTTCTGCAAATTGCCCCAGTAAGTGTTGAAGGTCACTTTCCAATGAATCCAACAGAACCACATCATCTGCAAACAGCAGAGATGCAACCCTGAGGTTCCCAAACCGGACACCCTCTTCACCCTGGCTGTGCCTTGAGATCCATTCCATGAATATCATGAACAAGATTGGGGACAAGGGGCAGCCCTGCCGAAGTCCAACACCCACTGAGAATGTATTTGATTTGTGTCAAGAATACAGACACAACTCTCATATGTCAGGTGGGGGACATGGTCGTAAGCCTTTTCCAAATCTACAGAGCATATGTAAACTCCCATGACCCCCTCAGCACTCCTGCAAAGGTAAAGAGCTGGTACATTGTTCCGGGGCCAGGATGGAATCCACATTGCTCCTCCTGAATCTGGGATTCGACAACTGGTCGGAGCCTCTTTTCTAGCACCCTAGAATAACTTTTACCTCGGAGGCTGAGCAGTGTGATACCCTTACAATTGGAGCACACCCTCCGATCCCCTTTTCTGAAAATGGGGACCACCACCACGCTCTGAAGGTACTGTACTTGTTCTCCATGCGATGTTGAAAGGGCATGTCAACCAAGACAGCCCAAGAATGTCCGAAGCCTTCAGTATTTCATCCACACCTTGCCTTGCCACGAAAGAGCTACCTTGGCGATCTCTGCCTCCCCCACAGAGGACGGTTGGGTTCAGGAGTTCCTCAAAATGCTCCTTCCACCGCCAACATATCTCCAGTCTGAGTCAGCAGTTGGCTATACACAGCTCAGGCCAAGCCCTGCTTCCCCTTCTTCAGTCATTGGATGGCCAACCGAAAGTCTGCTGCCTCAGGAGACCCCTGGGCCAACCAAACACTAAAGGCCTCCTTCTTCAGCTTGATGGCCGCCTTCACCGTCGGTGTCTACCAGCGGGTTGTTAGGTTGCCACCACGACTGGCACCGGTGACCTTCTGACCACAACTCCGAGCAGATGTAAAAACAATAGAAGTTTTGAACATGGCCACTTGGATTCCATGTCCCAACCTCCCCTGGGATACACGAAAAATTCCTCCAGAAGTGTGAGTTTGCAAACAGGAGGCCTCCACCAGACATTCTCAGTTCACCCTCACTACACATTTAGGTTTACTAGGTCTGTCTGGTAATTTTCCCTGCCACTCGATCCAACTCACCACCAGGTGGTGATCAGTTGACAGCCCTGGTCCTCTCTTCACTAGAGTGTCCAAGACAGATCTGATGACTATCATCGACCTGCGCTCTACAGTGCTCCGGTACCAAGTACAAACATGGTGTTTGTTATGGCAATCCATGACTACCACAGAAGTCCAATAACAAAGCACGGCTTGGGTTTAGATCAGCAGGCCAACCAATTTTGGTTCCATAACCAGTGCTGTGCGTGGAGGTAAGCCCAACTATATCTAGTTAGTAACACTCCACCTCCCACACCAGCTCTGGTTCCTTTCCCGCCAGTACAGTGACATTCCATGTTCTGAGGACCAGTCTGTGATGATGGGAAGAAGCATGCCCAGGTCCCCCATTTGCCTGCTGCCTGGATGGTTTAAGTCAATTAAGGTGTAAATTATGATGATGGAACTTTTAAAAGAGGATGTATTCCCTCAGTGGCTATGAGATGATTCATGAAATGGCGGTAGAGAGTATGTATATCATATAGTGAAAAGAAGGAATATTAACCAGAGGAGTTGAAATATCCCTGGTTCATCATTATTTATTTTAATAAATGCAATGATTCCTTCCTTCTCCTCATTTTTTCGTTGGCTTATGTGCTTCTACTGTGACAACCCCTCCACCTGTTCACTAGGTGTCCCTGTTGCTGTCCTTGTGATTTGGCAGGTGCTGAATAGAGGTGTCATTAGCGAGATGAGCTGCCACTGGGGCAGTCTGTGCCACCCTATAAAGGCCTCCTTACTCCTGCAGATGCTCTCTGCTGCTCTGTTCTGCCTCTAGCTCTCTGATGTTCTGGTTTTGGCTCTCTGGTTCTGGCACTGGCATCATGACAGCATGTGTTTTCTTGCATTCTCTTCACACACTCAGTCACCCATACCCACCCACCCATACATGCTTGATGATGGATCATGGCTAGTCATTTTCCTGGTTTGATTTATAAATTTTACCACCTCGTCTCCCTACTTGTTGCAGTCTTTGAGCCAGGCTGTGACACTACCATGAGTAAATATGCTATGTAGTTTAATTATTTCCCTTTTGGCTGTTTTATTTGGTAACACTTTATAATGAGTACACACTATTAAGCATTAGTTAAGCATTAATATATACTGAATTCATCATGAATGATGAGCATGTATGTTGATGAGCATGCATACTCATTAGTATGTAGTTTATAAACACAGTTACAAATGTGTTACTCATCATTGATAAGCACAGTAGTTATGGATTAGTAAATACTGAATTCATCATTTATAAAGCATGTTTCTGACGTAAATACTCATTAGTATATGGTTTATAATCAGTTATAAATGTTTTACTCTTCTGTACTAATGGTTAGTGAGTGTGTTAGTAGATGTTTTATAAAAACTTGCAAATTCCATTCCCAATGGATGACCTATAAACACAAACAATATATTAATGCTGTAAAGTACTCATTATAAAGTCTTACCTTTTATTTTAATGGTTGACCAAATTCTTTAGGCCTGTTGTGTGTCAGATTTCTGGCCAGCTTGATCGGCTCTGTGCTGATTGCTGCAGCTAACCACAGTGTTCATCAAAACAGCTGCATATTCTTGGCATAGCAGAGTGAAGAGCCGCTTCTGGAATGCTTTTGAAATGTGCTGTGGTGCTTATGGTGGGATCATAATCATTGTCTAGAATGGCCATGATCAGGCCATGGAGTCAGATCATGTTGCAACCGTGTTTAGTGGAATTCAGTGGTAAGGGTGGTACCCTAAGAAACTTTAATATTAAAGTTATTATTTATGGTTATCTTTGATAATTGCCAAAGCTAATTGATTACAACTACACTCTTTGGTGACCATTCAGTCATTTTTAACCTACCTGGTTTTTGTCCAGCTCACAGTTCTTATACTCCTGCTCTCCTTGCTCTTGGAAGGTGACAATTACAAAGCCCACAAATATATTCATCATGAAGAAAGCAATGAGGATGAGGTAGATGATAAAGAAGATTGAGATGGCAACTCTGTGATTGTAAACAGGGCCTTTATCCTCCAAGTTCGAATCAATGGCTTTATATAGTATCCTGGGTGAATAAAAAAAAGTCCCATGTACACGCATAACAAAAATAAAATAAAATACACAAATCTACTAAAAGTGCCAAAATTAAATAAATAAATACACCATTAAATAATTACTTAAATGGTTAATTAATTAATCAAAAATAAATAAATAAAATTAAACACATAAATGTGTTATTAAAGTGTCATTAATTCATTAAAATACCAATTCATGGGGTGTTGTTTAGCTCAGTTGGTAGAGCATCTGCCCCATGTACAAAGGCACACTCCTTGTCATGGTGGCCCAGAGTTCGAATCCGACCTGCGGTTCTTTCCCTCATGTCATTCCCCATCTCTCTCTCCCCACATTCCTGTCACTCTTCAGCTATCAAACTCGCCCACATTGGGGCTAGCAGGACCAAGTTTTTTGGGGGTTTTTTGGGACATTTTTTTGGCCTTTTCAAGCTTTATTTGACAGAGACAGCTGAAGAGTGACAGGAATGTGGGGAGAGAGAGATGGGGAATGACATGCAGCAAAGGGCTGCAGGTCAGATTCAAACCCTGGGCTGCTGCGGCAAAGACTGAGCCTTCGTACATGGGGTGGATGCTTTACCAACTGAGAGAGTATCTAAGTATCTAAACCAACGTAGAGGTGAATAGTACCACCCAGTGTATTGGAATGTGTTCACTAGCTCTGCATTAATCCATTATCTGGAATTGATTTGCCTTGACTTGATGCGCAGGGTAACCAATCATGCGTTAGGATCCGCCTACCAACTTTGATGGGCGAGGTTGACAGATAAAATAAATTCATGAAGCACTGCAACACAGGACCGTGAAATAATTAATTAAATTGTAAAATAATTATATTTTAATAACTATTATTTTTTTTACATAAAATGAATCGGTATTTTAATGAATTATTGACACATTTAATATCACATTTATGTATTTAATTCCAATTTTAATTAATTAATGACGCATTCAAGTAATTATTTAATGGTGTGTTTATTCATTTAATTATGGCACTTTTAGTCCTCCATACTTTATAGCCAGAATAAGAATAAGAATATATTGAAAATCAGTGTGGATTTATTACATATCTGTATATGCATATGCAACAGAGAAATACATTTCAAGCTTTAAATGCTAAAATGCATTGAAACCAAAAAATTGTCAGAGAACAAATAATGACTCACTTTGGCCATCCTTCGAAGGTAGAAATGGTAAAGAGAGCCAGCATGCCATTGAGGATGTTATCAAAGTTTAGTTCCGAGTTGGTCCATTCTCTCTTATAGACTTCCACTTCATGAAGTGCTCCTTCCTGGAACTTTATATACCAGCCTCTGAGCCACAAAGTGAAAGGCAAAGACAGAGTGGTGAGATGGGATATAGTGAATATTAGCATAATAGGCTTTGTGTGGGGTTCACCAAGTTAAATTCATGACTTTACTACTGTAGTTTTGATGATGATGACTAAATATTATGAACAATACAAAGAATTGAACTCCCAACACTCCTCAATTAGACATTAAATAGCTAACATTACTGCCTACAGCAGACACGAGAAAATGTTAAGACTTTGCACATTAAATTAAAGACTTTTCATGTCTGCAGATACCCCGTCGAAGTCCAAATAAAGATGAGGGGCTTGGTTTTGCCATAAGGGGATTACATTGCCTCATTTCCACTGCAAGATATGGCTTTGCTCAACTTGACCTGCTTGGAACAATTCTATTTTAGTTTCTTAGTGGCAAAGTGATTATACCTGGTACATTTTTTGGCCCACTGATTGATACCAATACCACTGATTGGTCAGAGGGAATTATCATTTGCATGATATGGAGCAGTCTTGGTGTCAGTGCTCTGATGTAGGATTTCCCAAACTCATTTTTTTCAGTCTTTTGTCTTGCTTTCTTCAACCTTTTTCTGAAGCAAAGTTTGTCTCCTTGCTGTGACACCCCATATAAAAAAATCACCATCCCTTTCATATCCTCTATTATACCTGTGTTTTTGTGCCTATCGGGTTGTACTATCTGTAATGGAAAACAAAACTGAGAAAAGTAATTTGCACCAAAAGTGAGTTGAGTCGAGCCAAGTAGTACCATGCTGTGAAGATGAGACTTAAGCAACAGCACTAATAGTGACAGCAGAGGCTTCATGTCAGACAACATAACAATGTGAGTTGAGTTTGTTCACTTAACTTCTACTTCACTATCACATTACTTAATATGGAATTGTATTCAGTCACATGATATTTGGTAGTCATATATAGAGAGAAATATCTCTGTTCAAAGATGGGTGTTTTTCATTCTTCTTCTGTTCACTATAGAGTTAATCAAGGTCTTACAGGTACACTGACGCATATATGAGGTACATATATACACATATTAGGGGTCGTTTGTGAGAGTATAAACCCATAACTTCTTGTTGGCATTCAGTGGAATTATGACTATGACTGTATATTGGTATTTACTGCAGGCTTGAACTCATCAAACATTTTAATTCTGGAGCAGATTTGAATATGTACACTAAAGTCATAACAACCTCCTGTTTAATATTGAAACATTGAATTTCACTGCGTCATCACAGACACGGAAAACAGAAGAAAGAAAAACAAAACTCTGTTCTAATATACATAACAAGTCCTTACTTGCATGTTTCCTCAGTCATTTTGTCAGGATCTGTGCAGGCATAGAACTTGCCCTGGGAAAGCAACAAAAGTTACTTTATAAGAAAGCAGATAGACAATGTTATTTATATTACCAAATACTTTGTTAAGAATCAGTATGATATGTAATTTCTTTCTCTTCTCACTTTGAAAAGTTGGACTCCAATGCAGGCAAACATGAAATCCAGTAGCATGGTGACCAGTACAATATTTCCAATGGTCTTGACAGCAACAAATACACACTGGACCACATGCTACAAAGGCAGAGATATCACAAAGAGACGATAAATTAAGTCAGTATGAGGCCATTTTTAAAACTGCCTGTCTATTTAGAACAGGTATGTCATACCTTGAGTCCCTTTGCTCTGTTAATAGCCCTCAGAGGCCGGAGCACCCTTAACACTCTAAGAATCTTCACCACTGAGATGGCACTGGATCTGGGTGATAAAAACAGAGGCACACGACATATACCCATGTATCATTTTTATTCTATGGCAATATAATGTATCTATTGTTTTAGTATTGGTTTAGTCCAATGAGGTGTTATGACCATAGGTCTAGTTCGTTTTGATGTGACAAATCTTTCTCCTGCCCTTAGAATGTGTGTAAGGGTGTCAAGAAACAGGCAGCACCCTATGATTGGTTCATTCATAGGCATTGGTGCCTCTGGATTGGACCAATGGATGACATTAGCCTTTTTAAATTCCAGCTGACATTAACCTGAGGGATGTACTATGAAGCAAGTTTAAAGGGTTAGCGAGGCACGTAGAACCTAAAGCGAGAGTTTTCAATGTCCCATTGTGATTATTTTTATCTGGTTCCACAGGTGTTAAAAGGATGTATACAGTGGGATTCCATCTTGTAAATTATGCTAATTGCATCTAGTTATCAAATATAACTGGTAATAAATATATTAACTAAATTTACACAATTAGCAATTTTCTGGCAGCATCCTCCTATCATAGATTCTTTATAGGTCTCCATTAAAATAACCTGTTCCTCCTGACCGAATTATGCAGGACACAATCACTCCATTTTGTGCAGAAGATAACTGAAATGATGCATCAGATGCCCCTTTTAATAAAAATGTTCCCAGAGCCTGAAGAAGCAAACCTGGTTAATGATGAAAATTGATAACCACCATCATGATACTGATTGTATCTGATTGAGGCATGAGAGAGGAGTTATATTTTTAGACTCCACTTACTCCATGCCCATTGAGAGGAGCGATACACTGACCACCAGAAGATCCAAGATGTTGAAAGAGTTCCGGCAGAAAGATCCTTTGTGAAGAATGGCACCATATGTTGTCATCTAAAAAAGAACACTTGTGATGCATTACAAAGACCACGACTGTACTACAGAACAAATTCCTGCAGTAGGTATTACAACTAGCTTATCAAGCACACACAAAAAGTAAAAGCGTAAACCTTAAAATATTAATAATGCGTTTATATGGTTGTCTGAAACTGTTTAATGTCTGATAATTAGTTCTGTAGTTATGTGATGATTAAATGAAAAATAAAGTTGTATCTTTAATTATATCTGTAAATAAGAATAAAATAAAATAAAAATCTGTAATGTTTAATGTGGTACACATGCTCAAATGTTGCTGTACCCATCCATCCTTTTTCCAGCTGTTGGAGATTGTCAAACATATTTACTCTGGTTACTGGCGTAATGGCAATTCAGCTCAAGCTCAATTTTGTCTTAATTTACATCATTTTTGGAAAAAAGTTGGTACATGTTCTTCTGGGAGACACTTTTGCTTTTTTGAGGTTTTTGATATGTTTTTTGACATTGTCTTAGTAATGTGCCTTAAACCTGATCAATTCTATACATCTATATATAGTAATAACAAGAAGAAGAAATAAATACTCCTAGGCAGTGTCATGAATTCAGGGTTTTAGTTGTCTCAGGGTAGAAGTTCTTCCTGAAATTATCAGTGCTGGCCTGGTGTATCCAGAACCTTCTTCCTTTTCATAGCAGGCAGAAAAGGCCACTGAGATCCTTAATGATTTTCATCTTTTAGACAGGCTAGTGCAGCTAAACGAACCATCTTGCAGCCTTGTTCAGTACTGCTATCGTGGATGAGGTTTGAGGTTTGTGATTAGCCCAAGGTGCTTGAGCTTTGAGACCACCCTGGAGGGGACTATGGTCTGAAATGCTGAACTCTATGGTGTCTTCTGTTGATCAGTAGGGACAGTAATCAAACTGTAGTGAGACCACTGTAGTGGCTAATGACCTTGACCAGCCAGTGAAAGCACTTATCAATACAGAGGTGAGTGCCACTATGTTTCATGACTGCATGTCTGAATAGGGGCCACACAAGGTATGTTGCCAGGTTTGGACATATGACTCCTCCAGAAGTTCTGTGATGATACAGTGATGATAGATTAACATGTCCAGTTGAGCAGCTTCTGTACTTCCCTAAGGTGTGATAACCACTGTGATAATGAATGATATAAAATCCTTTGGTAGAAAGTGCAGTCTACATTTGATAGTCAGTAACACCCCATCAGTTGAGTAGGAATGGTACAGTATTTTATGGAGCAGTCACATTCCTGCTCCATAAAACACACAACCCCTGATCTCCTGTCAGACCAATATACAGAAAAATTCTGTTGATATGAAACATGTTGATGTTGTTGTTTGAATGAACAGTAATGTTCATTTGATAATATTTTGTTTTAGTGTTTAATGGGTCATAGTGGAAAATGGATACAAAGGAAGAAGAGAGAAGAGTCCCTATTGGTAGTGAACAGTTACCACAGTACCCCGGAGGATAAAGATAGTTTGCCCTTTCCCTTGGGCTTTCTCATGCTCTTTCAGTTCTTTTACACTATTTACTCGTTTTTAGTTTTTCAGTTTTTAAAAAAAAATAAGACTACAGATCAGGAATCCCTCCAGCTTTTGTTCTGTCTAAGAGTTCTCTGTCATGATCTTCTCTGAAGTTGGATGCTTGTTAACTGCAGCAGGGGGGTCTGGTACTGATCCATAAAGCTGTGTTACAATGATCACAAAATGGAAGATGACAAAAAGTATTTGTTTTTCCCCACCAGTAGCTTCCACTTCACAAGCATCCACTGCACAAGGATATTATGTTGAAGAGAAATATTCCTAATCATTGTGTGTCATTCCGTGCTGTTGTAGTGATGCACAAGTGTTTCCCTCTATTCCTGTATTTTAATCCATGGACAATAGAGAGTGCACCTCGACAGGAATATCATATGAGACATTGAATCTAATTATTGAACAGATTAAACAAGAAATCTGCACAATAAATTCACTGAGTTTCCTAAGCCTAAGCTCTTCTTTGCCAAGAGAGTCTGAGTGCTATAGCAAAACTCATAGGCAGACAGACAGACAGACAGACAGACAGACAGACAGACAGACAGACAGACAGACAGATAGATAGATAGATAGATAGATAGATAGATAGATAGATAGATAGATAGATAGATAGATAGATAGATAGATAGATAGATAGATAGATAGATAGATAGATAGATAGATAGATAGATAGACTGAAATTGACAGATGCCAGATTCACCGGAGCAGTGGGCATCAATTCACAGTGCCCGGGGAAAATAGATAGATAATTACCTTGAGCACGATTTCTGCTGTAAACACCGAAGTGAACACTATATCAGCATAGGCCAACACCTAAAAATGATAATAATATATATTTATATGGTCCGTGTATGTTTTGGTCATTGGATTTTACGTTCAAAAAAGGATATTAAAAACAAAAAATGAGTGGTTATTTGATTTTCATTTTAATATTCAAAAAGCGCCTGTTTTTTCATATTGTGCGACCGGAAGTTGTCGTTTTCAAAGTAAGAGCGCATATGAGGACGGTGCTGTGTATGAGAGAAAGAATTTTGGCGCTGCTGTGAAAGTTTAAGGACATGACATGGATCAGTACTTTGTTTTTCGAAACAATAAAAGAGTGTGTTTCAGGGAAGAGGACATGACTGCAGAAAAACTTTTTTTGTTTTGAAAAACAATGTACTGATCCATGTCCAACTTTCACAGCAGCGCCGAAATTCTTTCTCTCATACACAGCACCGCACAATATGAAAAAATGGGCGCTTTTTTGTTTCTGTCTTCCAACGATTTTATCTTTTGTTTTTTAGAAACAGGAAATGAAAATCAACCGGTTTTTAAAGTTTTGTTTATCCCATCTTGACCCTGATAAAGAAAAATATCTTCAATTTCAATTTGAATAAATTTTAAAATGAAAATCAAATAACTACTCATTTTTGTTTTTTAATATCATTTTCTGAACATAAAATCCAATGACCAAAACATACACAGACCATTTATATAATAGGCACTTTAATTTTTTAATTGCAGTGCAATTCAAGGCTAAAATTACAATGAAACAAGCATACATTACCTGGTTCCTGAAGGACATAGGGTCAATGGGATCCTCAGCAGCTAATGAAATAGATGACAGTAGAATGAAGAGGAGGATGATGTTGGTAAAAGTAGTTGCATTGATAATACGATGGCAGAGTTTCCGGAACCTGAAATAGGTAAAAGGCATGTTAATTTAACCAAGAAGTATTGGACTAGACTAAGCTCATTTCCCCTACCCTACATACATTCAAGGTGTTGTCAAATGATTTGATCTCTCAGGTGAATCTTGTTTTGCTATGCCTTTTTGACAACCATCTACTTAACGTTATACAGGAGAGGGGGGCATAATATAGGGCAATATACTGACTATATCGCCCTATATTATGAGCAGGGCATTGTATATTTGCAAGTTTGTTCTACAAATAAAAAAGATGGTATTAATGTAATTATTTTATGTAATAATTTTTTTCCACACAGTATGTAGACAACTACAGAGCCCTCGAGGTGACATGAGAAAAATTTTTTAAAAAGACGAGGAAAAAAAAAAAAGTGATCTCGAGTTTGAAAGTCAAGATCTCGAGTTTAAAAGTCGAGATCTCGAGTTTGAAAGTCGAGATCTCAAGTTTCTTTGACTGCCAGTCGCTCGAATATTTTCAAGTGTGCCCTGTTCAAGTGGACCCCCTACCCGCATGCAAGCAGCAGCTGGCTTCCAGTGTAGTCCAGAGGAAGTCCGGTCAAAGTCGCTACAGTTTAACAGAATACTTGTTACAACTTTACTAGTGTGTTTATCTGTTTGTGTGTTTACAGATACGTGTTTTGCAATAATCCCACAAACGTAATATATTTTCCACAAATGTAATAGCCGCTGCCCACAACAGACAAAACACGCTATTTCCCACAAACGTAATAACTGTTACGTTATAACTATTACGTTTGTGGGAAACAAACAACAACAACAACAACCACAACGACCATTATTCATTGCGTTATTACATTTGTGGGAAGTTATTACAATATTGAAAGTTGAAGATTTTCACTTCCCCACAAATGTAATAACTATTATGTTACAACTATTAAGTTTGTAGGGATTTATTATGTTTGTGGAGAAGTGAAAACTTTCAGTATTGTAATAACTTCCCACAAATGTAATAACGCAATGAATAACGGTCGTTGTGGTTGTTGTTTGTTTGTTTGCCTATACACACACTACTAATACTGACCGTGGGTGCAAAATCCAGTTGCTGGCTTTCCACTCCGCTATCACATTGGACGACCCCCCCAAGCAAGAAGCATTGTCATTCCTTTTCAGTTCACAAAATTATTTTTTTTTTATGAGGGAAAAGGATTTTAACAAGATAATTTAACTTTTTGGGTGTGAAAACGATATCAGTCACATTAGCCTATTATTCAAAGAAAAGTATTTTATATAGGCTACACCTTGAAACATGTCTAGTCTTTAATGATTGAATTGTGTTATTTATTTACATCACATAATGATAACTTAATTGTGATAATGTTCACAGTTATTATTTAGCTACATGCCACAGACTGAAATCAGATTCTGTTGTTTCAGCTGTTATGGGGTTTATTTTGATGAAACACACGTATCTGTAAAAACACAAACAGATAAACACACTAGTACAGCTGTAACAAGTATCCTGTTGAACTGTAGCGACTTTGACCGGACTTCCTCTGGACTACAGTGGTCACCATGACAACGGGACAAACCAGCTGCCTGCTGCTTGCATGCGGGGGAACGAACAAACAACAACAACCACAACTACCGTTATTCACTGCGTTATTACATTATTACAATATCAAAAGTTGAAAGGTGTTTCGTCTGTTGTGGGCAGCGGCTATTACATTTGTGGAAAATATATTACGTTTGTGGGATTATTGCAAAACACGTATCTGTAAACACACAAACATATAAACACACTAGTAAAGTTGTAACAAGTATTCTGTTAAACTGTAGCGACTTTGACCGGACTTCCTCTGGACTACACTGGAAGCCAGCTGCTGCTTGCGTGCGGGTAGGGGGTCCACTTGAACAGGGCGCACTTGAAAATATTCGAGCGACTGGCAGTCAAACGAAACTCAAGATCTCGACTTTCAAACTCGAGATCTCGACTTTTAAACTCGAGATCGCTTTTTTTTTTTTTTCTCATGTCACCTCGGGGGCTCCGTAAACAACTGGCATGCACTGTAACCACTTTGTTACTGAGTCTCATTAACCCTAATGAACTGACGAAGTTAAAAGTTTGAGGGACTAAGTACAAATGATGGCCTCATATCCTTAATCCAGTTTTACTCAGGTTCAGGGGACTGTATGCAGCCCTGGGTGACATCAGGTAGATGTACAATTCTGTGTGATTGGAAGATCTGGAAATGCACCTCCAAAGATTCCTCTGGAGAAACATTCAAGATCAGCAACATGGCGAGTATGCTATTCCATTGGTAACTGACCAGCAGGGTGCATTGCCCAGCTAGCTATGCGGGAGACAGCAAGGTTACCAATGTTTATCCGCTTTATCCAGAAGGAACACAGAAACCTAGAGGGGGAGAGCTATATTCTGAACACAAAAAAGGCTAGACAAGAGCATAAAGAAGGTTGAGCAAGTTCTGAAAACTGGTTGATTTCTCCTCAGACCATCGATCTTGTTGTCGCAAAGTTGGAAGCAAGAGTCTTTATACTCCCAAATAAAATGAGGAAAGATTGGTTAAATCCAAGCCATGGCTAACAGCACTAGAACAAAAAGGAGAACCAGGCAGAAATATGTGATGCAATCTTTGCAGCAGGCTCAGAAAATACATTGAAATGCACAGCCAAATGGAGACAGAGCTGACCTATTTCTTCTGCCACTCCTTTATTGATCCACCCCTGCTCTACTTCCACACTTGCATCATCTCATCAAGTTCCTCCCAGGCTCCACCAGTTTGTTGCTGTTCCTTCGCGGTAAAGTTGCTACTAGCAACCTCTAAGATACATTTTTGGATGAGACTTTTTGTCTTTGTTTGCTCTGTCCTCCAGCATGTCTTGGCATACCACGTTTGACTGATAGGGCCCATGTGATAGGGCATTCAGCATTCTTTGGAGTGAGCCCTAGTACCATCTGCAAACTAAAGGCTAATCCATATTATAGGGGAAGTCAGAAACAGGCCGCGAAGTGGGCGTCCAAAGAAGATAGCATTTCAAGAAGACTGTTTCCCCAGCCGTAGGCAGTCTTCTACAGATTTGCAGTCAAGGTTTGCATGATATGGCCAACAGCTCTCTGTCCAGACAATCTGGAACAGACTGCACACAGCCAATCTCTGGTCTCATAGGGCTGCCAGGAGGCCTGCCATGACTGCCCTTCACCATCAAATCCATTTGCACTGGTGTCTGCAACACATGCACTGGAACCTGAACGTGTGGAGGAACCTTATGTTCAGCGATGAGTCCAGACTCTGCCTACGGCACTTGGATTGGTCAAAGTGTGGAGAAGATGCAGAGAATGCTTTGCTGATTGCTGCACGGTTAGAGTAACATCTTTTGTGGAGGTAGTGTGATGGTTTAGGGTGGCATCTCCCTCACTGGAAAAACAAGGCTTGTCATCATCAGAAGCAATCTCAATGCAGAGAGATATCGAAATGAAATTCTGCAACCAGTGGCAATCCCATATATCACATCCTGGGACCAGTGTGGCCAGCACAAACACGCTGACTGACTTGCGACAAATGCTGGTTGAAGAATGGGATGCCATCCCACAGCAGTGTGAGACCAGGCTGGTGATAAGCATGAGGAGAAGGTTCCAAGCTGTTGTGGCTGTGTATGGTTCTTCCACACGCTACTGAAGCTCCTGTTTGTTAAATGAATAAATGGTTAAATTATCACTGTCAAAATGTCTTGTTTCTTCAGATTTCAATCATCAAATCTACCAAATAAAACCAAACAATTTTTTCATGGGCGCAACCCACATACTCAGCTCTGCTGCTAATCCCACAAATGCATGTTCCTTACAAATTTTAAATTTCCATTTAGTTTTAAATTGATTGTGTTTAATGAATTTATAAATGATTATTGTGTGCTATTTGAAGAAATATTATTATTATTAGAGATATGACATACAAGGTGTTGGTTAGCGCTCCCCGTCACCTGTTAGTCGCACAAATCAATCCCGTGGGAGCCAATCAAAGTGTCCATTGTTACCAAGAATTCTACCAAGATTTGACCAATCAAATGCTGCTTGATTAGACTGGCAGCGATCAGCTCCGTGACCGCGGCGCAGCCGTTCCGTGGCGCTTACGTCCCCGGTGTGAGTGGGCCTTGAGTGGGCCTTTAGCCTCTGTGCATAGAAATTGTTTTCGAGTGTTTCTGTGTAAATGTCTATTAAATTGAGAATAGCTAAATGAAATGCAAAGGTTCATTAGTAGCTTAACTAGTAACTGATGATTAGAAATGATACTGTGAACAGCCTCAGTATGATACAATATCACAGACAGACAAATGCTCTGTTAGCTTTAGATAGGAGTTCAGGATACAACAGTTCAGAGGCTTTATAGTCATATGCAGAAATGCATAAGTTATCAATGCAATGAAAATATGAGTTTGCTGTCTCTCTGTCCTGTAGTATAATGTACTAGAAAGTGAGAATTTAAATGAATGGTAAATGGACTGTACTTATGTAGCGCCTTTCTAGTCTTCCGACCACTCAAACTACATATCTCATTCACCCATTCACACACATTCATACACTGATGGCATTGGCTGCCATGCAAGGTGCCAACTGCTCATCAGTTGGAGGAACTAACCATTCATACACATTCACACACCGATGGCACAGCCTTCGGGAGCAATTTGGAGTTCAGTATCTTGCTCAAGGACACTTCGACATGCAGATTGGAGGGGATTGAACCGGGGATCTTCTGATTAGTGGACGACCCGCTCTGCCTCTGAGCCACAGCCGCCCCAAAAAAACAAAATAAAAATCATCTGAAATAAATATGTATGGACTCCATCCATGATGCTATACTGAGATAGATTACAAAAGTGCTAATTATGGTCATACAATATACGCATAATTATGTGCAATATAAGAGGTTACCATACCTACATTTAGGAGAAGAGTGGATGGTCGTGCCAGTCTCTTTGACTCGGAGGATGCAAAAAAGATGATGAGAGAAAAGGTCATGGTCCTGAGCTCTGTCACAACACAAGGTGAAAGAGTCTGCGAGGACGGCTGTCCTGCATCACGGTGGGGACCCCAGTAATGAGCAGCACCTCCTGGAGAGGAGAGCTTATAGGTATTGAATATCTATATAGCCAAAATAATGCCGTCATCGAGGACTACAAGATGGCCCCCATGATGACAAGGACATCACAGTTGCAGAGGGGGAGTCTGGTTTGGAAGCAGTTCATATGGAGGATCCAAGTGTTCCTACCTTGGACACAATATGGCCTCCACAGCAATGCACTTCATCAGCCCTACCTCCAACAACTAGACCTCCAGCTGCTCTAACTGATGTCTGCAACACCATCTTAGCTGCACCCACAGCACCACCAACTCAACCTTCAGTAAACCACTATGCAGAGTGGTACGTTTTTATTGAAGTCTTAAAAGTGCCAATGATTGTGATTTATAATTACATATCACATGTTCATTACATGTGGCTGTCTCACTATAGAAGCAACAGTACTATTCATTTTCATTTGATGACAGTCTGTCTATTTTATGTTCTTTCCATAGCCGTTGTCGCAGTTTCCAACCCCACTCCAACAGCATCTGATCACAGCCTTGGTCCCCAGCTCCAACTGTCCACAACTTCCAAGGATGGGGCACTACTCTGCACTCATCAAGGTCAGAGGTCAAAACATATCCTAATCAGGCTGTAAGGATATATACTACATGAGGAATGCACACAGCAACACAAAACGCAGTTATGTAAGGGAAGTTCCTCAAAGGTCCTGCAGAGCAAGTTAGTGTTAAACAAGTGAATAATTACTTTCCTGTGTTATGTGCTGGTGCATTGGTGAACTGAAAGATGTGGCAGTGCAGCCCTGTTTGGCTTGATCTATTGTCTAAACTTGAGCTATCCCATGGACCTGCGATACACTTTTGAGTTTCTTCATAAAGTTTTGATGGGACTGGATGGGAATAAGCTCTCCACTAAGGCCTCAAGGTCCTCAAAAAAAAAACAAACTTGCATGAGTAAAATCACCATCAAGACTGTGGATAAGAACTAGACTGGATTTCTGCTCATCCTTACACAAGGCAAAAACTGAGTGCTTTTGGACTGTGGACTGGTGCTGGACACAACTGTTAAGTTTCAAGAAATTATTTTGTTGGTCTGTAATTATGTTATTTGACACTGTCACCTGTGGTACATTTTTACAAAAGTGGAGTTGGATTTCATTAAGTTGGAGTTGAAGAGTGGACTCTGTGGAATCCATGCTAAGCAATTGATGGCTTACTTGACACTACGATTTGAAGCATGGTCATTATGATCAGACTGTTATAATTTCATTGAAACAGAATCACCACATGAGAACTTGCAAGAAACAATCATTCAAAAATTGGCAAATTGTTCTTTTGAAATTAGAGGTGTTTTCACACCTACCATGGTCAGCAATTGATGGCTTGCTTGAGGAGTTACATTTCATTCTTACCTCTGCAGCACAGTGTAGCTCTTGACATTTTCAATAAGCATAACCTCCAGGTTGACCAGTCCGTAATAAACCACATTTAACAATTTTGGTAATGTTTAGGTTATGTCAACATACCTAAAATTTAGTTGGTTGAACAAGTAGGCTTTAATATTTATCAGATTGTATCCCTATTTTACTGTTTGAAATTTGATGCTTGTTTTGTCAAAACAGAATGAAATGATTCAGGTGTGGGGTTAAAACAGTAAGATTATATGTATTATACACTTTTAGTTTTTGTGAATGTGTATACCCATACATATTATAGACATGTGACTTTATTTGTAATAGTCCCACTGTTTCCACACCTGAGTATAATAAAGGCTTAAGTGAATTTAAGCAACTTAAGTTGTATATATTTGACTGATTTATTTAAACAGCACAACTAAGGTGTTGCATGCTTAACACAAACCTATCACATTAATAATGCTCCTTTTATTAAGTAAATTTACCATCATTTATCATATTAAGTTAAGTGAACATAGTGTCAATAAATCCAACATAATGTTGTTGTGGATATGCAATATAGCAATGTCATGTAGCTTTAAAACATAATTAGGTTGGAATTACTTAAAATGTGTTGTTCACATTAATAGTACAGTGCTTTTCCTATTGAAACAACAGTTGTAGTAGGACCAGTTGACATAACTCAGTTAAGTAAATACAACGTTTTATTTCTTAGATTGTATACTCCTAACATCAAACAGGGGTTCAGGGCTAAGCTACTCCCACACCTGGGCCAGTCTGACCACATCTCCGTTTTTTTGGTCCAAGCATACACCACCCTCAGGAAAAGTGTTCCTACCACATCCAAGACTGTTAAAATATGGCCTGATGATGCCTCTTACCAGCTGCTGGACTTTTTCTAGACAACAAACTGGGATATTTTTGAACATCATGACCTGGAGGAGTACACATCAGCTGTCCTGTGCTATATCAAACACTGCATAGACACTGTCACTTTGGACAAGCACATCTAGGTGTATCCCAACCAGAAGCCCTATGGAAGGATCTATAGTTGTTGGTGATGCTTTGCTGGCAGAGGAACTCAACCATTTCTTTGCCTGTTTCGAGGTGGATCCACCAGAGGAAACTGCATCCTGTCTACCAGCCTTCAGCAGCCACACCCTCACTGTGGAGGAGTACGAGGTGAGGTGCACACTGAGGGCGGTCTACTCGAGGAAAGCTGCAGGGCCCGATGCAGTTCCAGGGCGTGTGCTGAAGGACTGTACTGAGCAGTTGGCTGGGGTCTTCACCAGGATCTTCAACCAGTCACTATCACAGTCCACCACCCCACTCTGACGAAGTCATCAATAATAGTCCCCCCTTTCCAAAAAGAGCAACATCAGCAGCGTGAACGACTACCGTCCAGTGGCACTCACCCCCATCATGACCAAGTGTTTTGAGAAACTGGTCAGGAAGCACATCACCACTCACCTCCCACCCACCTTTGATGTAGACCTGTTGAGTACAGGCCCAACACGTGTACAGAGGGCATGGTAGCCACAACCCTCCACACTGCGGTGACCCACCTTGAGCAGAGGAGGAGCTACACCAGGCTGCTGTTTGTGGACTTCAGCTCTGCGTCCAATACCATTCTCCCACACAGACTGGTGACCAAACTGTTGGACTTGGGCCTACCTCACTCACTCTGCTTGAGAGTAGTACCCATTAGTTTTAGAATTGATTTTAAGATTCTCTCATTGGTTTTTGAAATCACTGAATGGCCTGGCACTGACCTATCTTTTAGACACGCTACAGAGATATTTACCAAGCAGGTCCCTCAGATCCTCGGCAGCTGGACTCCTGGTCGGACAGTCTGCCTCCGGATCTGAGGGACTGCACCTCTGTAGACACCTTTTTTTGGTATTATTATTATTATTATTATTGTTATTGTTATTATTATTATTATTATTATTATTATTATTATTATTATTATTATTATTATTATTATTATTATTATTATTATTATTATTATCATTATTTTATCTGGTTTATTTTTGTTTTATCTATTTTGCCAGACTCTCTTCAGTGTTGTCTAATTCTGTTTTATTTTTGCTCTGTGAAGCACGTTGGGCTGCAAGTCTGCATAAAAGGTGCTATATAAATAAATAAAGTTTGAGTTCAAGCAACCAGACATTGTGTTGGTGGATAAACAACAGAATTCCAAGTGACAACAATATCAGCAAGAAGAAACACGATAAGCTTGAGTACCAAGGGCTGCAAGAGGATCTACAGTTGAGGAAGCTGAGACCCACAAACTGGATGACTGGCTGGTTAGCTAGCTAGCTAGCTAGCTAGCTATTATTATTATTATTATTATTATTATTATTATTATTATTATTATTATCATCATTATTTTATCTGGTTTATTTTTGTTTTATCTATTTTGTCAGACTCTCTTCAGTGTTGTCTAATTCTGTTTTATTTTTGCTCTGTGAAGCACGTTGGGCTGCAAGTCTGCATAAAAGGTGCTATATAAATAAATAAAGTTTGAGTTCAAGCAACCAGACATTGTGTTGGTGGATAAACAACAGAATTCCAAGTGACAACAATATCAGCAAGAAGAAACACGATAAGCTTGAGTACCAAGGGCTGCAAGAGGATCTACAGTTGAGGAAGCTGAGACCCACAAACTGGATGACTGGCTGGTTAGCTAGCTAGCTAGCTAGCTAGCTAGCTAGATAGATAGATAGATAGATAGATAGATAGATAGATAGATAGATAGATAGATATGTTGATGACAGATAGAATGTTCATCACCAGGGACTGAGGTAGACAAGTGAATTAGAGAAAGAGGGGTGTTGTGCAAGGCTGAGCACCAGCGACAGAGTGAGAGATGGAAGAAATGAGGATCTTAAATCCATCCTAGATAGACTAACTACGTGCTTCCAGAATAGAACAGAACAGAACAGAACAGAATATACTTTGGTCCATGCTGGACTAGAACAAGCCACTCTCTGGTTCCCAAGCCAAATCCCTACAGACTGAGCTACTGTCAGCCCCAGACACAACCTGTGACTGATAGAATCAGTCAATATTAATCAATATTAATCTAGTGCTAATAAGTATAACAATATATGCAATACATGCATGTGATATGTGCAATTTGGTCTGGATGGCTAATGAAGCAATCAATTAACAGCATCATACTTGTTCTGAGGTCCAAAGATAAAAAATGAGCTGGCTTCCGGCATTGGTACTGCCTCCTCCTTCAACTGCAGATCTGCCATTGGCCGAGGTCTGGGGCTTTCTGGGATCTCTGGGTCCTCCTCCTCATCATCACCTAGCCCAAAAGGACAAGGTAAAGATTAGCAGAGGCCTCTCTTACCTCAGAGTTTGGAATAATATGATTAACAATATGGTATGGAGGCATTGAGGTTTACCAGGAAAGTCTGCTGGAGGGAAAGGGTCTTTGATTTCATTGACATTGGACTCAAACTCGTCAATTTTGAGCTGCAGATGTAGTAGTAGTTGAATGGTAAGAAAGAGAAAAATGACACTGCTGGATTTACACAGTCGAATGAATGCTCTTGGATCTCACCTTGGCAGTGGTAGGGATGCCCTCTACACCTTTAGCCCTCTGCTCAGCCAACTTCTTTGCTAGATTTGCTTTCTCCTCTGACATCTTATCAGGCATGTTGGCCCTATAAATCAACAGAATAGTTATTTCAACTGGTTATATATACACTGTTACATATTATGATTGTACATCATACTGGCATCATCGTAGGAATTAAAATTCCAATTGTACAAACAATGCAGTTATGTCTACCTACAGGTTAAAACTGTAAGTAGTCCTCCAATGAAAAAGACGTGTACATGTGCCCTCTCCTTGTGACAGGTGATTGGATTTTGTGTACTGTGAGACGCATCAACTCAAGATCAAGAAGCAGGCTGGTTAACTTAATGTACGGAAGGATTCAGCTAGCTTTCTTTAACAGCCTTTTAGCAAAGTGTGATTCTTCAGTGCTGACTACAGTGAGTCTTTACTGTTGGAAAAAAAAAATAATACAATTAATTCTGCCCCCTGTTCATCCTCATAACAATTCTTCTCGGTCCCTTATTTATGCCTCAAAACCCAAGGTGACCAACCTTTCGCTGTTGTTGTGCCCAAGCTCTGCAATAACCTTCTGTCCCACTTTAAGTTATACTTTGACAATTTAAAATCAAATTTTAAAAGCCACCCTTTTCTCTTTTAGATCAGTCGGAGGTTGCCCAATGATTTTTTCATATTTTATTATTTTGACTCTGATTTTATCATGTTACTTGTTTTAGGTTTCCATATTTGTCTGTCTTTTCTGTACTACTGCATTTTTGTATCGTTGTCTTTTTTGTCCTATTAACTTTCATGATGTATACCTGTACTGAAGTGGATTCTAACCCATGTACCTTGACGGAATGCGCTTTGGCTCAACGCAAGATCCAAGATGTTTGTCTTCATGATTTCTTATTTAAACTCTTGACATCATTCCAATTAAGGATTGTTGGATGATTCACATAATATCCACTTTCCTTAAAGCATTTAAATAAGCATAAATCTTATTTTTGATCATAACAAATCGTTATTCTTTTTTTGAGAACAAAAATAGCTTTTATTACTACATCTTTTTTTTTACCCATGTGTAAATGTGATTCTTTTTTTAAATAGACATACTAAAATAATAATTTAGTTATTTTAGGAGTGGTTTGGACATCACAATAATTTGTTTAAAATATTAAAACGTGTTCTAACAGTTACTTTACTTTACAGTAATTTTGTCACACATAACATACAATGACAACTGAGCGCACTGATAGTGAATTGTAGGTATGGTGGCTTGCAGCATTCCTTGAGAGCTACTTATCCAACCAACTTCACACTCGGCACTGCACTCCTTTTGGTCCTCAGCAGTGAGAAGTTGATCAGATGAACAGTTCTCAAGATAGACAAAGAACAGATAGACATGCATGCATACATACAAACTGACAGATTCCTTCCTTTATAATTAGATGTTTCTGCTACAGCACCCTCTATTGCCTGAAAAACACTTGTGTAGTTCTGTTTGCTCTATTTGCATTTGGACTTTTTCCAGCTTGTTTCAAAGATCTGTACTAAATTTGGTGACTGACTGTTTAACATTTGTAAGAGAAGCAGCATGGACAATCTCAAAATCTCAAAATGGTAAATTTGCATTGGCTGCCATGCCAGGCAATCAATCTCTTTTTTTTTTTTTAAGAGACTTGAGGTTCAAACAATACAGGCCGAAATATAAGCGAGTTCATTGATATAGTGCCACCATCTGGCTAAATTTGACACTGCACTGCCTTGGATTCTCGCTAATACACTTGTCAAGAGTGAAGTCTATTAGATGGTAAGGGAATGGTTCTCTAGATTTGCGACAGATTCCTTCCTTGATATTTACACATATCTGTTTTAACTTTTATTTTGCTGACCTACTAACACTAGTTAACTAGAATAACAACAGCTGGCTAAATATAGGCTCTATTTCTCTTTCTCACTAGTAACAGATGTCAAGACGTGGCTCAGAAGGTAGAGCGGGAGCGAGGTAGCGTTGGTAGCAAAAAAATATATTTCATGAGTATGTGTAATATTAACATTTAAGCGTAAATAAAACCCCAAATTCTGCTAGCTCCCTATCTCCCAGTAAATCTAAAAAATGCAACAGAGGATGGCAAAAAGCCTTCAGTGTGGTACCTGAGGTGTAACTAAGCTAGCAACAGAGAGGCTACAAGTCCGGTAAGTGTTGTTTTCAGAATGACTTGCTTTCACATATACACACACTTTATGACACATAATGTGTAAATGTGCTACTGAACAAAGTTGTGTGTTAGATTGCAAGTCAGTATAAAACATTAAAAGATGTACTTTGATTCACTAAATATGATTCACTTTTAACAAGATTTACCTGAGTGCTTTCTTGCGTTTTTTCTCCTCTGCTTTCTCTTTCTGTGCCAAAGTTAGTGACTCAGCCTCTGCCAAATTATCAACAGCAATGGCCAGAAAGACATTTAGAAGGATGACTGAAGGCCAAAGGAGTCAAAGATTATGATAGTGATTTTGATTGAGCTTCAGTTATCATGGCTCAGTGTTGGTTAAATATACATATACACAACACCCACAGAGATTTTATAAGGATACAATTTCCACAAACAAAGAGGATGATGAAGTAGATGCTGACTAGGATACCAGGCATGCTGGGTCCTCCATGAGCCATTATGCCATCATACATAACAGCATTCCAGTCCTCACCTGTCAGGATCTGAAACACATGACTTTTATTTACATATCATTGATATCAGCATGTGGTTCATTTAAAAGGCTTCAATTCATATTGTTAAAAATAATACCAGAACATCATCATCACTGTTCCATTGGTTTATGATGAGCAGTTCTGATTTTAGAACTTGTTAGTATCAAAAGTCATATGTAAAATCTATAATATTTGTCACTTTATAATTTCAAAAGCTAAAGATATAGTTACTCTAGATTGGATCACCCTGGCCTGCTGATCCTTGCTCCAGAATCTAGTAGTTGTCTTTGATTAACTCCCGCATCAAACAAACTTCAAGTACTGCCTTTTTTACCTAAGTAAGTAATCAGGCGCGTCCTGTCTCAAATAGATGCGGGAAAACTAGTAATGCCTTTGTTACTTCTAGATTGGATTATTGCAGTTCTTTATTAAAGGCTGCCCAAATAAGTGCCTGACTCAGTTGATCCAGAATGCTGCAGCACGTGTTCTGACAGGAACCAGGTTCTGAGATCACATTTCTACCATTTTGTTTTCTCTGCAAAAGTTCCCTGTTAAAGACGTTTGTAGGTAAGGAGAAGGATTTTAAATGCTATTCTTGATTTATGGTCAGGCACCATTAAATCTTAAAGAGCTCATAGTACCTTACTACCCCACTTGAACACTGCACTCTCAGAATTTAGGGTTCCTAGAGTCTCCACAAGTAGTTTTGGGGCCTTGAGCTATCAAGCTCCTCTCCTGTGGAACCAGCTCCCAGTTCCAGTTCAGGAGATATACATCCTCTCTACATTTTAGGATTAAGACGTTCCTTTTTGACAGAGCCCATAGTTAAGTCCAAACTTTATGTTGATGAAAACATGAAATTACTCCTCCGCATTTAACCCATCAACCCACACACACAAACACATGCACAGGGTCACACACTCATGGAGACAGATGCCATATTCACTGGAGTGGTGGGCATCAGGGGGAGCAGATGTTGGGGGGTATGGTGCCTTGCTCAAGGGCATGTACAGTCCCCTCCAAAATATTGAGTGTCATAGTGAGGCCAATTCCTTTATTTTTGCTGTAGACTGAAAACATTTGGGTTTGACATCAAAAGATGAATATGAGACAAAAGATCAACATTTCAGCTTTTATTTCCAGGTATTTACATCTTGATCTGATACACAATGTAGAATATAGCACATTTTGTATGAACCCACCCATTTTTCATGTGAGCAAAAGTATTGGAACATGTGACTGACAGGTGTGTTTTGTTGCCCAGGAGCCTCTTGTTACGTTGATTATTAAAAATAACTGGCACTGAATGTCTACACTCAGTTTCAAATTTGGGTTTTGCCTGTGCATTTATAGTTAGAGGGGTAACCAACATGAACAACATGAAAAACCAGAGAGCTGTCTATGGATGAAAAACAAGCAATTGTGAAGCTGAGAGAAGATGGAAAGTCAATCAGAGCCATTGTACAAACACTGGCCATAGCCAGTGCAACCATTTGGAATGTCCTGAAGAAGAAAGAAACCACTGGTGTACTAAGTAACAGACGTCAAACAGGTAGACTGAGGAAAACAGCAGCAGTGGACAACAGAAACATTGTGAGAGCTGTAAAGAAAGACCCTAAAACAACTGTTAGTGACATCAGCAACAACCTTTGCTGATGTCACTAAAATTCTGGGACAAGGTTTTATGGACTGATGAGACAAAGATGAACATTTACCAAAGTGATGGAAAGACTAAAGTTTGGAGAAATAAAGAATCTGCTCATGATCCCAGGCATACAAGCTCATCTGTGAAATACAGTGGAGGTAATGTCATGGCTTGGGCTTGCATGGCTTCTTCTGGGACAAGCCCATTAATCTTCACTGATGATGTAACACATGATGGCAGCATCAAAATGAACTCAGAGGTCTACAGAAACATTTTGTCTGCTAATTAAAGAAAGATGCAACCAAACTGATTGGGAGATCCTTCATCATGCAGCAAGATAATGACCCAAAACACACTGACAAAACAACAAAGGAGTTCATCGGGGTAAGAAGTGGAAGGTTTTACACTAGCCAAGTCAATCTCCAGACTTAAACCCTGCAGAGCATGCATTTCACCTGCTTAAGAGGAGACTGAAGGGAGTAACCCCCCAAAGCAAACAACAACTGAAAGAGGCTGCGGCCAAAGCCTGGAAAAACACCACAAAAGAAGAATGCAAAAGTTTGGTGATGTCAATGAGTCACAGACTTGATGCAGTTTTTGCAAGCAAAGGATTTACAACTAAATATTAGGTTTTATTCACTTTAATCTATTTTAAATCTATCTGTTCCAATACTTTTGCTCACATGAAAAATGGCTGGGTTCAAACTAAAGGTGCTATCTTCTACATTGTGTATCAGATCAAAATGTAAATACCTGGAAATAAAAGATGAAATGTTGATCTTTTGTCTTGTATTCATCTTTTGATGTCAAACCCAAATGTTCTCAGTCTACAGAAAAAATAAAGGAATTGGCCTCACTGTTCCAATACTTTTGGAGGGCACTGTATATGATAAAGTAGTATATCACAGGTTCCACTGCTACTGTAATCATTTTATCATTCATTGTAATTCCTTGTCATTTTATCAGTCATTGTAATTGTACAATATGTTTGTGTTGATTTGTTCTGTACACGTGACATCTATTGCACATCTGTCCGTCCTGGGAGAGGGATCCCTCCTCTGTGGCTCTTCCTGAGGTTTCTTCCACCTTTTTTCCCTGTTAAAAGGGTTTTTTTGTGGGAAAGTTTTTCCTCACTTGAACCGAGGGTCTAAGGACAGAGGGTGTCACTCCCTGTACAGATTGTAAAGCCCTCCAAAGCAAATGTACTTTGTGACTTTGGGCTATACAAATACAATCTGATTTGATTTGATTTGATTTGATTTGATTTATATTGTTATGATTTGGCACTATGTAAGTAAAACTGAATTGGCTTATCTTTTTGTGTGTGTGTTTGTAGCTGTGCGACCCTCCAACAGGAAAAATCTATGAAACTATTAAACTATATTTAAAAAATTGTACCAACAATGAAGTGATGCAGCAGAGCAACCTAGTGGGAGTTTTTACATTTCACATTAAAATCAACAAACAAATCCATGTATCCATGATTCTCCAATGTAATGAATTGCATCTGTTCCCCATTTATTTCAGCTGTTAGAAGTGTTTCAGCACATTTACTTTCTGAACAGTACATGCCAAAAGAAACCCACTTGTACCTGGAACACAGTTATGAGGGCCTGAGGAAAGCTGTCAAAGGTGCTCCGAGGTTTGGGTTGGTTGGGAAAGTTGAACTTCCCTCCAAACACCTGCATACCCAGCAGGGAGAAGATGACAATGAAAAGGAAGAGGAGCAGCAGCAAACAGGCAATGGAACGGACTGAGTTCAAAAGGGAAGCCACCAGATTACTGAGAGATGTCCAATACCTAGGGCACACAAATCAGTTATTCCATCAGTTTTCTTTATCATAAAATTCGGCATTAGCATTATGCCAAGATTAGCATTGTTACTTATGACTCTCAAAAATTAGTTGGGGTATATTTTCATAACAATATGTAAATATAACAGGTTTAAATTAAAGTGTGGATAAATCAATGATCGAAAAGGGTGAATAAAGCAGTGGTCCTTAACATAGGGGTGGTTGCCAGAAAGACAACGTCAAACCACATTCTGCGAGTATTCCAACAGCGTGGCAAAGTACTGATCCAGGTACTGATCTGGCCCAAAAATTGTCACATATTGAAAGTGTGTGGTGCATTATGATAGTTCAAATATAATAAAGGAGACCTTGAGCTGTTGAGTATCTGAAATTCTACATCAAATATGGGCAAACATTCCACTTTCAAGATGACTCAGTTCCCAAAAGCTTACAGAGTGTTAAAGACAAGGTGACAGTGGTAAATTTTCTTAGTGTCAACAAATTGTCTTTGTACTATTTTCAGTGTTTTGCACATTACATTTTTTAGGGCCCAAGCACCGACAGCGGTGCGAAGACCTATTGGAACTGAAGGAATTTTTCTGCACTATTATAATTATTCTTTATTTTACTTCTCATACGTCTTCCAGGACGAATTACGTGCCCGTAACGTTAAAAAAGTTATCGAAAACTTTTTCTGTAGTCTGAACAGCGTGGCCGTGGCGATGCCTCAAACTTTGACGACTCTCCACTGCTCGCCACAAAACACAAAGTCGCTTATAACTTGTGCATACATCGTCCGATTCTGACCAAACATCATAGGATGGATGCTGGCCCGGCCTGAACGCGTACATATGCCCATAGTGACACTCACCTATAGCACCACCTGCTGGTGGTTGGAAATGTCATGCTTCACATGTCACATGTTGCTGCAGTGTCATCAAATTGGCTCATGTAGGGCTTCAGGACTTGGTGATGCTTCCTGGTGAAAACAATGACGCCACCTCATATGGTGTGGGCGTGGCCAGGCGGCGAAAGTCGTGTGATGGCGTTTGCGGTTTGAACACCTTTTCATCATCGCACGGTCATAAAACTTGGCACACACCCTGACGACCTCGTACATATGTGAAGGGTATCGTGTGTGGGCGGAGCTAAATGGCTTTATAGCGCCCCCTACAAATTTTCAAACCCCTCCTGCCATTGGGGATACTTGCGGCCTGCTCTACACTCGACGGACGGGTGTGCAATGTGCCTGGGACGGCGTCCAGCGCCTACCCCGACGTGTGCATGTGCGAGGGCCTGTACATCGCTGCTTGCAGCTTTAATTTCTATTTATTTCTGTCTAATGACATTTTGCACAGTGTGCCAACTTTTTGGGGAGTAGGGTTGAAATATTGTTTAATTTTCTGACACTCACTGTTTATAGTGTTTCACTGTTAAATTTTTTGAAATGCAATGAATCATTATCGACTCATTCATTGTTTCTAATCTTCTGTACATTTTTAATATTTTATATATGACCTGTGTCTGGGGCAGCTGCTGGTGTCTGAGGCAGCTGCCACTGCCTTGGTGGTGTCTGGGGAAATTATCACTGCCCTGCCATGGAAACTGCTGCTGTTATGGGCATTTGTTTTCATTTTTATTTTATAAAACAGTCATCAGTGTTGTATTAGACTTGCTGGCAGTAGCATTTCTATTACGTGATTTCTGGTAAGGAAATGTTTTCTTAATTAATCTCTCAACCATTGCCGCTGTCGGGGTAGCTGCCACTGTAATGCCGCTGCCCTGCCGGTGTCTGGGGAAGCTCCCCACACACCGCCAAGTCAGTGGCAGCAGCCCCAGACACCGGCAGCTGCCATAGCATGTCAGTGGTAGCTGCCACTGCCCTGCTGGTGTGTGGGACTATGTATTTCCTTCCCAGCAACAGTTTGCTGCAGAATGACACCCATAACCTGTTAACCTGCCACTGTTAACTACTAACTTTCATAAACTAAAGGTATCTCACTCGCAGATGCCCGTAACAGCAGCAGCACAGCACCAAGGCAGGTCAGTGGCAGCTGAGGCTGCCACCGGAAGTGCCACTACTAGCTGTCGCTGCCACAAATTGAGCTAGCCCTTGCTGACAATTTGGAATAGCAAGAACACTATGAGTTTTAACTTTAAATTACAAAAACATCTATATCTTTTTTCAGGTTAAATACAATTATGATCAACTCTGGTAATTCTTTTGAATAAATTATTTATTTTCATTTTTCACTTTCATATGTGTTTTTCATTTGCAAGTTTTACTTTTTCAGATTCAGATCTTATTTTTTACAGTTAAAAAAAAAAAAAATCAGTTTCAGATCTTTCTTTTTCAGTTTCAGACTTTTTGACCCACCAAATATAGCCTTTTTGAATTTTGCTCTCACGTTTTTGGAGATGTGAGATGTGGAAACTGTTTTAGACAGTACTGAGGACCAATTGCAGTACAAGAGTTATAAATTACGCCAGATTGTGCACTTGGACAGCCACACTTTAAGTACTGAAATTTCCGATTCCTACTTAGCACTGTGAATGCTGCACAGTGTCCGCTGGCAATGATGGCGTCCAGGAGCGGTGCTGCAGGCTCACCTGCAGGACCCAGCACACAGGTGAGAAAAGTTAGAGTTTGGGAAATCCTGATAAATGTCAAAATGAGAGTTCGTTTAGCGTTAACATAGTAACAGCATTATCTGTGTTTTTCACGCAGTAGCCTACCTACTGTCTGAATGCATTGTAACGTTAAGCTACTCGATGCTAACGTTAGCCCTATGCTTAACCTCTAGTTTTGTCAATTCACCACTTAAAGACATCAGAAACAAACGATCTCACAAACTTATTTAACTTTTCTCATCTGTGTGCTGGGTCCTGCAGGTGAGCCTGCAGCACCGCTCCAGGACGCCACATTTCCAAAAACGTCAGAACAAAATTCAAAAAGGCTATAATTGGATGAACTGACCACGTATTGAAGAATATTAAAACTTAATAAGGTGACATATTAACAGCCTTGGTCTTACAATGGAAATTAAAACAGTTTTAGCCGTGCAGGATATTCATGCATGGTGTGCAAGTGGAAGTTAGTCACTGATAGCAGTTTTTTCACTGCCAATCATGTGGTGTAGCAAATCATTTTAGATCCTACATTCCCTGAAGGCAACGTGATAGGGGAAGGTCTCTAGCCTATTGGTTGAGCTGTCTGTCATGATTCCACACCCCTCTCAGTTGATGCCACGCCCCCCATGCTAGATTTGGGTCAAAAGTCTGAAACTGAAAAAGACAGATCTGAAACTGAACTTTTTTTTTAACTGTAAAAAATAAGATCTGAATCTAAAAAGATAAAACTTGCAACTGAAAGAAACATATGAAAGTGAAAAATGAAAATAAATAATTTGTAAATTTGTAAATTGACACGGGCTGCTCGTGGTGCCCGTCTAAAATAGGACAGTCGCATATTTCACATGGAGCCGAGTGGAGGCCCGCTTCTGGGAGACTTCTGAACCGGACCGTGGCAGAGCCGGTGGGGTTTGATACATTGACAGAACAGCCGCGTATCACTGTGGTGAACGCGGCTCACATGCAACGTGCCGATGGATTTTGGACTGTCTAGGTGCTGTGAGGAGACTTTTTGTGTTGTTTTGCTTATCAACACAATCAAGTCGTCACGTTTGAAGTATTTCCACAGAAAAATCTGACTTCATTTGAACAATGGTGGCACACAGTTTGCCACTAATCTTGGTCCATTTTTGTAAGCCCATCATATTATTGGTGTCAAAATAACATTAACAGGATGACATCATAATGGAGTCTAATCGCCCCATTTGAAATAAATTAGCTTGCTATGCATTTATTGTCATTAATTTACGATGTATTATTTGATGCAACCCTGAATATAATATTTGATTTCTTAGTTTTGCTGATTTAATTTTTTTCTTGCTAACCTCCATGGTGATGTCTGTTTGATACAAGTTTTGCATGAAATATTCTTTATGAAGACCTTCTGTGATCATGTCAGTGATAATTGCTAAACATATTACACATAAACGGTATCTCACCTGGTGACTTTGAGGAGGCGAAGTAGGCGTATGCAGCGCAGCACAGAAATGCCCATGACTGACATGATGCCCATGTGGACAAGAATGAGCTCCATAATGCCAGTGGACACCACAAAGCAGTCAAAGCGATTGAAGAGAGACATGAAGTAGGAGGGCAAGCCTAGAGCATACATCTTGATGAACATCTCAAGGGCAAACATAGATAGCAGCAGCTTATTGGCATTGTCTGTTGATGGTTGTAGTTCATGGTGGATTGAGGGGGCAGCATTGTGAAGAGGAAGGCAAGAAGCAGAATGAGAAGAAATGTGTTATTCAGTATTCTAAGATTGCATCAATAGTCAACAATCTCTATGGAAAATAAAGAGTTTAGAACATGCCACATGAAGGGTTAGGGTTAATAATCATGTGTTACTTTAAAAACACGTGATTATATAGTGAATTATATTTACATTGTATTAACTATATTTTCCATTTTTATATTACAATCAAACATCTAAAAGTGAAGCAATGAAGAAGCTCTTACTAAAGCAATTTAGGTTCTGCTTCCAGAATTTGTAATTTACCCAAGTTACAGATAAAACTAATTTAAATAAAACTGTAAATCCAACTGTCATGTTTAATCAGCTTTAGCATTTGCAATTAACTACAGTTCTAAATGACTAAAACTTACTGACAACTGACAAACAAGCTGCAACCTGAAGATTAGGTTAGTAACAAATTGACAACAATTAACAATTAATAAATTAAATATCTTTAAAATATCTAACTTTCAGTAACTATTTTACTGCAACCTGAGTCTATCCATTCTGTCTGGCAAACTAAAGTAATGAAATTATTCTAAACACACACACACCAACCCTACTATAAGTAAACAATCTGTGACCCATTCACCCTCTTGTTCATGCCTGTTTGAGCCACTCAAGAACAGCTGTTAGTGCTACCATACTCTCTGTGGAAGAAACAGTGATTAATGGCAAATTGAGGAGTAGAAGACAGCTATGGAGAGCTGGATCTTAGTGCCAGAAGCTGAAAATATGGTACAAAATGCGTACCGTCTGTTATCATGGAGAATGTAAGATCCCCAATAAGATTGAGGAGCTAACCAGGCTACAGAGGGAATATTGAGGAATTATTGATGGTGTATCACCACAGAGTTCTTGCACATGATCCTAATAAGTGTTTTTGTCCCACCCTCAGCTATGAGCTCTTACACAATGTGGTGTCACAGCTGCAGACATCGCACCCAAAGTCCCTCCTTCTCATTTCTGGAGACTTTAACCAAAGTGGAGTTCAATTTCCAGGTTTCAGATCTTCACCCCTTCCCATGCTTGGTTGCTCAGATAACAAACTAGTGCATCTGCTTCCTGTTTATCTTATAGTGAATGAACGGCCCCCAACCAGAAGGTATGTGAGAAAGGCCTGATTGAGAATAAATCCAAAATGTAGGTTTTTCCCAAGCGGCAACCTCCATGGCTGAGAAGTGAAGCCAGTGCGTTAGTGCCAATAGCTGCAGTTCCGTGAACTGCCACTTGAGTCTGGCTACTGAACATGTCAATCTGCATATAAGTCCCCATGTTAAAATGTCCAACTTCACAGCAGAAATAAACATGTTTATTTCCGTGTTTACCATTACAGTCAAGCCATGACAACTTGACTGTAATGGGAAATGTGGGTGGCGGTAGCTCAGTCTGTAGGGATTTGGCTTGGGGCTGGTTCAAGTCCAGTATGCACCAGTATGGAAGGTGGACTGATAGCTGACAAGGTGCCAGTTCATCTCCCTGGCACTGCCGAGGGATGCCCTTGAGCAAGGTACTGAACCACGCTTCCTGTTATGACCCAGGGTCATAATTTAGTATATTTTGGTCTTGATGTGTGTGATTTTTCTGTGCTATTGTTCCTCCCTGCCTGAGAGTGGTGCTACCACCTTTAGGGTCTCTCTCTCCAGGTGCTGCCTGCGGATTGGTTAATGGACTGGTGGATCTGCTATAAATGGCCGCCGCTGGAGACATTCATTCTCTTCGCTTGACCCTACTCCCAACTGCACCAGGCTATGTTGTATCGTATTGTGTGTGTATGAACTTGTACTTGTTTTGTCTGCTTTAGCAGACTTTAGCTTAGCAGTCCAGGTAGTTGTAGGGGTGAGTAGCTCTTTTGGTTAATCTCCTTTTCTCCTGTTTACTTCATAGGAAGGAAGGTTAGAAACCTGTAATTTGTTTTCTTTGTTTTGGGTTAGGTAAGTTAGTTTTCAGTCAGATTGTTTTGTTTGTTGCTTTGGGCCATGCTCACCCTGAAGCTGAACACTACCACTTTTGAAATAATAATAATAATAATCATTGAATAAATGATATTTTGTTGGACTGCAGCTCTGTGACCTTGGTCATTCTTGGGAGTGGGAAAGGAGGGGAGCGTCCTTTTCTCGTTGTGTTCGGTTCGGTTCCGCTAGGCCGGACGTAACACTTCCTATCACTCCCCCATCTCTCCATGCCGGCCGGCATAGTAGCAAGACCAGCCGATATACCAGCTGAACTCTGGAGAAAACCCTACAGGGGATGCAGAGGAGGGAAGCAACGTCGGGGAGGAGGGTCGAGGTGGGACAGACTAATGGAGAGGAGAAGATTTAAGCCGTGTCTCCCCTCTGTTGTTATGGGAAATGTACGGTCTCTTAGCAACAAAATGGACGAGCTAACGCGGAGCCACGCAGAGTACCGGGAATGCAGCCTGATGTACTTCACGGAGACATGGCTACACATGGACATTATGGACCAGAACGTCTCCGTCGATGGCTTCCATACTGTCCGGGCCGACCGGGATTGTACCGGGAGCGATAAGCGGAAAGGCGGGGGGCTTGCCGTTCTAGTTAACAGCGGATGGTGTAATCCCGGTCACATCACAATTAAAGAACAGCTCTGCAGCCCGGATGTGAACTGCTAGCCATTGGTCTACATCCATACTATCTCCCAAGAGAGATCCTGCATGTCATCATTGTTGTCCTGTACATCCCTCCCTCTGCAAACCCAACATCTGCCTGCAGCACCATTCATACCATCATCTCCAAACTGCAGACCCAACACCCCAGTGCCCTCATCATCATGTCGGGACACTTTAAACACATCACCTTGGATAGAGTCCTGCCGACTTTCAAACAATACGTGAGCTGTCCTACCAGAGAGGAGAGGACCCTTGACCTCTTATATGCTAACATTAAGGATGCATACATCTCCTCTTCTCTCCCCCCTCTGGGCAGCTCTGATCACAACCTGGTTCACCTCAAACCTTGCTATGTGCCTCTGGTGAAGAGGAAGCCTACGACCACAAGGACTATGAGGAGGTGGTCAGAGGAGGCTTATGTGGCACTGCAGGGCTGCTTTGAGGTGACCTGCAGTCTGTGAGCCCCACGGGGAGGACATTGATAGGCTCACAGAGTGCATCACTGATTACATCAACTTCTGTGTGGACTGCAATGTTCCAGCTCGATCTGTCACCTGTTACGCTAATAATTGGATCACCAAGGACATTAAGGCCATCCTTAATGAAAAGAAGAGAGCGTTCAGAGATGGCAACCATGATGTGGTGAGGAGAGTGCTGGGGGTACTCAAATTTAAAATCAGGGAGGCTAAAGATAATTATGGGAGAAAGCTGGAGAATAAACCCCAGCGAAACAACATGAGGGATGTGTGGAGTGGCATGAGAACCATCACCGGGTTCCAAAAGACTGGTAGCACGGGGCTGGAGGGACGTGTAGACCAAGCCAATGAACTGAACCAATTTTTCAATAGGTTTGATACTGTGACCCCTCAAGACTCTGCTGCTGGCTACCCAACAACTACTACCACTCTACCTCCCCCTACTCCCCCTCCTTACAGACCCCTTGTCTGCACCTCACCACCTCAATTAACTACCACCTCCACCCATTCCCCTGCTCTGCATCATGTCTACCACAACCTGAGGACCTCACCCCTCCCCCAACTGTCACCTCTACAGTGTCCTTTACACCTGACCTGGTGAGAAGACAACTGACGAGACTCCACCCCGGCAAGGCTGCAGGTCTTGACGGTGTTTTTCCAAGGATGCTTAAAGCCTGTGCCCCTCAGCTGTGTGGAGTACTGTGTCAAGTCTTCAGCCTGAGCATTCACCTCCAGAGGGTCCCAGTTTTGTGGAAGACGTCCTGCCTTGTTCCTGTGCCAAAGACGCCGTGTCCCAGCGGCCCTCAGGACTACAGACTGGTAGCCTTGACGTCCCACATAATGAAAACCCAAGAGAGGCTCGTCCTGGAGCAGCTAAAACCTATGGTCAGGCCCTTCAATGAGCCACTACAGTTCGCCTACCAGCCCTGACTGGGAATTGAGGACGGCATCATCTACCTGCTGAACAGAGTCTACACTCATCTGGACAAGCCGGCGAGCACTGTGAGAATCATGTTCTTTGACTTCTCCAGTGCTTTTAACACCATCCATCCGACTCTACTGGGCGAGAAGATGACTGCAATGCAGGTGGAGGCCCCCATGGTGTCCTGGATTGTTGACTACCTGATAGGCAGACCAAAGTAAGTATAAGTACCTGGAGGTGTACTTGAATAAAAAAATTGGACTGGACTAGAAACACAGAGGCTGTCTACAAAAAGGGGCCAAAGCCGACTCTTTTTCCTAAGGAGGCTGACGTCTTTTAACATCTGCCCGGACAATGCTGAGGATGTTTTACGAGTCTGTTGTGGCCAGTGCGATCTTCTTCGCTGTCACATGCTGGGGCAGTGGGCTGAAGATCGCAGACACCAACAGACTAAACAAACTGATCAGGAGAGCTGGTGATGTCGTGGGGGAGGAGCTGGACACTCTGACGACCGTGGCAGAGAGGAGGATGCTGTCCAGGCTTCATTCCATATTGAACAATGTTTCACACCCTCTCTACGACACGCTGGCTCTGCAGAGGAGCTCCTTCAGCAGCACACTCCTCTCTCTTAAATGCACCACAGAGCGACACAGGAAATCATTCCTGCCTGCGGTCATTAATCTCTATAATGCCTCCCTCAGCTGACACAAACACGGAACAATTACTTTTGCATTTGTTGCACTTTATTTAATGTTAATTTGATCTTGTATATACCTTTATTATATATATATATATTTTTTATTCGTAATTGATGATTACTTGTTTAACTTAAACTGGAGTATTGTAACAAAAATAATTTCCCCCTGGGATTATTAAAGTATTTCTGATTCTGATTTGCATGTCTATGCATGTATTTGTGTGTGTGTGTGTGGTTGTATTTTGGCTAAAAATGCAAGTAATAATAATAATGCATGTAAAATAACTTGAGTGAAAAAAGAATTTCCCCTTGAGGGATCAATAAAGTATCAATTCTATTCTATTCTAATAGCACTGTACAGCAACTGTGCTTAGTCTAAACTATGATACTCTCAAAGACAGATGCCGAGCTAGGCTTCTTGCCGTTGAATTAGTAAGTACTATTCAGGAGGACTGCTATGTCTTGTGTTGTTGCGCTTGCTTGATGTTTGGCTAGTTTTTAGTACAACTATCTACACTGCACAAAAATATAAATGCAACACTTTTGTTTTTGCTCTCATTTTTCATGAGATGAACTCAAAGATCTAATATATATATTTTCTATATACACAAAATAACCATTTCTCTCAAATATTGTTCACAAATCTGTGTAAATCTGTGATAGTGAGCACATCCATCCCACCTCACAGGTGTGGCATATCAAGATGCTGATTCATACACATTCATACACTGATGGCATTGGCTGCCATGCAAGGTGCCAACTGCTCATCAGTTCGAGTAGCTAACCATTCATACACATTCACACACTGATGGCACAGCCTTCGGGAGCAATTTGGGTTCAGTATCTTGCTCAAGGACACTTCTACATGCAGATTGGAGGGGATCAAACCGGGGATTGAACCACTGATCTTCTGATTAGTGGACGACCCGCTCTACCGCCGACCCACATTGTTCAGTGTATGTTTACCACAGTGGTATTATACTCTGAAACTATGGCAAACTGTGGCAGCCTTTCTAAATAATAGTATATTGACAATCATTTAATAACCTTTGAATTCATATTACTGGACTACAAACCATACATTTAATTCAATGTGAATAGCAGCAGCAGACAGATCAGCATACCTGTCTTGCTTGCCATTTTCTTGGCACGACTTTGGCATGAATCAGGAAGTCCACACTAAAAGTGCCAGTATTATTTGTTCCTTTTGCGGTGAATCAAAGGGAAACTGATTCATGTACTAAATACAGAATGAAATGCATGTAGGCGTGTAAGCTGTGTACTGCGCTGACCTTGCCAGTTTGTGAGTCTCTGAGACTGTTTGTGGTGTTCCGTTGAAATGGCCAGGGTATTGAAGAAGACAAGCACAATCACCCACCAGTAGAACAGTCTGGACTTCACATACACTCTGCATTTACGCCGTAACCAACGATTCCATTTACGAGCCAGCTTGCTGTAAAAAAGGGGTAGAAAGACCACTTTAATAAAGAGAAATGGTTGTCCTTATAATGGTAAAGTAAGATATCATAACTCTTAGACTTTGTTTGTCAGTTTGTTGACTATTATCACCAATTTCACTTGAGCTTCTAGTTTTTTTCAGAAGCACCTCCATACAAATACTACGATTGAATTTCCTCAAATAGTGGCCATGGCCATTACCTCAGGGGTTTATTTGAAGCTGGCTCATGTTAGACCATGCCATATTTTTAATAAAGCATATTTAGTCATTGGCATTTTAGTATGTGTGTTCAAAGAAGAACACACATACTAAAGGATGAAAAGACCCATCTCTATGGTTATTTTGATGCAGATAGGTCAAGATGCCACAGGTCCTCTTCTGCGTCCAACATGGTAAACAGTAGTCTACATTGTCTGAAAATAAAACCTTTTGCAATCTGCAATTACACCACTGGATGCCACTAAATGCTACACATTGGTCCTTTTTTAAAATGAGTAATCCAAAACAAGGGTTAAAAAAAGTATACTTGTGATTTTTTTGCAATAGAAATGTACATTATAGTTAGTATACACATTATATAGCACTGGAAGTCTTTCAATCCTTGTTTTTTTCCCCAGCCTGTATTTGGGATTGGGGTTGATTTGTATTTTTATTTACTACTATATTTTATTTGGAACTGTTGGGACTCTGTAAAAAATATTAGAAAAAAGTACGGTCTAGATCTGCTCTGTATGGAATGCGAGATAACTTTTGTTATGATATGGCACTATATAAATAAAACTGAATCCAATTCAATTGAATTTGAGGAAAAGGGGTATATTCTTATTCCTTCTCTAGCATTTACTTACTACTACTATTTCTATAAAATACTATATTACTATAGAAAAGCAACATTTGCTGAAAATGTTTATGTTAATGAAAATATTTGACAGTATTCAGAAAAACTACAACTTTAATTATTTAATTTTTTGTAACTGACAAAATAAAGCCTTACTGACACTGGCACACCCTTTCTAAACATGACTGTTATTAAATTGAAAATACATTTCCAAAAAAGCTATACTGTAAAAATAGCAAAGACACTACTGACTAGTGATAGATGATAAGCTGCATTGTATCCATTCTGCTAACACTTCCAGTCTCTGATCCGCCATTTTCCGTGGTGAGCAGGCCTGATAAGAAAACAGAGACACACAGGTCATAGGTACAGTTCTATAGTTGCATAGCTACATCAGCAAGTCATTAACATGGACGAATGTTAGCTAATGTTAACAAATTTAGCTTTTTGTCCTGGGCTCTTAAGCTATATGTTGTATATTTACATAAATACAGAGGCTCTTAGTGCCAATGCCAAATGAGCATCTAGAGAGAAAGAGACAGATAAGACATAACTTAACAGACAACAGCCGGATCTGTGTGTAGCCATAATTGGATAAAATCCTTAATAATAGGCAAAACAAACAAGCAGTCATACATGAATTAAGTTCTCTTAGACACACCCTCTCAGTTAGCCCAATATACCCTAATATAAATTCAATTTAATTCAATAAACTATAGCCCTAACTGTGAGTTCTATCAAAAAGGAACATCTTAAGCCTACTCTTCCTCCTATGGGAATTTGTTCCACAGAAGATAGCTGAAAGCTCTCGCTCCCAAACTACTTTTGGAGACTATAGGAACCACAAGGAACCCTGCATTCTGAGAACGCAGTGTTCTAGAGGGGTAGTAAGGTACTATGAGCTCTTTTAGATATGATGGTGCCTGACCATGAAGAGTAGGTAAGGAAAAGGTAAGGAGACTTATTGGAGCAGCCTGATAACAAGGAGTTACAATAGTCCAGTCTAGAAATAACAAATGTGTGGACTAGTTTTTCTGCTTTCTCTCCTGTTGGAGGACAATACGGAACACAACCTTGTGAATGATGAATATTTACAATTTATAGCAAGAACCAAGAGTTTTACCAGATAAAGTCTCTTTTCAATAGTGTGACAAAATCAACCCAGTTATTCCAGAAATTCTTAAATTTATCTGATTCTAGTTTTACTGAAAAAGTAAACTTTTACATCATGTTTTGCATTACTTCGACCCAATCCTCCATTTTAGGCACCTTTTGTTTTCAGCCACTTCCTAGTGATGGCTTTTTTTCCCCCACCATTAACATTATTCTGAATAAATATTTGTCCTCTGATTTTTATTCTCTGGTTCCCTTTTCCCAAGTGCAAAACATAAAATGTGAATGGAAGTTATTCTTTCAAAATTTTCTCCATGCATTTCTTTAATCCCTGCCAATAGGGTATAATAGAGGAGCATTTCCAAAAGACATGAAAATTATTGGCTTTACTTTCTCCGCATAGTCTCCAACATCTCAGATTTCTGTTGTGCTGGTGTAATAAAATATCTCACTATGTTCTGCCAACAATATTCTCTCCATGAGAAGGAGCATGTTGTCTTCCACTGTTGTTCATGTAACTTTTTCCATTCCTCCTCTGATGACATCCCTCCCCCCTCCCACTTTTCTTTTATATATACTATATTGTAATCTTTTAAACTTTCCACTTCTTTATATAATTTTGAGATTAATTTCTTGCCCATATCTGATTCATATGCTAAAATAAATAATTTAATAATTCTAGACTTCATCTAAATTGGACTTATTTTATAGTTTGCTCCATATAATGCCTCATCTATAGATATCTGTACAAATCCTGATTGTTTAACCAAATTGATTCTTTAGATCCTGAAAACTTTTAATTTTCTTCTTCTTAAAAAGCTCCCGAAATATTGTTGGTCCCCCGCCCCATCTAGTGAAGCTCCCATCTATTGTATTAGGTGTAAAATCTGAATCATGTGCAATCTAATGCAGTAACCTACTCTGCTCTGTCAGGCTATTCTTTGATATAATCTCAAACCAAATGCTAAGGGATAAACCCAGCCATGGATTTAGCCAATTGTATTGTGAGATGAATCTGTCCCACTCTATAAAATTTTTGTCAGCATATATAAGCTGAATAAAAGTGATCAGGGTGCAGGACCTGTCAAATGCAGCACTATGATCTAACAAAACAAGTACAGAGATGAGTTCTTTGTCTGATGCCATTAGGTCATTTGTAACTTTCACTGCTGTCTCTGTGTTATGATGTACTCTAAATTCTGACTGAAAATCTTCAAATAAATTATTTTTATGGATGAAGTCACATAACTGACTGGCTACAGTTTTCTCAAGTATCTTAGAGAGAAAGGGAAGGTTTGATATCGGTCTGTAATTGGCTAACACTTCCAGAGATCCAGAGTGGGCTTTTTAAGAAGATAAATCCTTACTTTTACGTTTCTGACAGTTGCAAAGAAAAAAATGTCCTTGGTTCCATTCTAGTCAACAGATAACCTTTTCTGTCTTGTGCCTCACCTTGTCCCTCTTGGTCATTTTCGATGACCTCAGCTTGTGTGATCCACTCCATATAGCCTTTGAGGTCCTCATCCAGCTGCTGGGTTTCCCTCAGCTTCTGAAACTCTCCACGGGACTTGGCCTTCTCTCTCTCTTTTGTGAACTCACTAGTGGAAGACAAGACAACCATTTTGAACTAAGAAGACAGAACCAACTGAGAAATAATTTGAAGAGCAGAAACAAAAGATGGTTGGGAGAAATAGACAAAGCAAAAAGTATGTCATGATTATGCAAAAGAAATTAATAGTAGGGTAGTAGTTAGGTTTAAGCTATTCCTACCCACTGAGCACACCCAGAACCAGGTTGAGCACGAAGAAGGAGCCAACCAGGATGAGTGTGGTGAAATAGATCCATGGCCATTCCATTCCTATAGCATCATTTACCTGTCAGAAAATCAGTTTCCTTTTAATGTCTTAATTATCAATATTGCATTTATCGTATAAAAAGTGTAGCAGTAGAAAGTAAGTGTAAATTAAATTATGTAAACCCCTGCCTCCCAAGAAAAAGAAAAAAACACTGTCCTGAGAAGATATCAGGTACAATAAGTAAAAACACCTGTGTGAATGGACCAAGTGCTTTTACAATGACTTCCAGCACTGGCAGAAGCAGGCGGCCTGTCCAATAGCTCTGTCCGTGTCATGTTGTTTTTAGTGTTTTAAGTGTGTTTTTTAAATTTTTTTTTTACTTTGAATCTTGGACAACTTGTTTATACAAGGGCTGCTTTCACTCCAAACAATGGGACAAGGTGGCATTCTTCACCTCATACCTGAGGAAGTGCGATGGAGGTATCGAGGCAATCAACTTTAGGATTCAGAGGATTCTGGAGAGAAGGTCAAGGCTAGACAAGCAGTTAAGCAGTGGCGGCATAAGCCTTTGGTTCAGTCGGTAGTTATGGAGAATGTTAACCAACTAGACAGATGAGATGACTGCCCTTGTGAGGATGGACATCACTAACAAGGAGTGTCATTTATTGTGCCTCTCTGGAACTTGGCTCAAACAGAACACCCTGGACACTAATGTGGATTTACCAGGATTTACTACAGTAAGAGTGACCAGTGACTGTAGACGCTGAGGCAAACTTAAAGGAGTGGGACTCGCACTGTTTATTAACACCAGATGGTGTAACCAGGGGCATGTTATGCTGAAAGAGATCATATGCAACAGGGACATTGAGTTGCTGGCGGTAGGTCTCAGACCACATTACATACCTAGAGAGTTCTCCCACACCATTGTTGTTTGTTGTCACACTAAGAACGCGTGTGACATCATCCACTCCACCATAGCGAGACCACAAACACAACACCCAGGCGCACTAATCACCATCTCAGGGGATTTTAACCATGTTACACTGAACTCCACACTACTGGACTTTTACCAGTATGTAAGTTGCCCCACCAGGAGGAACAGGACATTAGACCTCGGGTATGCCAACATGAAGGAAGCTTACACTGCCACTCCTCTGCCCCCACTGGGAAAGTCTGACCATAACCTGGTCCAGCATTTTGTTGCACGAGGGAGGTCTGGGATGGCATGAAAACTATCAGAGGCTGCAAGAAGAAGGGCAGCAGCACAGAAAAGGGGGTGCTGGGAGAGCAAACCTGCTAAAACTGTTTTTTAACAGGTTTGATACTCCAGCACCTACAGCCAGTGACTGCCCACCCAGCACCCCTCCTCCTCCACCCCCAACACATCTATCAACCTGATGGGGAGAAAGCAGCAAGAAGAGGGACACAGCTTGACTCGACAGACACAGTAGGGCTAGCTCAGTGGTGGGAACAGAGCTGGACTCTGTGGTGACAATGGCAAAAAGAAGGACCCTGGACAACGCCCACCACCCTCTGCACAACACCTTCATCAGGCAGAGGAGTGTGTTCAGTGGCAGACTGCTGTCCTTATCCAGCTCCACAGACAGACTCAAGAACTCGTTCGTCCCCCTGGCCATCAAACTGTACAACAGCTCTCAGTCATGGCAGTAGAGATAATAGACAATTTCATTCTCTTTTTTGGCTCCTGGGCATTCTGTCATTGTCATTTCTGACTCAATCTGCACTACAGCTGATATATGCTGTCATTCATTTGTCCACAGCATAATTTAATTGCACATAGTTTTCATCCCTATTTGCAGATTATTTGTATTATTATTATTTGTATTTGTATTTCTACAAAAAACAATTTTATTTATTTTTTCTACTTTTTAATTTTTATATATGTTTCTATTTGTACAGTTTTAGCATAGGTTTACCTTCTTAACACAGGTTTGGTTTGTCTGCTTATGTTTAATCGCTCATATCTACATCTACTATATCTATCTACAATAATAATACCTTACCCAGTAGAGGACATCGGTCCACCCTTGTGTGGTGATACACTGGTAGACAGTTAGCATGGAAAAGCCCAAGTTGTCAAAGTGGGTTATTCCATGGTTTGGCCCTGGCCAGCCAGCTCGGCACTCTGTACCATTGATGGTACAACGGCGTCCATTCCCTGCTTGGGCACATGGAGCCTGCTTCTCATTCTCCACTGTAGCAATGATGTCTGAAAGCCAGAAGAGCGTAACAGTAATGGTTAGACTGTATGTGTTTGTGTATTAAGTATACATGGGAGAACACAATGCTATGTGAAGTTAAATCAAGTATTGTACACATGGTGGCATTACTTAGCGATGCACCTATATGACTTTTTCCTCCCACTTACAACTCCACCCAGTTATTACTTAGTATTGGCCAATACAGAGTGAAAATACCAACACTCCTTATTTCTTAAATGAAAAAAAATAACCTCACTGTAATGGATTAGAGTGGTTTCACTATTCTATGTGTAAATTAACCTCAAGCTTACTCCTCAACAAGACAAAAGGATGTTCATAGACGTTTTAGGTTGATGCAAATGTTGTACTTTCTGCTTTATTATCAGGCTGCCCTAATTAGACCCTTAACCCTTAGTTGCTGAACTCCATTATTGGGCTGTGTCAGTATTATCTTTCATATAGGCCATTAAAATGTAGCTATTGTGAGGCACATGTGGGAAATAATGATTTAGAGATATGTTACATTGGATATGTTCTGCCCTCTGGTTAAAGTTATGATCTGCCTTTTAATTTATCTCATTAATTCATGTTATGTTAAAAATAGAAAGTACTATTTACAGCTAAAAAAAAGGGTGATAATATTACGTTGCTTACATCATTGATGACTGCCTCTCTATCCCTTGGCTCAACAAGCAGCAGATACAGGACGACGTGCTTTGCGGTAACGTATTGTGTCACTTCCGGTTATCGGTGTTGCCGCCACGGTGCTCTCTGCTCTGTTCACCTAAACAGATTTTGGTATATATCTCACATCAGCGATTATCTACTTATCTCTGCTCTATCCTTAGACTTGTTCTGTTTGTGCACGAACAGGTCTCTTTACTATAGTGACCACAATCTGCTAGTTTCACCAGTTTCTGTTAGTCACACTAACTAGCGATAGCAATGGCTTCTCTCTCCTCTCCTGCTCTCTCCTGCCCTGTGTGCCACATGTTTAGTTACTCCTTTAGCGATAATGGTTCTTGTAATAAATGTAGTTTATTTGTAGCTTTGGAGGCGAGGGTCAGTGAGTTAGAGGCTCGGTACCGCACCACCGAACAGTCAGTAGCTGCTATAGTTAGCATGTCCCCTGTAGCCGGTGCGGTACCACCGAAGGTAGCTACAGCTAGCCGTCCCCCGGCAGTTCCCGAGCAGCCAGGAGGCTGGGTGACTGTCCGAAGGAGGCATAGCCCCAAACTGAAGCCCACGGTACACCACCAACCGCTCCACGTTTCAAACAGATTTTCCCCACTCAGCGACACACCCGCTGAGAGGCCAACTCTGGCAGCTCCATAGTCCGAAACGTGAAGTTAGCGACACCGGGGGCCATAGTTAAATGAATCCCTGGGCCAGAGCGGGCGACATCGAATCTTATTTGAAACTGCTGGCTAAAGATAAACGTAGATACAGTAAGATTGTTATTCACGTCGGCGGTAATGACACCCGGTTATGCCAATCGGAGGTCACTAAAATTAATGTTTCATCGGTGTGTGAATATGCTAAAACGATGTCGGACTCCGTAGTTTTCTCTGGTCCCCTCCCCAATGTGACCAGTGATGACATGTTTAGCCGCATGTCGTCATTTCACCGCTGGCTGTCGAGGTGGTGTCCAGCAAACGATGTGGGCTTCTATTGCACGTCTGTCCATCCTGGGAGAGGGATCCCTCCTCTGTGGCTCTTCCTGAGGTTTCTTCCACCTTTTTTCCCTGTTAAAAGGGTTTTTTGTGGGCAAGTTTTTCCTCACTCGAACCGAGGGTCTAAGGACAGAGGGTGTCACTCCCTGTACAGATTGTAAAGCCCTCAGAGGCAAATGTACTTTGTGACTTTGGGCTATACAAATAAAATTTAATTTGATTTGATTTGATTTGATCATTTCATGGTATGCTCTTATTTTGAAGGCGTCTAAGAGATACGCTAGGTATTATGGGATAGACGAGTTGTAAACAAACGAAGCTCTGACAAACGATGGAAGTTTTCCTAGCGTCTTAATCTCTGTCTTGACACCGTCGTAAGCAATAGCTGTAAGTTTTGGTCATTCAGCACCTTAAAGCACAAGTTTGACTGTCTTACATGTATTTTCTGTTTAGAAGAAAAGTTCGTTTTGTATATCTGTTTTGATAGCAGTAAATCACTTTATTAGCATTAATGCTAATCGAGAAGCATTTTAGCCTATTGTTTTGATTGTGTTAGTGTGCTAATAAGAGATATTTTCTCTCTTTTGTTTACAGTTTTACTCAGAGTGTTTCACCTGTCATGTTTTTGGAAAATAAAAGAGCAAGGCGCTCGCTTCCTGGCTCGTGAAAATTGAGTTTGGCTTGCTGTTTACCTATGTTTACATACTGGATGTATAACACATAGTGAGAACATTATAGGATATAATGAAGATAGTGTGACCGTTTGAGTAACAAAATAACTGATAGCAAATGGTGATACTAAGGTAATATTATGCATAAGAATTGACTGTCATGACAAGAAATTTAGTCCAAAGAATGCTATTTAGTTTCTCTGACAGCAGGAAAACTTAATTTTAGAATGAGAAAGACTATTATTGCCACTAGAGATATAGTCGTATAGTATTGGCCACAATACCAATCAGAATGACACTCCCTAGTATTTATGTTATATACAGTATAAAACTGTGCTGTGCTGCATACATACTTGTGCCTGTGTAGTAGCAGGTCTTGTGCATTTTGCACTTGAAGAGCTCCAATCCCATAATGGAGTAAATGGTGACCATGAAAAGGACCAGTAGAGTGATGTGAAAAAGAGGCAGCATGGACTTCAGGATGGAGTTCATCACTACTTGCAGGCCTGAGGGGGAAAAGATGATGCATGCAGTACCAAAATGTGTCTTCTCTTAAGCAAACAACCATTTATAGTAAAATAAGCTAATGCCTTTGACTGTAGAACTGACTAATACCTCAATATTCCTACTGAGAATAAAATAAGAAGAAATAAAATAAAAAGGCAGCTAGATAGACTTTTACTTACTTGGGACTCCAGAGACCAGTCTGAGTGGTCGGAGGACTCTGAATGCCCGCAGAGATTTCATGTCAAAGCCACCACCTTTTTCTCCTACTGGAGCCTCCACTCCACTGATGTGGTTAATGGCATCCACAGCCACAGTGAATAGGCTGGAAAGACAGAAATAGATGATGTTTTCTCTGATACGAAAATATCACATGGTTACCAAAAGGGTTGTTTAGAACACCCAGTGTTGCCATAATATAATGTAAAAAGCAGTGAGCCTTTTTCCTGACTACTCACTGACAGGTGCCACAATGCTTCTCCTTCACCTTGCATGACGGCCAATGCCATCAATGTATGAATATGTGTAAATGGGTGAATGAGATATGTAGTGGAAAAGCACTTTGGGTGGTTGGAAGACTAGAAAGGTGCTATATATTGGAGCTTAAAGCGGAGTTTCAGGAGCCGGACCACACCTAAACCGCGCCAGTTCCGACAGTCCTATAAACACCCTGCTAACCGTTTGGTTCCCTTTGGTCTAGTATTCTGCACACGACCCAGAAACACGCCACACCACCTCGAGCACATTCAGGAAAGTGAGCTACCAATCCATCTACGAGTAACTTCATTCATTCACTCACCTTATCGTGAATATCAACTTCGTCTCACTTTCCATAGGAGGATAAATTATTCAGACGAAATCAGGACGACCGCGTCCAAAGTTTCCATCGACACGCCAGTAGATCCGTGCTTGGGGCCCCTCTTCCCATAATGCAAAAGCTGTTCAAGAAGCAAGTCAATCCAATGAGCCTCTGCTCAGTCTCTTTCATAGTCCGTATCCCACCCGGTTCATCTCCTTTCAATATGCAAGACAACTTTAATCCACCTGTTGAATTCGTCGTGCCCCCCAGCTCACCTCCGTCTTCAGAACGAGAGATGAGACATTCAACGACAGTCCATCGTTTCAGTTCTCCAACTCACCACCTCCAGAGACAACTCATGCCTGTCGCCATCGTCCCAACTACACCAGTCCCACAACAGTTATCACAATGATGCCACGCTTTCAGGAGGTAATCTGGCTGTTCCCTGTGCAGAGTTGCTCTTTAACACTAATGTCCACATTTATCAAATTAATTTATGAATTATTCAAATACAGATGATGATCCCAAATAGATCATCTTGTTGATAGTACTACAGGCTCATTACAAACAACTCTCAACTCTATTGCACCTCTGAATCTATCTATCTATCTATCTATCTATCTATCTATCTATCTATCTATCTATCTATCTATCTATCTATCTATCTATCTATCTATCTATCTATCTATCTATCTACCTACCTACCTACCTACCTACCTACCTACCTACCTACCTACCTACCTAAATAAATAAGAACAACCCCAGGTTTCTCTTCAGCACTGTAGCCAGGCTAACAGAGCCCACAGCTCTATTGAGCCATGTATTCCTTTAGGCCTGAGTAGTAATGACTTCATGAGCTTCTTTAATGATAAAAGTTCGACTATTAGAGACATAATTCATTACCTCTTGCCCTCATCAGGCACTGATCTGCATTCTGATACAGCAAGTTTGGAAACAGCTGTAAAACCTGATATATATAGGACTGTTTTTCTCCCATCGACCTTCATCAAATAACTTCAATAATTTCTTCAACTAAGCCATCAACCTGTCTCTTAGACCCCATCCCAACCAGGCTCTCTAAGATACTTGAGAAGGCTGTAGCCAATCAGCTGTGTGACTTTCTCCATAAGAACAGTTTATTTGAGGATTTTCAGTCAGGATTGCATCATAGCACAGAGACCACACTAGTCAAAGTTACAAATGACCTAATGGCATCAGACAAAGGACTCATCTCTGTACTTGTCCTGTTAGATCTTATTGGCACATTTGACACCATTAACCAGCAAATTCTTTTACAGGGACTTGAACATCTAATTGGCATTAAAGGAACCACACTTAGCTGGCTTAAGTCTTATTTCTCAGGTCAATCTCGGTTTGTTCATGTCAATGAAAAACTAGTCCATGCAATTGGTACTTCTAGGCTGGACTATGAAAAGCAAAATGAGACAACAAAACCAGCAAGTACTAATATGGCCATCCACAACATAACATTGCATTAAAAACAGGCTGGGCTCAACACAAACTTAACAACTTACCCAACAGATACACAAACAAAGTCCAAAATGTTCCAGCAATTTCTTAAGTAAGCATCTGCATGAAAAAGAAATCCATAGGCAACAATCTTCAGGAAACACTCTATAGAGAAGATGATGAGGAAGATGTACTCCAAGCTTTCCTGAAAGACAACAACAGCATTTTTTAGATCCATGTTACACAAACAATACCCAAAATAACTTGTTCCTTACAACTCCATAAGAGATTTATGGTGCACATCATACAGGTCTACTTCTGTCTATTCATGTCTCTTATAAACTCACATACCGCTGGAATGTTTTTATGTCCTCTCCTGTTTCAGTAGAAGCATGCAGTAAATGTCTATTTTAAATACACCTCAGACCATGGGCAATGGCGTTTCATGGTGTTAAACTGAAATGTGAGCTTGTGCTTGTTTCTTTGTCCTTGGATATAAACTAGTGATGTGTCGGTCACGAATGAGCTGGTTCAAAGAGCTGGCTCATTTAAGTGAACGATGGGTGTCTGTCTCCAAGCGTTTTTTTTTGTTTTTGTAAAGTAATACAGTGCGCTACAGGTGCTCCATGCATGCTGTGACTGAATGTCATGTGCGCTCATAGACAAGTGCGATGAACACGAGGGGGAGGAGCAGAGAAGGAGAGAGAGAAGTGTGGTGCAGTGCAAAGATGAGTGATAGTAGAAAAACAAGCAGCATGTAGACACATTTTAATAATTGTGAAAACACAAAGGCAGAATGCAGAATTTGCAATGTCAAGCTGTCATATCGAGCAGGGTCCATAAACAACAACATGAGAAATGTGCATCCAACAGTCAATAGCTGCCTTTTTTAAAATTCCTATGCTTAAGTTTTTCTAGGTGTTTCTGTTTGCTTTGTGTAGCAGAGTGGTTCTACAAGCAGGTTAGTGCATTCATTGAGTGGTTTCAGAGTTACAAGGGTCTGTAAATGCAAATGATTCGATTTATTGATATTAGAAAATGTAAATTTTATTTTGGATATATCAGTACAAAGGATGTGTTGAATAATTTAAGTGATATATGTGTATACATACAAATCATCAAAGTCAAAACAGCAAAAATTTGGCTGATAATGAAGAGCCATTTGGGAGCTGAAAGAGCCGGCTCTTGGTGAGCGGAGTCAAGAGATCCGAAGAAGAAAAGGAACCAGAATCACTAATATAAACTAATTCAAGCAATTAATCGCTACAATGTAAAACTTTGTTTGTCAATCACAGACCCTTGTTCCCAACCAAGACTAAAATCTAAAAATAAATGGATTTTGGGGGCTTTTAAAGAATCATAGAAAAAGAGGAAATGAGTGCAGCACAGGTCCCTGGTCAGACTCATGTTGTGGATGCTGCAATGACATAGTCGACCTGTTAAACTGTACGGATTATTTTTTTTAGAAGAAATATGAAGAACGATGAACAAAATAAACAAATGACTAATGTAGCAAAAAACACGAAATTAGTATGGCAGTATGATTTATGTATAAAAATAAGAAAGGCACAACAGGGTTTCAATCAGTGTTTGTATTTTTAGGTTAGAATAGGACCAATTTGATGCTGATTGTTCAATAGCTGTAACATTTATCAAAAAGAAAATTAATACAACCCTTGTATGCAAGAGATGCATATGCCTTATTTGTGCTATTTATAAATCAGATCATTTGAAAGCAGAACTGGACCATGATAATCACGGTGTGAGTTAAGATGACAGTTCTAAATGGGTCAAGATACCATCCAAGTAGCTGTTCCAAAAGACGTTTTTCAGTCAGAGATACTAGTCCATGCATTTGTTTCTTTTACGCTGAATAATTGTAGCTCCTTATTAAGAGACTGTTTCAATAAGTCCGTTAGCACTCTGCAGTTGATCCAGAATGCTATAGCAAATGTACTGTAGGAACCAGGATCAGAGATCAAGCTTCCTTCGTGTGGAATCAGCTTTGGGTTTCAGAGGCAGACACCCTCTCTGCATTTAATATTAGGCTTTAGGACACATTCAGCCATAGGGTTATGATTTGAAAATCAAAAGAATACATTTACTTTACATTTATGAATGATTCTCTGTCAAAATCAGTGGAGGGTGGTGCATGGAAACTGGTTGCAGCTTGCATCTCTCTGTCTTTCTCTCTCTGCTTCACTAAAAGACACACAAAGATAATTAATTTTAAATCCTCAAAGGATACTGAGGGACATGTCCCTTCGCCCTTATATTAACTGGGATGAGAGAGTCAGATCTGAGTGCTTCAAAGTGTGTGCCATGACATGACATGACATGACAGATATGACATGACATGCAGAAACCATTGTCATTGTCATCATCATCATCATCATCATCAGCATCATCAGTGAAATCATGTCCTTACAGTAGCTGGGGCAGAACTGCATATTAAAGGGGGATTTTAATGTGATTTTGATATTTACTGCTGATTTTTTCTATTTTTTCACAAGTTTGGAAAAGTAACATAACATTTACTGGCAGATTATTTCACGGTGGTTAAATTTAGAACAAATGCACTGATTTTGCCTATCCTCAAGACACCGACTTCTAGAAGTACACTATTAACACACAAACACAAGCATGCTAACACACCAAGTTGCTGTTGGTGTTGTTGCTGTCTTCTTCAGGCATGGGCAAGTACACAGCCAGGGCCACACAGTTGGCGAAGATGGCCAGTAGGATTATGATTTCAAAAGGTCTGAAATTAATCTATAGGAAAGGTCAAACATAATATTTCAAATATGGACATTCCCACATCACACAAATGAACCAGCAAACACCTTGAGACACACATTCACACCAATGTGATATATATAACACTAAACAATTACTGAGAAAAAAATGTGGTAGCAACATTCACATGAAATGTTCTATAATGTTAATAATACATTTTATACCCAGCCGTCCCTCTGCCTAGTGACCCTTTATTACAGTAGGATACTTCCATTCCACAATGCCAATGCATGCCTTGCGGAAGGGATTCTTTAGTGTCAAGAAGAGGAGAGAGCGTACAGGCCTTGGGTTGCCTCCTGTAGCCATCAGCTTCTTTAGCTTCTCCTTCTGTTTTCTCTTCAGAGTTTCCTCATCCATGATGTAGGATGACAGTGGGGCACTGCTGCTGTCTGTCATCGTGGCTTTAGAGAGTTGTGAAAGTGTGAATTAAGAGCTCAGAAGTAGTATTCCAAAAGGTCTGTTTGTTTTTCTTTCAAAATGTAGTAATCTTGTTGGCTAGTTCTGTCCACTCATTCATAAACCCTCTCAACTTGTTTCAAACTTCTCTCTCACCCTGTTTCTCGCTGATGGTTTGACTGAGCTCTTTCTCTGTCTCTTATCTGTGGAATGACAGCTGTCCCTTCTACTTGTAAGGGATTGGTTTACTGAGCAGCTGTTTGGTGAAGAGAATAAATATAGACAATGAGCATGGCAGTCGTAGTATGGGGTGACAAAAGAGGACACTGCACAGAAATAACACAGGGGCGGCTGTGGCTCGGAGGTAGAGCGGGTCTACTAATCAGAAGATTGGCCGTTCAATCCCCAGTTCGATCCCCTCCAGTCTGCATGTCGAAGTGTCCTTGGGCAAGATACTGAACCCCAAATTGCTCCCAAAGGCTGTGCCATTGGTGTGTGAAAGTGTATGAATGGTTAGCTCCTCAAACTGATGAGCAGTTGGCACCTTGCGTGGCAGCCAATGCCATCAGTGTAGTAGTCAGATGGCGTATTCTTTTTCTTTTTTTTTTGAGTGTGAGTGAGTGTATCCCAAACTATAAATACAAAAAATAAAATAGTAATTAGTACTATGGGTGTAATACTTGACATGTGTTAATACAGTAATTACAATTAACTAACAGTTAAAAGTTAACTAATGTGTCAAGTAGTAATTTACTAATAGTGTTCAGGTTAATTAAACTCTGAAACGTGTCTATACCTGCTGAATGTAACCGCTGTGAAACAATCAGTAAATAACTTATTTCTTACTTACTTATTTTTATTTCGCTGATAATAACATCTTATTGTTATGCCTCTCTACCAAAGCTCTCTCAATCTCTGTCTCTCTCTCTAATCATATTTTCACTATTTTGTGGCATAAATTGCAAGTCAGACTCAGATTTAGAAGCTGGTACATGAAATAAACAAAATCAGAACACACACACACACACACACACACACACACGTAGATTATCAGAGTTTAGTCCGTGAATCCACCTGGATAGTCTCTGCTTCAGAGACATTTCAGGCTGTCTGTGGAGGTTTGGCCAATCTGAGTGTCTAATTGGCGGCTGGAGCGTGACGTGGGGCTCCATTTTCCCAAAAGTTGAATTTTTGCGGCAGACACAAACGCATGACCCCCACTGAAATGAATTGAAAAACACCGTCAGCGTCCGGTTTGCCTGTCCCTGTCTGAACACCCACTCAAGAGGACTACAAAGGAAGTCTTCTTCTCCTTAGCCCATTATCTAGGGAAAGAAGATTGTTGGCAGCAATGGCTACCTCCAAAGCCAAGTTTGAGCACTTCAAGCATTGACAACGGATAAACAATCTTGGAAACAAAGAACTAAGGAACTCAACTGTTTGTTTTCTTTTTCAGTTTAAGGCAGAAAGGTTAGACACAGTACACCACAACCAACCCCCACTAGGGCTGGGCGATATTGACCAAAAGTCATATCGATATTTTTTAGCTGAATGGCGATACTCGATATATAGATATTTTTTCCGTGGCTGGATAATTTCATACGTCTATTATTAATGGCCCGCCAGTAAATCTCACTCCCACCACCCATACTACAAATCCCACAATGCACTACAACAGCTGACACACAGGTTAAGACCTGTGCACCACCTCTAACCCCGCTGCTTTGGTTGTTTACACACTAATCAGTGGTCCAGTGTTGACAGCTTAGCGACTTTGTTGCTATATTTAGTGACTTTTCAGACCCTCTAGTGATTTGTTTTTTCCCAAAAAGCGACTAGCAACAAATCTAGTGACTTTTTCTGGAGTTATTAGAGACTCTGACATGACAACGTCAGCGAGCAGCGGCAGACGTGGACAGAGGGAGAGGAGAAATAAAAGTGAACTGGCGGCTTAAGGGAAGAAATGTGTAGTCATTTTAATGCAAATCGATTTAAACAATATGGTTCTCGTCATATCGGGTTTGAAAATATATTGATATAGATTAAAATATCGATATATCGCCCAGCCCTAACCCCCACTAATCACGCACTTGCCATACGGACACAGTAGGGTAGGCAAATTTTCAGCACTACTAATGTTAAGAAGGCTACAGGGCCTGATGGGATTCCAGGAAGAGTGCTCAGTAGGGATGCAAATTATCGATTCATTCAGTAATCGTTAGATGATTGACCTTATCGATCAATTAACGATTAACTGACAAGCGGCTTTTTTCCTGAGAACATACATTTCTCACGGTGTCTTTAACATAAAGCAAAATATTGCTTATATACTGAATAAAAAAATGCACGTTATATTCCTCAACTAATGTTTTATTGTACCATACGGTACAGATATGGCATTTAACCAAAATAAATTCTGCAGAGAAAATTGAAATACATAAAAAAAATAATTGTGCACTGGCTCACCTGTTGCATGTGAAACATTAAGCAACATAAAACATTTTTTAAAGCTATACAATATGGGTTTAGCCTACACAATATTAAGCCTACATATAATTATCTGGTAAAGCACTTACATGAAAAACTTGAAACATTAGCAGCACCACTTATAAGCTCCCTTGTCCTGAGAAAGGTAACAGTAAGATTACTAGCCCTGGAAACTTACAGTAACATGTAGTACTGAACACAACTTAAATCATCCCTGAGGAAGGTGACAGTAAAATTAGAGGGCCTCTATTAAACAATTAAATGAAGATATAGGCTACCTCTCCTCTACTGAAACAAAAACATTCCTGCCTCAATGTGTTTTCAATAGACTCCTGACCTAGACCCCTGTATTTTTGTTCAGGAAAATAAGCATATTAACATGGTCTGGAGTAAGTCGTGTGCGCAGGCTGTTTACAGTGAGGCCAGCTGCTGAGAATACACGTTCAGATGAGACAGACGTGCCCGGTATGCACAGATATCGTCGTGCCACATTTGCCAGCCTCGGGAATCGCCCTTCATTGACTTTCCACCATTCCGTGGGACTGGAATCAAGGAGTGGTGAGGGATCCTTGAGAAACATGTCCACTTCTTTTTCTATGTCATTGTTGCAGCTGATGGTATAGTTTTCACCCAGTAGAAGAGTCATAGCAGAAGTGTGCTTCTGAAGTGCAGCTCCCTGGACATGCACATCATCTCCAGTGGTGGCTTCATCTCTTGATGTGCAGCTCACATGTTCTGCCATAGCCAGTTCAAGCAGCTTGGAATGAGCTGAGATCCTGCTTGCTGGCACCAGAAATCCCAGGTGCTTATGCCGTGGGTCCAGCATCGTTGCTATCATTGGTGTTGTTGATGTGAGGTCTTCAGACTCAACCTGTTAAAATTAAATAAAAGGAGAAAGCTAGCATCAGAGTTTTATTTAATAAGGTTTGACATGACAAGGGTACTGTAACAACTGCATAAAAATGCAGTTTATACTGTGACAATGTGTCAGTGATAAGTATTAGGTTATGCACCCCACAATCTGTTAATATAGAGCTCAAATGTGATGTTGATTGAGAATTTAATTAATTAAAAAGGCCATAGCTTCTGAGAGCGGTCTGAGAGTACAGCACACACGGCCCATCGCTGTTCTACGAGTCTGCCAAACATTTCACATACAGAGTTCCACCTGGTTTTGCAGGACTGAATGAGTCGATGTGCTGGTAGCTGCATTTGTTTTTGTTTTGCTTCTAGCGATTTCGTTGCTGGAGTGCTGTGGTGGAAGTGTTTCACCAACCTGCCAGCAGCTGCAATTACTTGGTTGACACTAGCAGCAGCGAATCCGTCGTGCCAATAAAATACGGATAAAGACTATCATTGAATTATGTCATATGGTACCTGAGGTAACATATGAAATATGAATGCAGGGTATGTCAGTAAGAATGTAAAAATAATGGCTCTCACAGAAACAAGATTGTGTTCTGAGTTCTTATAATTTCAATTAAACATTTATTTAGCATTTTTCTTTTAAATGAGTAAAGTGAGATTACACATGATCTATTTTACATGGTTAACTACAAATAAATTGTGTTTTCATACACCTTTTCCTGTTTCACTTTGTATAATTTTTAAGTTTACAAATTTAAGGTTGTCTTTCTATTATTACACTTGCAGCCATGGACCATGGTAACCAACCTTTCAGTGACTCTTTGATCTTATGTATGGATACTGGTTCAGTGTTTAGAGAAACGTGTTTTTGTTTGGATGCAGGGCATTAAACCTGGTCCAGTTAATGACATGGTCATCCTGTCAGCCAGACCAAGAGAGAGGAAACTTGTAGAAGGAATCAGGTATGTGTTACGATTAATACTACACACATTCACTTACACGCACACATTTATGCACACAGAGAAGCACTTACTTGCTTAAATGCACATGTAACTACAGCTGCCACTCTCTGATTACAGGCTGGGACCCTCTACCAGTGCATTTGTCTGTTCCGAACATCAGCACCATCATATGGCATCCCTTGAAACATCTTTGGAGACAGCAGACAAAATCGAGAACAGCACACAAGTGCAGAGTTCCTGCGCTGAGTGGCACCAACTAAGAAGGTGCCGCATTACCTCCACCAAATTCAGAGAGGTCTGTCACACCAAGGGGGAAAGCTCTGCTGAAAACCTTACCGAAAGGCTTCTGAGACCATGCTGTCACAAAACATTCCTCTGCTGCTCTGCCAGTAATTTTCCACTCTCCTCCCCTCTGCTCACTCTCCCTGCCGGCCACTCCCCTCTCATCAGCCAACTCTGTTCACCTGTGCTCCTCATCAGTATCTAGCCACTATTTAAGCAACACCAGCCCAGTGTTACATCGCCAGATTGTCTTTGTACCATGCAGAACTTTCCAGCGTGCTTCTTCAGCTTGATTTCCTGGTTCCGACCCCACTTGTTCCTGACCCGGACTCTTTGTCTCTGCCCTGGTAAACCTGACTGCTTTCCGTCCCCGACTCCGAACCCGGCCTGTGAGTTTCCTGGTGTTATTTTGTCTGCATCTGTTTGGCATCTTGCCGCTCCAACTTCTCTGTGGGAGATTACTCATCGGCTGCCTTTGGAGCTTGTGCTTAGGACTTCTGAACTACAGCTCCGTCTAAAGACTTTTAAAGAGACTGTGTTCCCGCCTAGTGCAGTCATATGTTACCAGAAGTGTAATAAGATTGTACTGCGTTTAGGTCTTCCTGATCGGTGACACCATGCAGTCAGACTGCTGACATGCGGCGGGGGCTTGACTTGGAGCCTATAGCAGTAGAGGAGTACTGCAGGGTAAAGGAGGTTAACCACTACCCCTGTGGGTTCCTGATACACCATGGATGGGGTCATCACCTGATGGGATCGTACACGATCCTGAGGGGCAGCCAGTGTTTAGCTTGTTAGAAATCAAATGCCCAAATGTGACAAGCTATGTGGACTGCCCTTACATTATGATCAGGGAGGGTGGACACACATTAAGACGATCCCATCCATATTACTGGCAGATCCAGGGAGATGATACACAGAAGATAACATGTTTACTCAGAGGGTTCCCCGCGACATGGAAGCCATTGAAACCATCAAAGGAAAAAGTTGACCGCTTCTTTTATTTTTACCTCAATGCCCACTTGAGCAATTAGTCAGTTGATTGCAGTGTGAATGTATTTAAAGTTACTGTGATGAATACAAAAGAAATTCATCAGTGAAATGTTGCTGCGTTATGTTCCTGTTTGTGATGTAATGTTTAAATATAAGAATACATGACTTGGATCTAAGCATTTTGGTGTTTTGTATAGCTGAAGTAATTAGTTTTAAAAGGTAACTGACAGGAACTTAAAAAAAAAAAAAGTGACCAAAAGCAGAGTACTTGAATTGACATAACAAGCATTTTAATAATGTAGCATTCAAAAGCCTGAACTGTATGCAAACAGATTTCATACAAGTAGATTAAGGAGAAAAAAGCGGCTGTGAAAGTGGACAGATGAATGCAGAGTACTGCTCCAAATTAACCATCTATTTTTAAAAGGGATTCAGATTTCTTTTAAGTACAAACACACAAATTGGTTTAATCCATGCAGTTCTTATATTCACCAAGCTTTCGGTCAGACAACCATCATCAGGGCATTGAACATGCCCTGATGAAGGTTGTCTAAATATATACTAATCTAAACATACTATCTATAAACATACATGTCTTGTTAATGCATGTTACAAACGAAACTTCTTCCCCGGAGTTTGTGCTCTCTCGTCCAGCAGGTTCTTATGGATAGTGGCTGCTGCTGTGGTCCTGCATGATGTCCACTACATATATTATTACTGTCATTATTGCTACCATATCTCCATTACAGTTTATGATTTGATGCTGCTGTGCATCTGTGTCTCTCTATCACAGGTTCCACTGCTACTGTAATCATTTTATCATTCATTGTCATTTTATTATTCATTGTAATTACAATATGTCTCTGTTTTGTTCATGTGACATCTATTGCACGTCTGTCCATCCTGGGAGAGGGATCCCTCCTCTATGGTTCTTCCTGAGGTTTCTTCCACTTTTTTTTTTTTTTCCCTGTTAAAAGGGATTTTTGTGGGCAAGTTTTTCCTCACTTGAACCGAGGGTCTAAGGACAGAGGGTGTCACTCCCTGTACAGATTGTAAAGCCCTCCGAGGCAAATGCATTTTGTGACTTTGGCCTATAGAAATAAAATTTGATTAAAGCTTTGAGTCAGAAGACCTTCATCAGGGCATTGCACATAACAAATGAAGTTCGTCTGACTGAAAGCTTGGTGTGCACACTAAAGGCAATCACTGTATAATTTATACATTATATAGTGTTATATACAGTAATTTATATACACTTTTACACACGTGTTGGAAGTCCTTCCTCAGAAAATGTGGGCTTTGCTGCAGTTACTCAGACCTCTGGCTTCTTTGGCCAAGCCTTTACTAGTGGGCCATTTTCATAATTTGTGAGGAGACAGGCCACAGTGTAGAGTTGGTTGATGCTCCCAAAAAGCCTAGGGTATTTTCAGAGTCAAAGAATTTGTGCTCCTTGACCCGACGAATGAGGCGCTCCACATGCACCCTGAGACGTGCTATGGCCTGGGTCTCCCTAATTTCACCTGCAGACGTTTGAGACCTACGAGAGAGGAATGCTGGCCTGTAAATCTTGCAGGGTACAATGTCATCGATAAGAAAACCTATCTACCATGACAGCCATCCCAGGTTTTAGGAGGGTGAGGAGACCACATATTCATGTGTGATCTACTTGTCGCTGATAGACCCGGCCTACAGCGCAGAGATGAATGTCACTGCCCCATGTGGTGCAATCCCAATGAGCCCCTTCAGAGTGCAGTGGGATTTGTAGGAGGAAAACACCTCACTCTGAAGAAGAAGGGAAGACGGGCACTGACACCTCAGCTCGGTGCAGGGTAGTCCTTGAAGAGATTTGCGAACCTGCTCCTCAGGCATCAAGATCCTCACTGAGCCGAGTACTGGAACAGGAAGTTGCTCCATGATGTTATGATTCGGCTCATTGGGGACTGATGGACACTGTACCGGTCAGCAAGGTCCCGTTGCTTGGATCCAAGAGCAAGGTAATTTAGGAACAGGAACAACTCATCAATGGGCTGCAGGGAATGGGTTGCGACATTTACATCAGAGAGTTCCTCTCTGTGCTTGTCGAACACTGACCATGGATGGCAGAGAGGGCTCATCAAGGCCCAAAAACGCATGAGGAGGTCATATGATGCAAACTGCCGAGGTGCCCTTGAGCAAGGCACCGACACCCCCCCCTCCAACTGCTCGCTGGGCGCTCCTCAGGGGGGCTGCCCATCACTCCACCCCATTTCTCTCCAACTGCATGTCTATGAGCCCTTGTACTGCATGTGTGTGTGTCTGGGATTAATAAAGTATATCTTCTATCTTATTCTTACCTAGTAAAGAACTTAATATCTTTGTCCGAGGCAAGGGGATGCCGAACCGCTGCCTCAGCGTAAGGCTCTCCACCTGTTCTCATAGCAGGCGAATTTCCTCCCAGAGAGAAGCTGTTACATCCACGTCTGTGCTGCCCCCGTTGTTATTCTTCTCCCCTCCTAGGTGCGGGTCCCAGACACAGGCAGCTGCTGCAGTTCACACCTGAGGTTCAACTACTAATCACACCTCTGTGTCCTGTGTTCGGGGGACCCTAAGAGTAGGGCCTACAGAAACTGAACTACAGGGGTCAAGCTTAAGGTTAGGCTTTGTGTGTTGTCTTGTGTTAACCTTTGTTCGGGGGACCCTAAGAGGGGGTCCTACAGAAACTGAACTACAGGGGTTAAGCCTAAGGTTAGGCTTTGTGTTATGTTAACCTGTGTTGGGGGGATCCCAAGAGGGGATCCTACAGAAACTGAACTACAGGAGTTGAGTCTAAGGTTAGACTTTGTGTTGTGTTAATCTGTGTTCGGGGTTCCCAAGAGGGGATCCTACAGAAATTGAGCTACAGAAGTGAGCCTAAGGTTAGGCTTTGTGTGTTTTGTCTTGTCTTTGTCTTGTGTTAATGTGTGTTTAGCACTGCAGTAGCTTTTAGGTCTGGGGGGAAGGGGAATTATAATAAAACCAGATTACAATTTGTAATAAATTGACTGTGGGTACAGGGAAAATAAATTTAGTAACTCCCATAAAAAATATAATAAAATATTAACATGAAAAATCTTTTATAAATTAAAAGTATACAGTGAGTATACAGTGTGCATGGGCACCAAGGGTGTATGATTGGTTGTCTGAGAATAGAGAAAGAGATTAAAAGTTGTGTGTGTGTGTGAGCGGCCGCTGAGAGTGATTGAGAAGCTGTAAGGATGAGCAAAAAAATCAAATGTACATTAATACGTTCTGAATAAAGCGCTAAAATCTTAATCAAATTCACTTAGTTGGTGATGTGACCTCTGGCACAGGACGAGTTGAGAAAAAATTTAGAGTCTGAGTTTGTCATGCTAAAATACTCTATAATTCTGAAGTTTTATGTAAATTATTGCTTTTCTATTCGGTGTTGCTTTGCGGACCCTTCTGTTAAAATAAGGTAATGTGTTGACTACTTTGTATTTGTTATGATCTGTTCTGCTTGTTCTTTATTTGTTATTGTGTTGTTTAGTCTAGTAAGAGACTCTCTATGCCTTGAAGGGCAGAGAGGACAGGGAGAGAGACAGGCCGTGTGTGGTGGTTAACTGATATGTTGGCGAGCTGTCGATGGTAGTGTTTCTAAATATTGTTGTGATACTGAAGTTGTTTATCGGGCTGCAGAGAGCAGCACTGTGTGATGTCATTCCCCCTCCTTTCGCACTCCTAGTCTGTTTTAGACATCCCCGCCCGTCCTGTGTAAGCTGCAGTGATCGTTTTTTCTTTCTCTCCCCTCAGCATATAGCTGAAGTTAAGTTAATATTGAATGTTTTCTCTTGTGTTTAAATAGTCTTGAGTTTTGGTAAAATGAATTTTTGATTAAGTTGCGATTCGTAAGCTGTATAGCTGTTATTGTGTGGTTGAACTTTGTTGCATAAAGATGCTGTGTTCTTAAATAACAAATTCATTGGATTCTGCTGCCAAAGTCTAAAAGTTATAGTGAAGCTGCATCTATTTTCTAACAGGTTTCTTGTTTAAGAAAACATTTAATAAACACATTACAACCAGTACTAGTAGTTATAATAAAGAGTAAAAATAGAGGTTTACTTCTAGGTTGTATGTATTATTTCTGATTGGAATCTCGACCTGAAATAGGCTTTAACCTACGATTAATTGAGTCTTATCAGCCAGTGTAATTTTAATCACGAAAATGAGTCTCAGTCCAGTGATGATTCTGCGTTAAACACCCAGCATGCAGAAAAGAGAGAGTATATTTCCAAGAAGTGGAAAAAACGCACTAAAGGTTTGGACTCCTGCTGGCCAGAAGGAGGCACATTTGATGTGAATGTGTGTGAAACTATGGAAGTTCGAATAAAGACTACAAACCAAAAGACAAAAGTAAGAAACGACAACAGAAACGAGAAAAAGAATTAGGGATAGTTAAATTGTTTCAGGATGAAGGAAACCAATACAGGAAAAAGCTGAGGGAGAGTCACGTCATCCTTAGGAACAAACAGTCAAACACAGAGAATAAAACCTATGATAAATCAAAGCATGTTACTAAAGAAACCGGGAATTATCCCATGATTTCCAGAGCAGTTGATATCTTTGGAACAGTTGAAATAAATGAGGCCCTAGAGGCCAGCCGTATGCCCATTCCCAAATCCTGCAGCACCCTCAAGAAGAATGTGAACTTCAGAAAATCACAAGTGCTCAATTGTTATGCCGAGAGAAACCAGCCATGCAAAGAAGGAGGAGAGTCCTACTGGCTGGATTTAGGTCGGGTAGAACCAGGGAGAGAAATGGAGCGAACTAGGATTCAGGAATTAGCGGAAGAGATAGACAGAAATTATAATTCCTGTTTGAGGGGAGGATCAGGTGAGGCAGATGTGCATAAGTTAGGCGAAAGACTAGTGTTTGAGGAACAGGCAGGCCCGTCAAGGAAGAGACAGGAAGTATAACAGAGGGAAGCTAACCATTGCAGCTAAGGCTAAGGAAAGGGATGCAGTGAGGCCAAACATAGAGAAAGGCAATCATGACTTTAGACTTAGACATGCTATAAAACCACCAGAAAGATACACTGACCCAGGCCAATATCCAATTTTGATTAAGGGGAGGCAGGGCCAATACACTCCATGGCAAACTCTTGACCTTGAGGGACTGACCTCTAGACTTCCTGATGTTCACGTGGGAGCTAGTAAGTGGATCAAAGTTTTTGAAGAAGAGACTATGGGCAAAATACTCGCCATCTGGGACATTAAAGCATTGTGGGCACCCACAATGGGAATACCTGCTATGGAAAACATTTTGCGTTTAAGTGGAAATGCATGGATGATCAACCTTCAATCAGATCCCAGCCAGCATGTCAATGTGGGCCACACCAGGGTTAAATATGGGCTATGTGGGTACTGAGTGGGCATGGGCTTGAACTGGGCAAATTTTGGAGGTCCCATGTGGTTTCAGTTACATGGGCCCCACATGTGAAGCCCATGTGGGTTGGCTGTATGAGCCCCATAAGGGATGTAAGTGGGCTAAGTGGGCATGGGCATAAACAGGGCAAATTTTAAGGGCCCCATATTTTTTCAGAAACATGGGTCCCACATGTGAAGCCCACATAGGCTGCCAAAGTCTAAATGGGCCCCAGTATATATGTATAGTAAGTATATATGTGGGCTAAGTGAGTCTGGGCTGGAACTGGGTAACATGGACATGGGCCCTATATGGAATATATGTGGGCTAAGTGGGCATGGGATGGAACTGGGGAAGACTATGTGGGACCCATTTGGTTTTAGTTACATGGGTGCTACATGGGGAGCCCATGTGGGCTGACTACATTGGTCCTATAGGGAATATAAGTGGGCTAAGTGGGTGTGGTATGGAACTGGGAAAGACTATGTAGGACCCATTTGGTTTTAATTACATGGGTGCCATATGGGGCGCCCACATAGGCTGGCTAAATGGGCTCCATAAAGTATATATGTGGGCTAAGTGAGTCTGGGCTGGAACTGGGTAACATGGACATGGGCCCTATATGGAATATAACTGGGCTAAGTGGGCGTGGTATGGAACTGGGGAAGACTATGTGGGACCCATTTGGTTTTAGTTACATGGGTGCCACATGGGGAACCCATGTGGGCTGACTACATTGGTCCTATAGGGAATATAAGTGGGCTAAGTGGGCGTGGTATGGAACTGGGAAAGACTATGTGGGACCCATTTGGTTTTAATTACATGGGTGCCATATGGGGCGCCCACATAGGCTGGCTAAATGGGCCCCATATATATACTCTGACACTACTTCAGAGCCAGATCAATTCTGCACTTACACCTCTGGGCCAGATACAGATGATGGGGCAGAAATGTTTCCACCTTGAAAAAGCAATGTAAATGGGGCTTAGTTTTTCAGATACTACCTCAAAATGGGTAGAAGAAAAATTCCTGAATGCTTTGCTGGGACTATCTCGGGCAACACAGCTTGCCTAGAAATTATATCTTTGAAAATAACCATGCAAAATTTTGAAAATCAGTTGGAATGTCTTTGCATCTTAGCATAATACAAAGGAATGGGTATCATTAGAACAATAATGTCAGAAAAAAATGCTATTTATAAATTCATTAATGTTAACCTGTCTTTACAGGTTGGTGGATTGCCAGCATCCACTGTAAATCCCTGGCAAGTGGAGGCACAGTCCACTGTAGTTAATGGGAGCAGGGTAGAGAAGGCTAATGTAATTAATTACATTACTGGCTCAAAAATATACTTGAGTGAAGATTACAAGAACTTAACCCTTGTGCCCTCATCAAATTTACTCCCTTTTGTACCCTTCGTGGCAAAAATGTGGACATGGGCCCTATAGGGAATATAAGTGGGCTAAGTGGGTGTGGTATGGAACTGGGAAAGTACATGTCCAAAAAACACTATAAAATCCTCATACATCAATATTTTTTTTTCTACTTTTTTTCATAAATCTCCTAAACAACTTCAGACTTGCTCAAAACTATTAGACATTCAATCATTTTCAGCATTTTAACCCTTTAAATGCCGGTTTAACTATTTGAATGATTCATTATTTATTTTACAAAAAAACACAAAAATTAATTATTTTCCATATAATAAATATTAGGGGTATAGGGTTTTGGTGGTGATTAGAGTCAAAGATTGGCAACAAAATTGATTTTTGTTCTGATGTTTTTTGTTGTTTTTTTTTTTTGCTGTTGAAGTTTTCAAAGTTGTTGCAGTTTGCATAATAAATGTTCACATTGATAAATCAGATGTTGATTTAAATATTATATCATACAAATACACACACACACACACACACACACACACACACACACACACACATCCCATCCCATCCCAGAATCATCACAGAATGCATGGTTTTATACTGCAATGACAGTGAGATTAAAAAATGTAGTTTTCGTGGAAGTGAATGAGGCATTTTTGGCCACAAAGGTGTCCAGAGGCCAGATTTGGCACTACATGAAAAATACTAATGCAATCAAATCAATTTTGTTCTTCAACATATCCAAGACACTAATCGCCACCAAACCCCCATCCCCCCACTATTCATTATATGGAAAATAATTCATTTTTTGTGTTTTTTTTTCTTTTCTTTTTTTTGTAAAAAAAATAATGAAACATTCAAATAGTTAAACTGGCATTTAAAGGGTTAAAATCCTGAAAATGATTGAATGTTTGGTAGCTTTGAGCAAGTCTGAAGTTGCTTAGGAGATTTATGAAAAAAAAGTAGAAAATAATATTGATGTAAGGATTTTATAGTGTTTTTGGGATCTCTTGTCATGTTTTGTTGTTTTGTTTAACTGTTCAGGTTCTGTTTTTTTTTTGTCCAATCAGTGTTTATTGTGATGAATGTAGTTGACCTACCGTATTTCGGAGGGGTGGGATAGAACGAAAGGGGATGGTGTATGTATATATATATATATATATATATATATATATATATATATATATATATATATATATATATATATATATATATATATATATATATATATATATATACAGATGCATCGGTTGAACATCGGTATCGATATCAACTGCCATCGCCATTTGACATTCACATGATTATATGGCCAAAACACGGGCACTTCAGATCCTGCGACTACTAGCTCTGGCTAACGTGCCAGCAGACACCCCACTACCTTCAGCTCACTTCACGCACGCCGGCCCCGCCCGCCCTTAGCCTACAAAATAAAGTCTGAGAAATGTCTGCATGGAGCACCGCTGCTTACAGGTGAGCAGCTGACAGATGTGCAGTTTACAGTGACCATCACCACCATCCGATCCTCCTTCCCTCACGTCTTGAGTGTCCTGAACATATCCTGTATATTCTGTGTGGTTTCTTTTCATTTCTAACCGGCCTGTTTCAGTTTATGCCCGTACACGCCCGGTGTCTCCTCTCATTCTCTCGCTCGCTCGCACACGCGCGCTCACTCGCACCCGATTCACATATACGGGTCAAAATAAATGTGATAGTATGAAAACATTACAAATGAGAAAATGAAATGAAACATTGTAATAATTGCTGTGACCACAGCTGGACACATGCAGATTGGCGTCTGAGGTATAAATGCTCAGAAATCAAGTTTGTTTCATTTGAATACGTTGTAAGCTTTAGAAGCCATCAAACACATATATTTAGGAAAAGTCACGGGCTGAGAGACATGTAGTTTTAATGTAAATAAAGTTATTTACAAAAGAAAAATCCAAACGGTCTGTGAAACCGTCTTGGCCGTTCTAGTGTACTGTGTACATGAGAAACAAGGCAAAACAGTTTTGTATGATGAAGAGCTGAAAGACTTTTCAGACAGTTCAGTAATGTTTCCGTGGCACAGAGGGAATAAATAACAAAAAGAAAAACATCGGCATCGGCCATCGGCCAAGTTGTTATTTTAAACATCGGCATCGGCCCAGAATTTCACAATCGGTGCATCCCTAATATATATATATATATATATATATATATATATATATATATATATATATATATATATATATATATATATATATATATATATATATATGCAGTTATCTGAAGAGTTATCTGAATTGGGCCTCTCTAACCTTAGTAATATAATATAATATAATATAGCATAATTATTGCTGTATCAAATAATAAAAGTGGGAGGGCTACAAAAAGTTAGTGCAGGGCAGGGAACCAGCTGTGTTCATTTATTTTGAAAAGGTAAAAAAAGGACGTGTGCATTCCCACATATGGGCACGGTTTCACCCCACTGTAACCTTCCGCTTCACCGAGTAGTCCTACATGAAATTCAGTTTGTGATGGTTAAATTTCATTTGTTCATACGTAATTCCGACAAGTTATACTTTGACCATAATTGTCATGCACACTGCAAATATTCGGATTTTACAGATTAGACAGAGGAGTTGTCTGCGGATGGATATGCTATTTGAAAACCAGCTCCCTGGCATAACAGTCCGTTTGGTGCTCAGACTGCTCCTCGACCTCGTATCCTCTCCTCTGTCGCAGGGTAACAAAGGTAAGACTAATGATTTGTCAGCATGAGTGGATCTTTCCAGTTTGTTTTATGAATGCAGAATTAAGTTTACAATACCTTGAAGGGAATAAACACGCTAAGCACCACATCGTTAGCTAGCAAAACATGTTACAAGTAACCCGTTACTGTGCACTAAGTCACCTAATGTTACTGTAATTACTGTATTATTTTCATGCCTCCATCAATATGGCCCTTCACAATCCATGTCTTCTTCATCACTTTTTTTTTTATTATTAAAATAAAGTAATGGAGCTGTTGTGCAAATTCTGGCATCCAGGGAAGATGCATTTTCGGGATGTTGAAGGCAGAGCTAGCTAGCAAAGGCTGTACATATAAGTGTTGCAATTCAAAAACGTAGTGGATGAGGTGTGTATGAGAGATGGAGAGAGAGATGGTGGTTGTGTATAGTGCTCAGTAAATTAGTTCAGTGAATAGCTTTTTTTTATAAAGGGTTCTGTGATTCACATTTCTTTTAAGATTATTTATTTTCTGAATTTGAACTTTGATTTAACTTATGGCTGCACAGTATACAAAACTAGAACATTTTTTAAAGAAATTTTGAGTGTGCCTGACTCTGGCCCCGTTGCCCCCATAAATTATTATTGACACTGCTCAGCAAATTCAGTATTAATACAACAAATTGTCATCATTGCCTCGTCTACATACATATTTTATGTGGCTAAAGTTAGGAAGTTGGACTTTTAGAGCGATTGAAGAAACTTGTACCTCTGCTTTCCTCCAGAAATTTTCCCACCTTTTTAACATGTCACCTTTTTTGTGTATGTGCAACGAAAACTGCGGGAGGAGAAGCGCGTCGAAAAACGGGCAGAAGAAGAATAAGAATAAGTGCGGTGAGTAGTATATAGTGTGCTTTCAGGCACACTCAATAAAATGGTTTGAAGCATGTGACAGTTTTGCCATTACAGTGTAATGGCATACATTCAGCAGAATTTAGAGAATTTTGAGTTGAGTTTGGATTTTGAATTCTGAATTCAATTCATTTATCAACCACTAACCAATGTATTTAAATAAAGTTGATTCAGATTTTGCTATGACCATCAAACTTATATTCAACAGAGTACATTATCTTGGATATTTGCATGTATGTAAAAGGAAATTTCTCATTTTATCTTCTTCGGTGTATTTTATTTTTTTAGGATGGTTCTTCCATTGCATGCAATGATGCTTTGTATTGTATGTTTTTGCAGGTCTCTGAGCATCTGATATTTTGTGGGCATCACCAGTAACCAGAGTATCAAGAGGTTCCACAGAGGTTCTAACCCTAACAGTTCCAAAAAGGTAAATGAACACATCGACATATTTTGATGACACTAAGGGAAATGTTTTGAGGGGTTCTTTGTTACTCTTTTGTTGTGGAATGTTGTCAGTGTAGTATTTATTGCCTTCTTTCTCTGTGCTACCTTTGGATGTATAGTAACAGAGCCAAATAGAGTCTAAATGTCTCTCTGTGTAGACAGTGAAGCCTGCAAGTCAGGATACATCCGCAGTCTTGATTTGTTCTGATGAGCTCCACTGTAACTTATGTCCTTGGGATAATAGTGCCAGTCTTGTGCTTTTTGCAAACTAACTAAACATACCCCAAATTTGAAACCCAAATATATGTCCAAGTGAGTGACAAGTGACAAGTGAGCAGACAAACTGTCAGGTATTTATGTGTAAGTATCAAAATCTTTGTGTGTTACAGATCAGTAAAATGGATTACTGTGGTAGTTCTCGAACAAAAAGAAGACACATTAAAGCCAAAGTTGCAGAGCACTTGCAGATGTTGGAAGACTTGCGTGCCAAAGACAAAGTGTCTTCAACTCTGGAGTGTGTTGCGGAAATGAACAGCCAGATTCCTAATGGAGAGTTGGATTCTCAGACCCTGGCAATAGAAAGTGGCCAAGAATCAGATTCTGAGATGTTCTACAGTGATAGCAGTGAAGAATTAAATCTGGACGGTAGCACTGAAGGCACTGAAGGGACCAATCCTTGTAATGATCTGAAAAGGAAATTAGCTGATTGGGCTCCAAATCACAATATTTCACACAGTGCATTGTCAGAACTATTGCATATTTTAGTGCAGTCCGGCCTGAATTTATCCAGAGATCCAAGGACTCTTTTGTCAACCTTAACCACCTGTGAAGTCAAAGTAATTGGAGATAGTAGCTACTATCATTTTGGAGTGTCAAATGCAATTATTTCACAGCTGTCATGTGAGTCAGATCCTTCAACAGACACTCTAACTCTCCATGTTAATATTGATGGATTACCACTCTTCAGAAGCTCCAAAATGGAGTTATGGCCTATTCTGGCCAAGATCAAAGAACTTCCAAGGTCTAATGTTATTATCATTGGTCTGTATACAGGCCCAACAAAGCCTGATTCTGTTAAGGATTACTTAAACGATTTCATTCAGGACCTGAAGGTTATAACAAATGAGGGGTTGCATTACAATGGAAAGCATTACAATATTGCTCTGCCGGATGCCTTCATCTGTGATGCACCTGCCCGTGCCTTCTTGAAATGTACCAAGGGTCATTCTGGTTACAACTCCTGTGAACGCTGTACAGAGCATGGGATTCACATGGACAATAAGGTTTACAGATTAGAAAGTTTACAGGTAGATGAAGAGCATCATCATGGTGTTTCACACCTACAAGAGCTTGGCGTAGGGATGGTGTCAAGCTTTGTACTTGATTACATGCATTTAGTTTGCTTAGGGAATGTTAGAAAACTTGTCTGTGGATCAAAGGACCTTTAAGGTGTCGGATTTCTGCAACCACCATCACCATTATCTCTAACCATTTAAAATCAATTAGAGAACATCTCCCAAGATATTTTTCTCGAAAGCTATGTTCACTTATGGACTACGGTCAGAATGATCTGAACTCAGACAATTTTTGTTGTATACAGGTCCTGCTGTTCTTCAAGGACGATTACCTACACGGCTGTATAAGAACTTTATGCTACTGTCAGTAGTAATAAGAACTCTTCTGAGCCCAGCCTTGTGTTCTGAATACTGTGACTATGCAGACAAACTATTGAAATTTTATGTGACAAACTTTGTGAGTATATATGGACCAGAGCACCTTGTCTTTGGTGCCTTAGACAGTGTTTCATGTTTCCCTTTTGAAAATTATCTCGGCACATTAAAGCGGCTGGTAAGAAGGCCCCAAAATCCTATAATACAATAAGTATAGACATGAGGGAAATATTATTTCATGCTCTCAAGGCAACAACTGCTTTGATGTTGAGGGCAGAGTTGCTGTTGTTAGGAATATTGTAAAGGTGTTATCAGGAGCTATGTATACTGTGTGTCAGTTTTATGAGAGACATGGGTGCTTTTACAATTACCCTATTGATTCATCTTGTGTGGGGATCAGAACAGTGACACAACTCTCTGACCAGCTTCATGGTATGCCTGTGACTGACTTAATAAAAAAACTCATACTGATTCCTATGCAAGAGGGGTATGTGGCTTTTCCACAGTTACATGATGTGTGATTGACCTTATGAACCTTGCAGCATGTCCCTCTTCAGCATTGTGGAGTTCAGAGATGAAGGATCAAGAGAAGGGAAGGCTCTAGTGGATATAATCCCATCGAGATATATATGGAGATGCTCGGCGTAAGCTTGCACGAGCAGAGGTTACATCTGATCTCCAAACAGACAATGACATACCAAAGAAGCGACAAAGAAGGTAATGTGAATGTACTTAAACCTGTTATTTTCAGTCAGCATCACGAAAAAGTTCCTGCTTGTCGAACCGTTTTTTTTTTGTTTATGTTGTTAATTGCTGTAAATATGTCACAAAAGACTAATTTTCATCTTTAGTGCGAGGCAGGTTGTTGCACAGTTTCATCATGAACCATGGTAAACAACATACTGTATACAACAATATCAATATACAGTATAACATGATGATAGGCCATAAAAGACTCATATTTTATTGTGCTTCCTTAAACTTTTATGTGCATGCCTGTAGTACTTGGACCAACAGACAATACTGACACCAACAGACAATACTGACACCAAATTCTAATGTTTACAAGCTGACTTAACTATCCAAAACGAGACCACTCCTTCAATAATGCTTAATTGATAATTAATGTCAATATTGTCCTAGTGTATTTACCACAACATTGCTATGTGTAAGGAACTTGTAAATGACCTTTAAGTGTTCAAGTTTTTTATTATTTGTTAAAGTATCTTTTACCTGAATGTAGGCCATCCAAAAGAACCCAGGTTCTGTCAAGTGAGAAGGAGGCTGAGTCATGTGATGAGGACCAAGTGCCACCTTCTTCTCCCCCTGAATTTGGCAGACATTCAGCAGTTGGATACAAGCCTAATATCTCCTCGAGAGTGAGTGGCTCCAGTGTGGCCCAGAGTGTTCGAAGCCCCAGCGTGACCCCGAGTGTTTGAAACCCCAGTGCAACCCCGAGTGTTCGAAGTCCCAGCACGACCCCCAGTGTTCGAAGCCTCAGCTCGACCCCAAGTGTTCGAAGCCTTAGTGCTTACTCAAGTGTGAGCAGCCACAGTGACATTGAAGGAGCCATGTTTGTAAAATTGGTAACTCTCCTGGAAGAAGTGAAGGACACTCAAAGAGTACATGGCAAAATGTTAAATACACTGCTGAAGCAGAAAGTGGCCATGCCAGTGTTGGAACCACCTGAAGGAGCGGTATTTCCATTGACCACGATCCAAGATGTGCAGGCCATGAACGAAGCTCAGCGACTCAGAGTTTATGACTGGAGTTGTAAGTTCAAACTCGTTCACGATTCACGTTTAATTTTATTTGCATTTGGTGCTGAAATATAATCTAAGCTGCTAACTGATTACTCTTCTTTCTTTCCTGTGCCTTTCACTCCATACACTCAAATTTCTATGGTGGGAGAAATAGGAGGTACTTCATTGGATGATGCCACCAGGAGAATGATGGCATTCCTCATGTCCAATGAATTGGCACTCCAGTTCAACCTTTTTGGACGCCATGGCAAGAACAAGTTCTGAGAGCTGCGTCTTTTCGACGTTATATACGGTAAATTTCAGTTAATGTTACCTCATGTAGCTTCCTTTATCTTTGTAGCTTAAAATGTTGAAATTTGGCAAAATAGCTGATCTACCTAAGTAGATGCATGTTCCAGCTTACAGCTGGCCTAACTGGTTAAAAAGGGGGCACAACAAATCTAAGCAGAGGCCACTATTTGTCAGTTAATGTGGTTTTCCATATTCTCTTTATGGTGGCACATGAACTTTGTTATTCTGTGCTACAACTTGGTGATGTTTTTTTATTTATTTTTTTAGCTCTGTGTAATTAGACAAGTAATGATAACCCTTCCTATACTTGCTGTACCTAAAAGTTTTTAATCACTCATAACCTTCTAGGTTTTTTAAGGTACCCAATACTTTTCTTGATTGAAATTGATCAAAATGTTTTGATAATGTTAAATACTACTATTTATATTTTAAGCAATTATTATTAAAGATTATTTTTATACAAACAGGTGACAATTCATTTTGCATTGATAAATAATTTCCATTCCATGATTGGTTCTGTATATGTACAACATTCTAAAAATATGGTTAAAATGGTTGTGGACGAGTTTAAAAGCAGTTAAGTCATAAAGAGATGTAATACATTTATTTTGCCAATCGGTGTCACTTCTCAGTGTCAAATTTGAATGGAGTTCTTAATTTTTGCTCAGTTAATTCCTGTGAACAAAGAACAACTTGAACGTCATGTAGCTGTTTTTTTAGTTCAGGAAGACTTGAAATAATAAAAGGATGTGAACCTACCTGTTTATTGCTGTAACACTAATAATAGCTTTTCCCACAAATGCCCAATGGAATTTAGATTAGACATGTGTGCTGGCCAATCCATTGGACTGTACTCCTCCAAAAAATAAAAAAAATAAAAATAATTGCAGTGGTTACAACCTTTAGAATGGCTGTCTGTTTTTTTTTTCATAATGTAAAGCTTAGGCTACAGTTATTAAAATGGCTCGTGATTTATTTTTAGGAGCACTGAAGAGGAACGCATTGGAACCCAAGGAATTACACAGAAGGATGCAGAAAGGGCCCTCTCCAAGTGGTTCATTGGAGCCCGTGACAGAGGTAGAAACAGAACAGCAAGAGCTCAGAGAGAGCTTCAAAAAAAGTTGGAGGGTGGGGTACTCCGCCAAGAGGAAGAGTCCCAGTAGGTAAAACTTTGCATGTCCACCCAGGTTATCCTATGTTATGTTGGACTTCAGTAAAAAAAGCTCAAAAGTTTTATGTTTGAAACAAGAACGTTTTATTAAACGTTCATTGAAAACAACTTTATATTGTGTTTTTTGTAGCACTATTTTGTATTTACTTAAAGGAACTATGCAAGACTTGCCTTTATGATATTTAAATTATCAATTTTTTTAACAGCTTGGGAATAATTGTGATGGTTAACTATGGAGAGAATGGAGGCTCTCTGCCTTCCACCTAGCATCTCTTGGCTGAAAATCAACCCTGCAGCATCAGTTCTTCTGACCCAGTTCTCATCTCGGCGGCACCACAACACAAACGCCCTGTAACCTGTAATCTCTTGTTCATGACAGATAAGACTACACAAATATACACATAATAACATTGTTTATGATAAATAAAATTATTCACCACACCATGGATTATGTTTTTGTCAGCTTTGTTGAAAACAAATGCACATGGCCAGGTGGGGGAGAGAAGAGGGTTAGCAAAACAGCGAAAAAGTCACCAGACTTGCATAGTTCACCTTTAAATACAGTATGACTGTCCAACCTGAAATATGGATTATTAGCCTCACTTAATAATCAAAGGTCATGTGAGCAAAGATGGGGCCACTTTGGATAAATTGCCCAGTTGGGCCTTGTGTACAAATTCACTTTAATTGAGCTTGAACTGGTAAAAGCCCTCAAGCCCACATGGGAACCTACAGGTGAAGCCTACATGTGTCTGATAGAACTCACCCACTTAGGCCCCACCTAAAACCCAGCCTGAGCTCACTTCAAGAGCATATGGGGCTTACATGGTTCGCATAAAAGTCTCCCACTTGGGTCCCACCTAAAGCCCAGCAAGATCCCTCTTAAAGTCACACAGGTGGGGCCTTAAATGGGTCTCAGATAAATTGCCCAGTTGGGCCCCATTTAAGATCCAGTCTGATCCCTCTTCGTGCCCATGTGGGCAAAGATATGGGGCCTACATGGGTCCTGTGCAACTCACCAAGATGGGCCCCACCTGAAACCCAGTCAGAACCAACTTGAAACCCATATGGGCAAACACAGGTGAGGCCACCCTGGAAACCCACTTAGAACCCTTATCTGCAACCCAATTTAAACCTTATGGGCCCCACATGGACATGCTGGCTGGGATGGAACAGAGTTTAATCCATACAGACCCTCCCTCTGGGCATCTTTGCGAGAGGAGTATCCCGTTAAGGTTGACCCTAAAGCACTAAAAGGTGAGCCACTGACAGACACGGAGAACCCAGCTGCTTACATTAGCCATCAGTTGAAACGATGGAAACAAGAGACTGAAGAAGATCCAGAGAGCAGTCCACTGTTAAATGCCATCTTCAGGCCATGCCCAGTCCTGTGAGAAGCAGACTTGGTGTTCTCCACAAGGAGTTTACATTGATAATTCGGATGTAAATTTCCAAATGAATGTTCAAACAGAGACAGCAACTGCCCACTGGCTAGGGGAAATTGCAAACCTGGTGCTTAAGGAGTTGGGAAAGTGGGAAACATACATTCGAGCTCAAATTCCAGAAGCAAAGAAACCGCGCTCAGACTATCACTGTATGGTATACTATGATCCATCCTGCAGCGAGATTTTCAGTGAAGAATGGCAAAGTGCCGCAAAAGATTTGGTCATTGAATTAATAACTGAGTACATAATAATTGGAAAAGAAGGTGCTGCGTTGAATGTAAAGTAAAATTTGTTTCTCTAAAAGCTGGTACAACGTACCAGAATCTGTACCACATGTCTGGGCAACAAAGGATGAGAGAGGTCTGTGGAGATCTCATGAGGGTTTGTTGGTTGCACCGGTAGCATTGTTGACTATGTTGATTTCTGAGGCGCACAGTGTTGATCACTGTGCGAGGGGGGAAGTAATTAGGAAGATAAGACAGCAAGGATATTGGTCACCATATTTGCAATCAATGGTTGATGAAGTGTTGGAACAGTGTGAAATTTGTGCTTAGAGTAATGTAAAAAAGGGAATAAAGACACCAGCAGGTCACATTCCAGTGCCAGAAGGTCCATTTAAACATTTAGTAATGGATTATGTAGATATGATAAAATCAGTTCAAGGGAAAAGGTATATGTTGATCATTATTGACAGGTTCAGTCGATGGGTTGAAGCTACACCCTCAAAAGATCTGAAGGGTCTGAAACAGTCATAAAATTCTTAACAAGAGAAGTAATTCCACGATTTGGCGTACCACCAGAAATAAGCTCTGATAATGGATCAGCATTTATCCAAAAAGTAGGGCAAGGAATCCTACAGCAGTTAAGAATAAAACAGAGATTAGGGTGTGTTTATCATCCTCAGTCTCAAGCCTGGTTGAGAGAGTAAATGGAACCCTTAAAGCTAAGCAAAATCTGTGCTAGCACAAAGCTAAACTGGGTGGATGCTTTACCACTCGCACTAATGAGCTATTGCATGCAAGCAAACAGAGTAACACATCTAACCCCGCATGAAATGCTTACGGGTCGACCCATGCCTACACCACATTTAAGGGGTCCCCATAAGGGACTTCCGCTTGAGCAACTGCAAATGGAGATAAAAGAGTATATGAAACAACTAACTGCCATACACAGATCTATATATTTGCAGGAAAAAGGCCGAACTCCAGAGTCCAGTCTGGTAACAGAGAGCCACGTGGTCCCGGGAGACAAAGTCTATATTAAGGTCTTCAGAAGGAAGTGGCACGAGCCGAGATGAGAAGGTCCCTATAAGGTGGTGCGGGCAACACCAACAGCCGTTCAGGTCGAAGGAAGTACCACATGGTACCACCTAAATCACTGCACCAGAGCTACGAGAGCTAAACAGGGAGAGGAAAAGCCTATTTAAAACAAAAGTGAATCAAAGAGCAGAGATGAACATGAAACTGGTAATTCACCTGCTGATGCTGATGGTGGCAAACTGCTTGATGGAGATGCCACCCAACGATCAAGCCAAGGAGAAACTGCTTTGGACGGAGGCCAAGAGACATAAATCAGATGAATGTCCATGATGGCAACCATGAAGGTGGCAGAGGCTCAACTGGCACAAGTGGTGGCTGACCATCCTGACTTGTTCCCCAATCCTGAATACCTTGAGAACTTGCACAGTGAATCGATGGACTTTGAGGAGAAAGAGGTATGAGAGCTTTGTAGTAGGGAAACAAGGACCGAACTTTGGATCAAAAGCACATCAAATGTTTGTGCTGGGGCTGATGCCACTCTGCCAAGGATTTTGAACTGGAGAGAATAATGTGGTGCCATACGTAGGACTAAATGGACTTTTATTAATGGACTTTTATTAATGGATTTATTAATGGACAATTATGGGTGTGATTGACTGTGTTGTCTCAAGGTGATTATTGTCACACCTTACCAATTTCACTGAGTTATGTTGAATTCATTTTTTTTAATCTCGAGATGAGTTTTTGCATTTGAACACAGCAAGCATGATTTATTAATTGCACACACGCACACACACACGCGCGCACATGCACACACACACACACATAAACATCTTGGTTTTGTTTTATTATTACACACGACTGATGAATTTTGATTTTGTTTTATTGCTATACATGATTTTGACTATTACACATGACTCTGATTTATTCTTGAATCCTGATTTTGTTTTATTCATGAATCCTGATTTTGTTTTATTACTATTACACATGACTTTGGTTTTGTTCATAAATCTTCATTTTGTTTTATGATTACACATGGCGTTGATCTATTCATGATACATATAATCTGGATTCTTGTTTTATTAGGTTGTTTTATTTTGTTTGTGATTCTTGCTATACAACACACATACACATAATATTGTTCTTGGTTGACTTTAACTCTGTTTATTCCTGCTACACACAAGTTTGATTTGTTTTATTCGACTGTGATTTTGTTTGATGTTGTTTTATACTTGTCAGAGGAGTATGTTAATGGCTGCTGGTCAAACACTAGTGAACACTGATGGAGGAACTGACTGCATGACCCTAATTCTCCTGAATACCTGTCTGGAGTGGGGATGAAGGGCTCACAAGGGTGACTAGGCATGGCTGGAGAAGCGGCTGGAGCAGGAGGACCCAGAGTCGGAGCAGGAACTGTCAGCATGGAAAGCTGAGTGGAGACCTGGTTAAGACGGTTGTCCAGCTGGGTCAGGCTGGAGGTCAAGTGGAGCAGTTTGTCCATGACTTCATTCAGGGCGTTCTCATGTTGTCCCACACGAACTCCTTGAGCGAACTCCTCTCAATCTCTGCGGGGTCCATACTTGGTCAGATCATTCTGTTAAGTTCTCAGAGATGTGGACCCCAGAGCAGAGACTCACATACACACACAATGGTGAGTGAAAACGAAAAAATACTTTAATTCCAAAAACCAAAGAAACTAAACCACGCAGACTGGTGAGGCAGGGAGCAGGCTGGGGGAAGGAGTTCTTCCGGGGCTGGAGCACAGGCGAGTGGCATGAAGAGGGAGAGCATGGAATGATCTGACAAGGAGCAGGAGTGAAGGCCAGGCTAAAGAGGTGGAGGGAATGAGCTGAGTGAGGACAGGTGTGCCTCTGCTGCCAATGGGAGGAGCCAGCCATGCCCCCTGCAACACACAAGCTCTGCAGGAAAACAGAAATGGGAGGGGGAAAACAGAAAGAGCACAAAACAGAAAAAACACAACAACCAAGACATGATAAACTGAACCATAACAACTTGTTTAGACCAGTGCTATTTGACAGAATAAAGCAAGTCAATTTTTTTGATTATAATCAAATGTGAAAAAAAATACAATTAACATTTTATCAATATCATAACCTCATTCTTTTTAACCCTCTGGGGACTAAGCCATGTTCAGCTTGTTTTTACTTCTTTAACATTTGGGCTTAAAAACGTGGAAAACCATGTGTTTGGTATAGATTCAGGAGAACCTAGGCTATCATAAGCATTCATGTAATGTGCTTATAAGGGAAGCATGAGTGAAAAACCTACAATACACTAAAGAATTTCAAAAACAAAAAGTTTTTACTCAAAATCACACTCAAAGTTTTTACTCAAAATCAAGTTTTTGAATGAAAATGTTATTTTTCAATCCCTTTGCCTGGCATACATATGGAGTTGTTCAACCAAATATGTGAAGAAATAATGCTTTCAATAAAAAAGGTCCCATGTGTTTTTGCCTCATTTTCCTCAGGAACTTATCAAAGCAGACCCTCCAGAAAGTTGAGGGGAACCTGTCCTTCAGTAGAAATAGTATTTATGAAGTTATCCTGTCACTCTGCTCTGTGTGCTCCCTGCATTCTGTTCTACGCACACAGTTCTCTCTCTCTCTCTGTTGTCCCTCCCCCACAATACCCCAGAGTCCTTTGATTGGCTATACATCATAGATACCCTCTGATTAGTTGAAAAATGAATTAGTCTGCCTAGTAACGTTGTGCATTCGTCTACTGCGTACGGAGTCTGCGGAACATCTATTTTTCAATTGGTCTTTTACGCGGTGGCATAGAATAACGAAGAAGTGTTGGACGGAGCGCACATTTCCGTCTTCAGCGGAATCTCAGGAAAACAGTGAACCACATCTATCTATTATAATATCATATATATTATATATATCTCAAGGTAAATGAGGAAATGCAAATTTAGGGCTTAGATAAATGTGAGAGTACCTACCCATTACAGAGCCTTTTGAATCTATGACATGCAAATGGGACAGTGAACCTGTGAAAGAAAATATTTACATCAGTCAGGTGTCTCATTAAAAAACAAACATGTCCTAAACATGTCATAACTTCATACAAGTTCTTATTTCCCATCCTCCCCCACCCTCCATAGTCACAGTCTAGTGCAGAGACGAAGTTAGATGAAATTCACTCAGCACAGCTGGCTAGCGGCTGCTCTTCAACGGCTGTAGCAGTGTGGGCAGCAGTGGGCCCGGGAGCTGTGGGCTCAGCAGAGAAACACACACTGATGCTTACTGTCTACAGTAAATTAACTAGCGGGTGTTAGCTAAAGTTCCCCAACTTGTTATGGAAGTAGGATATAAGTACACAGAGTTAACAGGCTTCTTATATTACGTTACTGTTTGAAAACAAGTCAACAAGTCAACTGTCGCCCAACTTACTCTAACAGGAGCATATATAAATCAAATCAAATCAAATCAAATTTTATTTGTATAGCCCAAAGTCACAAAATACATTTGCCTCGGAGGGCTTTACAATCTGTACAGGGAGTAACACCCTCTGTCCTTAGACCCTCGGTTCGAGTGAGGAAAAACTTGCCCACAAAAAACCCTTTTAACAGGGAAAAAAGGTGGAAGAAACCTCAGGAAGAGCCACAGAGGAGGGATCCCTCTCCCAGGACGGACAGACGTGCAATAGATGTCACGTGTACAGAACAAGTCAACACAAACAAATTGTACAATTACAATGAATGATAAAATGACAATGAATTACAATGAATGATAAAATGACCACAGTAGCAGATATGGTAGCAGTAGCAGTATTAATATGTGTAGTGGACGTTGCGCAGGATCACAGCAGCAGCCACAATCCACGAGAACCTGCTGGATGACAGAGCACAAAAACTCCGGGGAAGTTTGGTTAGTAGCATGCAGTAATGAGACATGTATGTCCACTGATGGTGAGAGAGAAAGAGGGAGAGAGAGGGGGAGGGAGAGGGAGAGAGAGAGGGAGGGAGGGAGAGAGGGAGAGGGAGAGGGAAGGGGGAGTCCCCCGGCAGTCTAATCCTATGGCAGCATAACTAAGGGATGACCTGAGCCAGCCCTAACTAGACTTCTAGAGGGGTAGTAAGGTACTATGAGCTCTTTTAGATATGATGGTGCCTGACCATGAAGAGCTTTGTAAGTAAGGAGAAGAATTTTAAATTCTATTCTAGATTTGATAGGTAGCCAATGCAAGGAAGCCAAAATGGGAGAGATGTGATCTCTGATCTTGGTTCCTGTCAGAACACGTGCAGCAGCATTCTGAATTAGCTGCAAAGTCCTAAGAGACTTATTGGAGCAACCTGATAGCAAAGAGTTACAATAGTCCAGCCTAGAAGTAACAAATGCGTGGACTAGTTTTTCTGCATCCACTTGAGATACAATGCGTCTGATTTTGGCGATGTTACGTAAGTGGAAGAATGCAGTCCTCGAAATTTGTTTTATGTGGACATTAAAGGACAAATCCTGATGAAAAACAACTCCAAGATTCTTTACAGTGGAGCTGGAGGCCAGGGTGATCCCGTTTAGAGTAACTACATCTCTAGAAAGAGAGTTTCTGAGGTGTTTCGGTCCAATTACAAGAACTTCAGTTTTGTCTGAATTTAACATCAGAAAATTGTAGGTCATCCAACTTTTTATATCCTTAAGGCATGCTTGGAGTTTAGTTAATTGATTTGTTTCATCGATAAATATAATTGGGTGTCGTCAGCATAGCAATGAAAATTGATAGAGTGATTCCTAATAATGTTCCCTAAAGGAAGCATATATAAACTAAATAGGAGTGGTCCTAGTACAGAACCTTGTGGGACTCCATGACAAACTTTGGTATGCATGGAGAATTCATCATTGACGTGAACAAACTGAGATCGATCTAAGAAATACGACTTAAACCAGCTTAGGGCGGTTCCTTTCATGCCAATTTGATGTTCCAGTCTCTGTAAGAGAATTTGATGGTCAATGGTGTCAAATGCGGCACTAAGATCTAACAGTACAAGTACAGAGATGAGTCCTTTGTCTGATGCCATTAGGAGGTCATTTGTCACTTTGACTAATGCGGTCTCTGTGCTATGATGCACTCTAAATCCTGACTGAAAATCTTCAAATAGACTATTGTTATGGAGAAAGTCACACAGCTGATTAGCTACAGCTTTCTCAAGTATCTTGCAGAGAAAGGGAAAGTTTGATATCGGTCTGTAGTTGGCTAAGACCTCTGGGTCTAGAGATCGCTTTTTAAGGAGAGGTTTAATTACAGCTACCTTAAAAGACTGTGGTACATAACCTGATAATAAAGACAGATTAATCATATCCAATAAAGAAGGACTAACTAGAGGAAAAACATCCTTGAGCAGCCTGGTTGGGATGGGGTCTAGGAGACAGGTTGACGGCTTAGATGTAGAAATTATTGAAGTTATTTGATGAAGGTCGATGGGAGAAAAAGAGTCTAAATACATATCAGGTTTTACAGCTGTTTCCAAAGTTGCTGTATCAGAAAGCAGATCAAAGCCTGTTGAGGGCAGGAGATGATGGATTTTATCTCTAATAGTTATAATTTTTTCATTAAAGAAGCTCATGAAGTCATTACTACTTAGACCTAAAGGAATAGATGGCTCAATAGAGCTGTGATTCTCTGTTATCCTGGCTACAGTGCTGAAGAGAAACCTGGGGTTGTTCTTATTCTCCTCTATTAATGAAGAGTAATAGGCTGCTCTGGTATTACGGAGAGCCTTCCTGTATGTTTTAAGATTATCTTGCCAGACTAGACGAGATTCTTCCAGTTTAGTGGCACGCCATTTGCGTTCAGATTTACATGTCTCTTGCTTTAATTTACGAGTCTGCTGGCTATACCATGGTGCTAACCTCCTTTGTTTAATGGTCTTCTTTTTCAGAGGTGCAATAGAGTCTAGAGTTGTCCGTAAAGAGCCTGTAGTACTATCAACAAGATGATCTATTTGTGAAGGGCTAAAGGAAGCAGGCAGGTCCTCTGTTACATTGAGATATGGCATTGAATTCAATACTGAAGGAATCGCTTCCTTAAATTTGGCTACAGCACTATCAGATAAACATCTGCTGTAAGAGTTTCTGCAAAAAGGCTTATAGTCCAGTAGTATGAACTCAAAGGTTATTAAAAAATGGTCAGACAGAAGAGGATTCTGTGGAAAGACTATTTGATCAATTTCAATGCCATATGAGAGAACAAGGTCAAGAGTGTGGTTCAGACAATGAGTCGGTTTATTTACACTCTGACAGAAGCCGATTGTATCTAATAGAGAGATAAACGCAGTACTAAGACTATCATTGTGGTTGTCCACATGAATACCTACCTATCAAATCTAGAATAGAATTTAAAATTCTTCTCCTTACTTACAAAGCTCTTCATGGTCAGGCACCATCATATCTAAAAGAGCTCATAGTACCTTACTACCCCTCTAGAACACTGCGCTCTCAGGATGCTGGGTTCCTTGTGGTTCCTATAGTTTCCAAAAGTAGATTGGGAGCCAGAGCTTTCAGCTATCAGGCTCCTCTTCTGTGGAACAAACTACCATTCCAGGTTCGGGAGGCAGACACGGTCAACACTTTTAAGAGTAGACTTAAGACTTTCCTTTTTGATAAAGCTTATAGTTAGGGCTGGCTCAGGTCATCCCTTAGTTATGCTGCCATAGGACCAGACTGCCGGGGGACTCTCCCCCTCTCTCTCTCTCTCTCTCTCTCTCCCCTCTCCTCCTCTTTCTCTCACCATCAGTGGACATACATGTCTCATTAATGCATGCTACAAACCGAACTTCCCCGGAGTTTTTGTGCTCTGTCGTCCAGCAGGTTCTCGTGGATCGTGGCTGCTGCTGTGATCCTGCGCAACGTCCACTACATATATTATTACTGTCATTATTGCTACCATATCTGCTACTGTGGTCATTTTATCATTCATTGTAATTCATTGTCATTTTATCATTCATTGTAATTGTATAATATGTTTGTGTTGACTTGTTCTGTACACGTGACATCTATTGCACGTCTGTCTGTCCTGGGAGAGGGATCCCTCCTCTGTGGCTCTTCCTGAGGTTTCTTCCACCTTTTTTCCCTGTTAAAAGGGTTTTTTGTGGGCAAGTTTTTCCTCACTCGAAACCGAGGGTCTAAGGACAGAGGGTGTCACTCCCTGTACAGATTGTAAAGCCCTCCGAGGCAAATGTACTTTGTGACTTTGGGCTATACAAATAAAATTTGATTTGATTTGATTTGAATTTGAATATTAAAATCACCTACAATAATTACTTTATCTGTTTTAAGTATCAAGCCTGATGAAAATTCTGCAAATTCAGATAAAAATTCAGAGTAAGGACCAGGAGCTCGATATACTGTAACAAATAAAATTGGCTGTAATGTTTTCCACGTTGGGTGAGTGAGGCTAAGAACAAGACTTTCAAATGAATTATAATTTAGTTTAGGTTTAGGATTTATTAATAGACTAGAGTCAAATATGGCTCCAACTCCACCACCTCGACCGGTACTTCGAGGAATATGAGTATTACAATGACTGGGAGGAGTGGATTCATTTAAGCTAACATATTCATCCTCCTGCAGCCAGGTTTCAGTGAGACAAAACAAATCAATATCATAATCAGATATTAATTCATTGACTAAAACAGCTTTAGATGACAAGGACCTGATATTCAGGAGTCCACATTTAATTGTCTTATTTTGGACTGTTGGAGATGTTGATTTAATTTTTATTAAGTTTGTATGATGAACTCCTCTTCTGTTTGTTTTATCTTTAAATAATGTAGGTGGGCGGGGGACAGACACAGTCTCTATACTAAAGGACTGGGTGGGCAGCTGCTCTAATGGAGACAATATATAAGACAATATAGGAGAGAAAAATGTATATACTTTGTGAAATTATCCATCTTTCCATTTTTCACTTGTATAATAGATGTTGGCACATTGTTTGACTTATTACAATTTTTAATAAAAGGTTGTAAAACTTACCGATGGTTGGTTCTACTTTCACTGTCTTAGCTGTTGTTGGGAAGTTCAATCTGAATAGTGGCTCACCACCTGATGTTGTAGCTTAGGGACGCCCAGCACTTTCATTGAAATGGAGGGCTGCCAGGTAGAGTCTAGGGAAGAAAAACAATAACAGAAATATGAGAAACATGATTGAGAGCACAAATATAAATACACATTGTACTCATTCACTAAGTATCAGAATCACCTTCACTTGCCAGGTGTGTGTACACACACACACACAAACTGTTCATACATATTTTGAGAGGAACATGTAAAGAGTCAAATTTCTTGTGTGTGTACACACACCTGGCCAATAAAGTGATTCTGAAAGTTACTAATTAATTCTTTCAGTCCAGAAGCCTGCATGAACAGGCAGCCTGACATGTGACTAAAACCGGACAATATTGAGGTGGAGCTCATGGACTGAACTGATGCTGTCTTTAGCCTTGTATTGTAGCTTTGTTTACTTTATGTACCCAGCTCCCTAAGACTGTTCAGACTGTGCTGTTAAAATAGCGAGGGGTCTCTCTTTCTCTCAAAACCGAGGGGGACACAGACAATAAAAGCGAAGGGGTGCCGTTAACAGAAAGGTGAATGAGAGAAAAGTTATTTTCTTATCGCTAATGATGGCTATGTTCAACACACAGCTGCATGTGGGACCGATGAGTAGAGGGTGAGTTATACCTGTCTTTATTTATCTCTGTAAACTGAGCAGGTGTTTGCCTTAGAGACAGACATCCAACTAAAAACTGGCGTTATGTTAGTGTGTATCACAGGCAAGTTGCTGATATGAGACAGTAAGTAGCAGTTTGCACCAATTAGCACGAGCTAACGCTAACTAGCCGTTTGATACAGGCATTACTTGCTTGCTAGGCTGGGCCAATATAGCGACTTGTGTCGGTCACTGCAGCCAACAATAGAGCAATGAGCATGCCTAGGTCTGAGCCTTGCCAAACGGCCAGCCATTCTTCTCTGAAGTAGAAACTGTCGGAGCTCCATCTGAGCTTTGCGCTGTAGGGTGTGGCGGGTGGAGACTGGGTGTTGGCCTCTGCTGGAGAGTTCAGGAAGTGGGTCTAAATGTTTGTTATGTAACAACAGGAGCGTAATCTGACTAGTGCACTCAGAGACAAGCCGCAAGAGGGGGGTGCGGCTGCAGCAGCACACGCAAAATGGACGCGGTTGTTGTTTTTAAAACTTGGGGGGTTTGTACACACCCCAAATTCAAAAATATTAGTGTAGAAGAGCTGCAAAAGTGATTTTTGCATAATATGTCCCCTTTAAATCTTTTAAACAAGCCAGTACAATAATGTAAAGTTTTGTTTATTTTTGGAGCTACTGAAAATGGATTTTCTTCAGAGACTACTGACTAGTTTCCCAATTCGTAAAGACTGTCTATAGATGTGGACTGTTTGCAGTTTGAAGCTAACCAAGAGATTGTTTTTTGGGATGGGCCAGGTTGAGATGCCACAGGAAGCCACAGGTTGAGGATGTTGTCAGTGCTTTGACTGAGCTGTCAACACTTGTCAATAGAGGACAAGCCACTTAAAACTGGTACAAATTAGGCATACTTAGAAGAAATGTACCACAGCCTAATGTAACACAATACAACAACAAAGAGGAAAGCAAAGGTTATGTCAACTAACTTTGCCAAAATGTATACAGTTTGCGTTATTTGTTTAGATCACACACGTTTGTAGGTCACCTTTACTTCTGGTAATTGGCACAGGGGGTGTTGTCGTTGTTGCACCTTATTTTTATCTGTGCACTTGGTGGCAGGATTTTTGGACAAAGAGGGTGACAGGCTCCAGTATTTTCTGTTGACGTGTATGTTATAAGAATTTTCAAATGACCATTCAATAAGGAGGACTGGATTCGAAGTATCAAAGTTAAGTTGAATTTATTCTTGTACAAGAGGAGCGTTTAACAGTGCAACACACAAAAGGGGTTACAGAGAAAAAGGCTCGCTGTGGAGCTCTAACAGTTGGTTCTTATACACTCTCTAATGGGCTGTCTCGAACCCCTCCACATAGATACAGATAGCATCATAAGTCTTCTTAGTTTCCTTTAATCAATAGTCAGCATTTCCCTAATTTAAATGTCACCTCTCTGACCTATCCCTCACCCTCGTTCTGTTCTGGACTTCTTCTATTTATACATTAACCTGAACTTTACCTTACCCTGCCAGCCTTAGCAACAAAATCATATTAGAGAAGTGAAAACAGAACATGTGAGGAGTAGGAACTCACGTACACATCATATGATTTAAGACATCTGAAACACAGTATAAACCAAATTTTTATAACAGTGTCACTATTTTTATCACATTTCACTACTTATAATCGTCTTAGCACTTATCTCATTTCATATCGCAAAGTTTGTCATTATGCCGATTTAAATTTGTTACTATTTTGGTTAATAAATATCATAAAACTTATAACGTGGACTTTGGATTTTCTTTTTGGATCAATGCGTCACAGTAGGAGCCTACTCAGCCTCTTAGCGGCAGTTTAAATGGAAAGTTGCCGCTACACTAACTGTGAAAAGGTGACACAGGTCAAGATGTCTTTAGATTAAACCTAAAGACATCTTTTCCTTTATGAATATCCCTGTGTTAAACAAATGAGCCATTATTATAATATTCAGGATCATTTCCGCGCCTATATTAACATGAGGGTGAATATTTTTTTAACTAACCTATTCAGATGATATTAAGGCTTTAAATTACGCATAATTAACAGTGTGACCACTTTATTGACAGTCAAGTGCAGTTACAGATGGTTTATTTGAGCCCCAGGCGTCATTTGGCCCACCCCAGGTCCGCCGATGGTCCATGTCTCTGCCGATATATTAGATTAGCTGATATATAGAGTCAGACAACCACTTCCTCCTCATACTCTGACATAATATTCAATGTTGGTGTTGGAGGAAGCTGTGTCCTCTTCATTAAAAGCAAGGAAGACATACAAAGTTTTAATATTTGATAAGTATTTGATAAGTAGCTGTAATGTTATTACTGAATTTAGAAACAGTAATGTGTTACATTCATACGAATGTAATGGAATTACACTAATATTTCTTTGTAATGTGTTACCCCAAAGCTGAACCTATTGCCTCTATTGAACAGTATTCTACCTGACTTCACAGTCAAAACAAATAACTACAACTTACACCACAAACAGAAGCAGCAACTTCAAAATGTGAACTCACAAACTACAAAATGCTTTCAAAGTATAACAGGTCTCTTTTGTGCTCAGAATCATTAGGGATTTCTACTCAGATTTTTTATTGGCAAAAATATTCATAATGTGAAATAGACTAATACATTAAAGTATTGCATGGCAGCAGTTCTGAATAACAATTTGATTGTTGACATTTTCCAATCAAGGACTTCCTGCTAGGACTCAATATTGATTTGTGCCTGAAGATACCAACCAAATTTGGTAACTGAACAATTCTGAATAAAGATGTGGGGATCTTTTATTAGTAGCAGCAAGGTGGAGCTAATGGTGCCAGGCTTTGTGCACATGTGGCTTTGTCCACAAGTGTCCATTGTTACTGGAGCACCCACTCTATGTAGAATTGTATTAAATGTTACACACTGATGCAATTTGGCTGTATGTACAACATTACCAAATTTGGTTTTAGCTCAATTTATCAATAAAGACGTATGGCCCATTAAGGCCACAGCTTTTTAATTGAATTAATTTTAATTACAGACAAAAGGTAAGTAATACCCCAAAACAGACTAATCATTATTTTTCATCTAAACATGGTAAGAATCAGGTTTGGTGAAGTTTGATGAAATGTGTGAAGAAAGAAGCAAAAACTGTTAATGGGTTCAAATTTGTCTAATTGAGGTGAATTGGCTTCCAAAAAGCCCAGCAAAGGTTTTATTGTCTTCACAACTCTTGCACCAGTCACTTACACAGATCATTCAGTTAAACTGGGATCAAATAAACACTACAGCAGATTGGTGCACTTTGTATTTAATTGTGTGTTTTTCATGTTGCTTTATTGAGACAAAGAGCAACTGTTAATTTCAATCTGATTTCAGTGTAAATTTAGCTGTTACCAGAACATGGGTATATTAATCCTTTCACGCACAACATGGGTTAAAACATGGTGACCCATCTGAATTTTCATTTCTAATATACATTTATTTCATTTAGTATTCAGTATTCCTCAAATAACTTGTTCTAAATAATTACAAATCCTGATTTTTATTTTTTTATTTTTAACATCGGAAAATAATGTTTGCACAAGACAGAAATGACATATAACCCATTCCCTGCATGATTTTACACATGGTTAAGTGTTTTTTGCTAAATCTTGGGAATACATTTTATCATGTAATTTTCCAAGTGTAAATATCTTGTTTTGATTAACAAAACTGAAAACTCTGAACAAAAACATAAAAACAAACAAAAAAAACAACAGAAATTTGATCACTGTCTTGCTGCATGTTTTTACAGTTACCAGATACTATAGTGCAGGTTAACATTTAAATTTTCCGTGTTACCTGATTTCTCTGATATACTGTACAGATTGAGGCAGTCAGATGACTATGGCAATCTCTACCTACTTAAACTGGAAAACAGACTATTATTCACTAATAGATACTGTAGTGCCTCCTAACAGGGAACCGCAAAATGACAATACTAAATGTGTACCCGGACTCACCTTATCTTAGCCACCTTGCATGAATAAGAACCCAATTTTTCAGGTCATCTGCCCAGTCACATACCTGGAAGATGCTAACACACTGACTGTAGTGAGTAGTAGTGTAGGGAGTCTGAGCAGAGTTGACTTTTTACTCTCTGAATCTTCATTTGACAAGCGGTGAAAACTGTAGTTAAAAGAAATAGAAAATAGAATAGAAAAATTATCTATATTTGCTTAAATATTGCATTATGAAAAAACTCAAAATATGAATTTACATCTTTGTATGTACCTTGAGCAACAGTAATGATCATCAGAAGAATGCTCTTTTAACATGTACAAAATGACCGTTCTAAATTACAAATGAAATATGTTTTTAACAGTTACCTCTATTTATGCCTTTTAACGTCTTCATCATGAAAGATATACACTTACGTCGTTGCCAGAACAATGTTTCCAAGTGGAAGGCTGTGTATAAGCCTCAGAGCATGAACAGCATGTCAGTTTCCCTCCCAGAGCAACCAGGAAGAGAAAGTAAACAGGAAAGTAATCTAGCAGAAAGTTATGTCGCTAGCAAGTCGACCTTCAAAAGAAAATCTTCTCAAACAATTTTACCCTTTTACTGCTATTTATAACTTAAACATATATAAATGAATTATTTTAAAGCAATACAATAAAGATAAATGACAAATGCCTTAGAGCAGGGTGTCAAACTCAAATATACAGTGGGCCAAAATTTAAAACTTGGACAAAGTTGCGGGCCAACATTGATATTTATTGAAAAAATTGACCTAAACAAGTTCAAACAATATGGAACAAGCAAAGCTTGCTATAACTTAATATTGCACACATGCAAAATTGAATTTCAAATTTAAAAAAAAAAACACATCAATGGCATTCATCTCTTAAATAAAAAAAAAATCGTATGCCTCTTTCTTTATATGCAGCCTTCTTTAAATTTAACAGTAATCTTTTCCCACAGGCTAATAATAAATTTAAAAATAAAATAACAATAATAAACCAATTGACTAATAATAATATCCTTCAATGAACGTGCAACCATTCAAGCCCATGCCTTGGACTAGCAAGAAAAAGTGCATAAAAACAACTTTAATTGTAGCTCAGTTTGCTACACACTGATCTACTCTGTGTTCAAGCCAGATATCTGGCATCTCTTCTTGGATGCTAGTGCATCAATATCTGGGCTCAGGCTCTGAGCAGAGAAAATCCTCAGGATCGAGCAAAGGTATTCATCTATCAGATGACTCCTGTGAGATGTTTTGGTCATCTTCATGGAGGAGAACAGTTGCTCGCATAGATAAGTGCTGCCGAACATGGAGAGCATCTGAGCAGCTTGGGTGCGGAGCTGAGGCATTGTGTCAGGGATGAAATGTGGAAACTGTGCGGCATCCACAGCATCATACTTTGACTTCAGCGTGTCACTACACTGGAGTTTAATAAGCTCCATTTGGAGGTTGGTAGGTGCGTTTTCCATGTCAACTGCAAATGGGTTACTGAGCAGTTCAAACCTACATTTCTGGACATCAAAGTCGGCAAATCGCCGGGTAAACTCTGTGCAAGTTTTTCAGCAAACTGTGCACATGGGAACACGGCGATAGAGATCTGCATTTTAGTTGTTTGGCAGCAGGGAAAATGGCCCAGGTTTCCTTGCAGCATCTGATTCTCCCACAGGCACAATTTATTTTTAAAAGCCCTCACTGCAGCGCACATGTCTGTGATGATACGCTCTAGCCCCTGAAGCTGCAGGTTCAGCGCATCGAGATGGCTCATGATCTCACAAATAAAGGCCAGCTCACACAGAAACTTTTGCTCCCGGAGCTCTGTTGTGTCTTTCCCTTTACTTTCCAGAAACTGACATATTTCCTCATGGAGCTCAAAACATCTGTTCAGTACTTTTCCTTGGCTTAACCATCTCACCTCTGTGTGATAAGGCATAAGGCACGTCTGCGTATTCCGAACCACACTCCTCCAAAAGAGACTTGAACTGGCAGTGATTTAGGCCTTTGGCTCTTATAAAGTTAACTGCTCATGTTACTGTGGTCATAACATTTTCCATCATTATGGCTTTGCCACACAGTGCTTCTTGATGTATAATGCTGCGATAAACAGTTAGCTCACCCGCACAGTTCTCCTCCCGCATCTTCTCCCATACCTTGCCCACCAGTCCACTCTTTGGGCCGCACATCGCACTTGCTTTTTCTCTGGGCACACAAAGTCACAAACTTTCATGCACTTTTTTACAAACTCTCCCTTATTGAAGGGCCGGGCCTGATTTATAAACCTTGCCTTTACAGCAGCCTCACTTTGTGATATTACTTTTTTGAACATAGTCTGTTGTAAAACCAAACTTCTTTTCATCTCCTCTACTTTCTGGCACCTTTGAGTCATGTCCATGTCCTTGTACTTGTCGTGGTGTTTTGTTTCATAGTGTCTTCTAATGTTGTACTCTTTGGTTATAGCCACGTTGGCTCCACATACAAAACAGGTTTGTCTTTTACGTACAACAGATATTCTGCCTCCCACCTGTCCAAAAAGGTCCTGTTTTCTGCTTTTCTTTTTGCCATTTTTTGGGATGGGTAGTGACAAGCCTGGGACACAGAGGTAGGACTCGGATGCAGAGCTGAACAGAAGGCTTTATTGAGCACACAAAAAAAGGGAAGGTGGGAAGGGAGTTATGGACGTACTCGACCCATGTTAGATGGTTGCTCCATGACGCAGGGTCCTGTGCCACCAGGAACCAGAGGCCGGTTTCCACCTGTTGATTGAGGCACTCAGTCTGGCCGTTAGCCTCGGGGTGGTAACCCGATGTGAGGCTTGCAGTGGCTCCGATCAGCTTGAAGAACTCCCTCCAGAACCGTGAGATAAATTGGGGCCCCCAATCTGACACGATGTCCCGTGGGAATCTGTGAATCCTGAATCCTGAATCCTTCTGCGGTTTCTTTGGCTGACGGCAATTTGGGTTGGCTATGAAATGTGCCATCTTGGAGAATCTATCCACCACGGTAAGAACCGCAGTGTTACCTTTGGAGACCGGGAGGCCCGTGACAAAGTACATGGAGATCTCCGTCCACGGCCGGGAAGGAATGGGGAGAGGCTGCAGCAAGCCTGCGCAGGCTCTGGATGAGTTCTTATTTCTGGCACAGACTGGACATGCCTCAACGTACTCCCGAACCTCCGGCTCCATGGACGGCCACCAGAACCACTGTGAGATGGCGAAGATGGTCCAACGTACACCCGGATGACATGTGAGCAGAGACGAGTGAGCCCAGTGTATCACCTGTGGGCGCAGTTCAACAGGGACAAACAGACGATTATCAGGGCACCCACTTGGTGGGGGGGCCTCACCCAGTGCCTGCTTCACCTAGGCTTCTATGGGCCAGGTAACCGCTCCAACCACACGGCTAAGTGGAAGGATGGGCTCGGGTTCCGTGGCAACAGGCTCAGGGCTGAAGAGGCAGGATAGGGCATCGGGCTTAGTGTTTTTGGACCCCGGTCTGTAGGACAGAGAAAATTGAAAATGGTTAAAAAACAATGACCAATGGGCTTGACAAGAATTTAACCGCTTAGCTTTTTTTTATGTATTGCAGATTCTTGTGGTCGGTCCAAACCATGAACGGGTGTTGTGCCCCCTCCAGCCAGTGCCGCCACTCCTCGAGAGCCACCTTCACTGCCAGCAGCTCACGATTTCCCACATCGTAATTGTGCTCAGCTGCCGTCAGGCGTTGAGACAGGAAGGCGCAGGGGTGAAGCTTATTGTCCGCCTCTGTTCATTGAGACAGAACGGCCCCGATCCCCTCACTGGATGCATCCACCCCCACCATGAACTGGCGAGAGGGATTGGGAAGCGTGAGGATGGGCGCTGTGATGAACCGCTGGTTAAGCTCTTGGAAGATGAGGAGGAGATGTGTAAAATGTCAAAAAGCGCATTCCCGTTCAGAGCACTCGCCTTAATAGGCTTACTTAGCGGCTCAACCTGGAGCCCCAATCTCTGAACTAACCCCCAGTCAATAAGACTCTCGACAGCCCCCGAATCAATCAAAATTTCCACCTCATAGTCTTTGCCTAGGTGCATGATCTTAACAGTAGTCAATTTGCGTGGAGTGGGGGTGACAGCTACGATTCGACTCACCGTCCATTCATTACTCAGGTCCATTTTCATGGGACAGGCGGCGACGAGATGCCCCTGCGCACCGCAGTAAAAACACCTCCCTTCCTGGGTGCGCCGCAGCCGCTCCTCCCGAGAGAGCCAGGTCCTTCCCAGCTGCATGGGCTCCTCCTCCCGCTCAGAAGAGGGAGGAGGAGGGCAATCAGGGAGTCGAGGTCTGGGGGGAGGTCCAGCGGAACAAACAGATCCTGAATGGGATCTGACAGTCCTTTTAGGAAGATTTAGGGGGTACTGTGGCTGCAGAGTTGCTCCATCTGGGTGCTGAGGAGACCCACCTGGGAGGTCATTGTGGCTTTGAACTCATCCTGACTGTGGGCAAGTCCTCTGACACTTTGGCCGAGAGCGGCCACCTGCTCCTCTTGCTGCATGAGACGGGATGCCTGGGAGCGCAGCGGTCCTGCTCTGCCGAGTCCATGCTGGCCAGTGTGTACTGACAAGCCTGGGACACAGAGGTAGGACTCGGATGCAGAGCTGAACAGAAGGCTTTATTGAGCACACAAAAAAGGGGAATGATCAACAGAAAGCGCCTCGAACAGGAGGGATGGCTATGAAAAATACTACTCTAAATCCTATCGTCTAAGGGGAAAAAAACGAAAACCAATGAAAACAGAAAACGCCTCTGAGGAGAGAAAAACCACAAACGGGGAAGAAGTCCAAACTCTCTCTAACTAAGGCTATGAAAATTAAATGACAAAAGGCCAACAAAAAACTCTCAAATCGAGGCGAAAACTGTGAAAGGGAATAACTGACAAGATACGACTGGTGGGTCAAGACGAATGACAAGACACACTGGCACAGGACAAAGGGAGACGCAGACTATAAGCACACATGGGGAAAGGGGAAACAGGTGGACACAATCAGGAATCAGGGAAGAAAATCAGACTGAGGCACAGGAGGATGGGCAAGTGACCTGAAACGAGAGGAGAGTTACTTTTCAAAATAAGATAGGAAATGACAAGACAAACATGGAGACAGGACAAAAAAACTAAACTTAACATACTGGTGTGACATTGTAGCACGGTGCCAGTAGCAGCATGAGGTTGCTATGACTACTGTCAACAGACGAGAGGGTGTTTATGGGTCCTGTACTGAGTGACGCGCCAAAACGCTAGCAGAGCATTCTGGGATTTGTAGTATTAGCGGTACATGCGCTGTATAATACCGGCGGGCCAGCTCTAGTAGTTATTTGGTATTGCCTCGCGGGCAAAATATAATTACACTGTATAACTACACGGGCCAGAGTTTGACACCTATGCCTTAGAGGCAACACACTGACTAAGAATGCTTATACCATCATACAAGAGATCAGATAAGTTTTATTAAGCAATATTCAGCCTGATTTATCAGGCCTTTACTTTTATCCAATAGCACTGTATGCAGATTATACTCTACCTGCCAGACTGAGGTCAAATACTGCCTGTATCTTATGTAAGAGTTGACAGGATCAGCTGCTATCTTAGTCTATTAAAAATGCAGATAAGCACAGAAACAACTGCCCACAGTGAAAAAGATGGGACTCTACCTCCCCCACCCTCTAAATAGACCTGCTTGGTCTGTGAGCTGCAGCTGCCTGTGTGTGTCTACCATTAGTTGACCCATATGTGCCTTTAAAGGCTAGTGCCGATACTGATATTTTTAGAGTGAAGCTGTTTATGGGCAATGAAGTATGTTGAGTTAGAATACAGTATCTTTCTATCTTTCTGTGCCAAAATAATAATACAAAATAATGTGTTCCCGTCAAAAAATATTTGATTAATATTTGATTGAACTAGCTGCCCTTCAAGTATCAGTGTGGTTTATGGACAAACCAATGAACTGTACGATCCAATGCTGGAGTATTTCTGTCTCCCCCTCTTGCACTACTTTCTTCCTTTGCTTCTCCCCTGCCCTCTCAGTCATTACACTCCTACCCCTCACTTAGTCTCTCCTCATTCGCTGTCTGTCCTCCATTTAGTTTGCTGTCCCTTGTCTTTACCTCTTCATTTATGTCTTTGTGTTAATTGTTTCTACATAGACTTTGTGAAGCCACATATTTTATATACAGTCATTATTTCATCATGGCTGACAAAGGTAATTCACCAATGAGAAGAAAAGAGAGAAAAGAAAAGGAGTCGACTGAAATGACCGAGGATGTAAAGGAAGTGAAGAAAGAAGGACAGAGGACAGTGGATAATGGAGAGGTGTCATCAGCTGAGGCTGTCAACAATGGTGCAGTAGCCATCAGTCAGAATGGAGATTTTCAGGTTGAGCCAATGGAACTACCTCCATTTGAAATCATCACAGGGTAGGTCCATATCATGAAGTATGGCTCATGGAACAGTTTACTAGACAGAGCTAAAGCTGTTTATGACTGAGACAGGTTGTTTTTGGCTTCAGTGAGGAGGAGAGAGGATCCATTGATCCCACAAGCTTACACAGATGAGTGCTGAGATTTGATTTGATTGAATTGTCTTTAGGAGTGCTGAATCTATGAATCTTTCATGCCCAAGGCAGAAACATTTGGGCCAGAAAAAATGATAAATTTACCTATTGTCATATTTATAGTAATAACCTATATCCTAACCTATAAACTGGGTGGTTCATTCTATGGATTATTTAATTGCTTGGAAAATCCCCATTGGGTTTTTGAGTTTTGGTCACCATTTCAATTGTAATCAGTGGACAAGCCTATTATTGTTGTTTCAACAATAGGTGTCATGTATAAGTATTGGCATTATAAGTCAAGGACAAGATAATGTTTGATTCATGTTATATTTAGTCACAGACTTTACGTTCTCTGATGTATCCTGATGTATCCCCCAGAGCTTATAGCGACTTGAGGCTTAAAGGGGATAGCACTGGGATTGAACATTGTTGGAATGTTAATGTTATATGCACTTAAGGGCTGAAGCATTGGAATACTTTGTTCATCACAGAGAACACAGAGAAATGTTTTTTTAAAAGTATTTTGCCAACACAAAATATGTTCATTGTTCACTGTCCATTTGAACTGATTTCACTTCTCACACTACATTTATGAAAGAACACACAATGTTATTGATGGCACATCAAATTTTACAAATACAGCAACAAATAACTACAATTTGATCCTTGAGCCCAGGTCTATCATCCACTAGACTCAAAAAAAGGTGCCTCATTATAAGCATGCTCTCTGTGGGACACAGTCCCAGAACAGCTGATTTTAGGCACACTGAATCAATGAAAATGTTCAGTTGCAATGTGCAAACTACTACTCCAGTGATGCCAGTGATGCCAGTAAATTATTTCAGCTTGCTGCGGAATTAAGTTTTTCAGCTCTGTATAATGTCTCCAGGCTTTCTCACAGGAACAACCAAAAAGGCAGAGCAGCATGTATGTTGCTAAGGAGCCAAGATCCATTTTTTGCTGACATTGTCAGATATGTGTATTGCTGAGGTTATAGTCAGTCATGTTGTACTAGTCAGCATTTTTGGCTTCAGTATAATTCGCCACTGCAAACTACAACGTCAATTATAAACATACAGTTTTACAAGTGTACCTAATAAACTGGCCAGTAAACTACCTCATCCTATCCAAAACTATTTTGGACAACAGGAAAAATTCAAGATAACACTTAAATAGTCTGCCTACATTTACCAGCTGTAAGGCATACATATGAATACACGTCTATTTACCATTTATTCTAAGTCATCTCAGGACTCTTTCAGCCTGAGACTATTCTGAGGGGTTGGGCTAGACTTAGGTGAGGAGTGGTCAACATTTGGTTTATGCAAACAGTTAACGTCACCCCCATACACAACATACAGTAGGGATGAGAAATGAGATAACCTAAATAAAGAGGCACATTTATATGAATTATATTCATACAACTTTATACACTGACACATTGACTGCATGCAAATGATCATCTATCTATCTCACTGCACCCTCCTATTTTCTACCCTGGTAGACTGAGCTCAGCTGGGTGGGAACCAAAAGACAGCTGTAAGCAATAAGTGCTCGGTCACAGCTTGTCTAATAATAGTGTGGTGGAACCACAGTCTCCAGTCAGACAGTGTAAAATTAGCTCTGCTCTGCCCAGCTGCCCCACCCTGACTATTTGCTTGATCTTGTATCTGTGCTTACAGTGCTAAGGACATGCTGTTGTTGTTTTCCTATAGTCCACAGAAAGACAGTAATTTCAGTCACTTACAGTGAAATGATTGCTGCACCTCCTGTAGTGTGTGGATATCATACACTGGCTGTTAGATTGCAAATAGCCACAGGGGAAAATTTCACTTGTTCAGATTTTTTAACATCCCTGCTACAATGTGCCTTCACATGTGCATTTTAGACAGAACATTGTGCTTTTATTTTCTACACCATTTTTGTTTTCCATGTTGTACCTTTAGACAAAATACATATACAGAGATGTGTTGAAAACAGCTAAATTCATTATATATATATATATATATATATATATATATATTTTTTTTTTTTTTTCAGAGCTATGGTTGGAGTCATAGATTCTAGCTAACACAAAATGGTAGTCAGATAAAGGATCACTGAGTGTGAACTGAATGTGAAGCACTGATGTAGAAGAGGTGCATATTAACATTCAATTCAATTCAGTTTTATTTGTATAGCACATCAGCATCATAACAAAAGTTATCTCATGACACTTTCCATACAGAGCAGGTCTAGACCGTACTCTTAATTATAATATTTACAGAGACCAACAATTCAACCATGAGCAAGCACAACAGAGTTATTTTGCAGATGCTTCAACCTACTCCCCTCATGCTGAACTTCTAACCTCTTTAGCTCTCTGATCTGCTTAATTCATGTAAATCCACAAAATGTTGAATAACACACATCTTTTTATTTCTCTATGTGAAAAAATGACATTTCCAAGTAACAGATGATGGTATAAAGTATTAATTTTTTTCAACTTGATTCGATATTAATCATGTGAAAAGAAAGCAATCGGTTGCGTAAATGTCAGCACTCCTCCCCATTCAAAATATTTTTACACAAATACATTTTGAAAGTGCTCAAATATTTATTAAATAACTGTACAAACATGTACAACGAAGTATGTTAATACAGTGTTATATCACTATTCTGTGTGGCATTTCAATAATCAGTACTTCATCTTCATCCCAGAAAGTACAGTAACAATAGTCAAAATGAAGCAAACCTGTTCAGAGATTTGCCGCATGCTTTCTCTTCCAACCTAGACCAAATGGCAGAATCCAGGATTTTGGTCACAAACCTGGGGTCGAGTGATGTGGCCTCTTCCAGGCACATCCTGATGTTTTCATCCTGTGGGAGATACCAGAATTAGACCCTTTCATAATGTATTTTTAGTGATTTACTACAACAACAAAATACATACCGTGTAATGCTTTAAAAGGTCATCCCACACCCTTTACTTAATGGCAGCAGTAAAGGTGGAGTCTGCATCCTGAACCTTGAAGTGGCCCTCAAGCTTCTGCAGGATGGGCAGAATTTGGCCACAAGCTGGAGTCCTTTCTGAGGATACACACAGTGTTGAGGTGTAGAGGATTCTCATCACTCTCACAAACTCCTCTGCACACCTGAATTCCTGGTCTGTAATTCTCTGCAGTCTGAAAAAAGAAGACAACCACCACACACAAAACCAAAGCAGTTTTAATGAAGATATCAAATTAAAGAAATACTGTCTAGTGATAATGTCATGCACATCAAATCTTACCTGTCCCTTTCCATTGACCTCCTGAGTCTGGGGTCCGAAGATGCTGCCTGATTGGCTGAATACTGCTCTACAAACCGTTCAATCATGAGGTAGAGTGTATTCCACCTAGTTCTCACATCAAGCACCATTGCATGCTGTGGGGGATCTGAAAACATATTAAACAATGCACATTTCATTTACATGTTAAGTAATAATTTTGGAAACATTTATGCTGCCAATAGAGGAATAGACATACTTAAGAGGCGTTGTTTCTCCTTCATAACTGGCTTGGCTAAGCTCGCCTTCCTCAGCCACACAACCACTGCCCGGATTCTTGCTGCCCAATTCGACACTGTTGGTTCAGTGTACACCTTTTGGGCAGCAAGGTTAAGAGAATGAGCAAAGCAGCCTATCTTGACCACCTTCAACGTCCTAACAGCCACACCCATATTTGCAGCATTGTCAACTGTTAATGCTACCACCTTTCCCTGAATATTAAACTCTGCCATTATGTGACGAATCTCTTCTGCCACAAATTCTCCTGTCTGGGCCTCATAGACAGCTTTATTGTGGAGAACCCTTTCTTGCAGCTGACCTCCCTTAGCAAAGTGGACAGTAACTGTAATGTAGTGATCTTGGGCTACACTGGTCCAACCATCACAGGTAAGCACCACATGCTCAGTCTCCTCCAACTCTGCCTGCACCCTCTCTACGGCGTACCACGCTGGTATCAGTGTGGTAGCGAGCATGTCTCTTGCAAAGCATTAGTTGCTGAAACTTCCATTTCCTGAGCATAGGTGAGTGAGTTACAATCATCAGTGCTGGCTGGCTTACCTAAACCAAGGTGACTCTACAGTTGAAAACGGCTGAATTCACAATAAATTGTCACTTTCCTGTGGCATTCCTCCTTCCTCTCCCTTGTCATCTGCGATCTTGCAGCTAACGTGAATGGTGTGAGGCTGCTGCTAGAGTCTCTGGCAACGTCAGCCGGTGCAGTGGCGGTGGTAGTAGTAGTCGTAGTTGGACCTTAACATTAAGTACGTAAGTAATTAAGCTGCTACAGAAGCTAAAACTACCGGTAACCTAACCACTGAACAAAACATTGACAGATGTGACTGAGTAGTAGGGTGCTAACTTGCTTATTAGGTAAAATTAGCAAGCAAGCTAGGCTAAGTGTTAGCACACATGCCTACAACATGCCCAAAACGATTTACTTGACAATAAATGTCATATAAATAAACACACAAAGGATCAGTACTGGTAACCTAGTAACCATTTATATATATATATATATATATATATATATATATATATATATATATATATATATATATATATATATATATATATATCCTGTTGAGATGACGACGACAATGCTGGTGTTGTAGACACTGGCTTCTTAAACACAGTACAGTTCTCCATTCTTAAGTTTGCTCCGTGCTTGATGAGGTGCTTCATCATATTACTGGTATTCCCCGTTTTTCCTGAAATAATCTTGCCGCATTCTATGCATTTATTTGTACCCGGCGCCACAGGCGTGTAGTACAACCATACTATTGAACGTTTTGCTGCCGGCATCTCGTAATGATAACCAGCCAACTCTGCACAGCTTGAACCCGCTTTACCGCCATACAAACTATTGGTGGACCAATCACACGGCGTAAGGGTAGTGAATAATACATTCGTCATATTTGTACTGCAGCACAGGTGTACTGAAGAGAATCAGCAATAATATTACATCTTAGAAAAATACTGATAAATTAAGAAAGCATGAAACGACAAATTCAACAACCACACCACACAGCTGAAATCAGCAGATCAATGCATGTTTCACAACATGACTTACACACCCCTCTAACAGGCATGGTAGTTAGTGTCTCATTAAAGCCAATTTAGCCCTGTCCCAATAATACTTCCCCACCAATCCCAATAATACTTCCCCACCTCCACAATTTCCAAACACGATTTCAGGTACGATCAAACGAGGCGACCTCACAGAACACCATGCAAAACAAGCCGCCCGGAACTGCGGACGCACAGTCTATTTAAACTGCAGCTGGGGTTGATTGAGGACTCCCCGATTTGTCAAACCACAGCCACACCAACACAGACGACAGGGTATAGCAACCAGGAAGTGGGCGGTCCTACTGGCAGAATCACTCCTGGAAAACACAGTTATTGCATGCTATACGGCAGCCAGCAGCGGCCGTAACAATCATTTATAGTGCATACTCAGCGCACATAAAACAACATCTTCATGTCCAGGTTAAGTACATTTAAGCATTTCATATCAAAAGCTGTGTATCATGTAATCAGCTGTTGCAATATCTGGCTTAAAAGCCCTTAAAATAAGTATGGCAAATAACCTTAATTTTGGTGACACTCACTCAGAAATTGAGCCCACTAAGAGACATTGCAAGATTTATTTATTTATTTATTTTTAATGTGCGACAGTGTCAGTGGCAGTGGAAATTGACACTAAACTCATTGTGGTTGATTGATTGCTTTATTTATTGATAAAAACAGTATCCTCTGCTTGCTCAACCCAGGATAGCGTGATTAAGATCTGAACAGTTTTCATCTTGTAAATTTACCCATCTTAACATAACCTTCCCTGGTCTCAACCTGTCAAAGTTTCAGTCTTGATACACTCTGGTCTTGGTCATGATTGGTCTGATGTGTTACAGACTTGTACAAATCAGTGTAATGGAATGGAATCCTATGATACACTCGAAATTGGAACGCTCCTCCAAGCCTACTACTTTACTATTCATATTATACTATCCTTTTTAGTTTTTTAAGGACCTTTTGTCTCAGACCACTGTTATTGTTGATGATAGACAGCTCACTGTTAAATTGACTAATTTGGGCTAATTTGTTCCCTTGCTGCTGCTCAGAGTAATCTAACGTCAAAGGGCCTTAATTTAGTTTTGTGGTCATTTTTAGACTTGGTTTGAAAAGTTTTGTCAACATGTGAGAACACGTCTCCAAGTGTGAAATAAAACACCAAAAGGGAAGCCTCAAATGACAACTGAACTAAATATCAGCCCTACTCAAGGAACAACTTTTATTAGACATCTAATTGATGTTGAAATGTTTGCAGGACATAACGGTAAAATGCACACTCTGCGTTGGTGAAAAGCTTCTGTCGACTGCAAAAAATTCCACTTCCAATTTAAAAAAAAACATCTTGTATCCAATGCTGACTGTCTTTCCTGTTATTGTTATCCTGCAGAGTTAATTTGTTTAGATGACTAACCTTATTCATTGTCAGGACTTCTCGGTGCATTTAAAGGAGGCTGTGTGTCTGTGTCAGTTAAGTTGCAGCATGTGCGAGGCGCTGCAAACGGCTTTTAATTTTTGGTATGACATGAGTGCTCTAACACGTTACTTTTATTCATAGGTGAGGCTGTAACGTAACAGATTACTTTTAATTGATGGTAACTTTGTAACTTAATTAACTACTTTCCAAAGTAACTATACCCAACACTGATTCTAAGAGAACCAAGCAGCAACCTACGATGCTGTAAAGTGAACCCAATGAATAAGTTCCAAAAACTATAGATCTTGAACAGCCACTTGTGGCTGGCTCCACTCATTCTCCATAAGCCCCCATGTTAAAATGCCCACTGTAGAAATATGCCTGGTACAGCCTGGTAAAAAAACAAACCAAAAAAAACCAAACATATAGTTTCCCCGTTCATGAGAACTGTACTGAGGGTGAATTTTTATAGAACTCATCTGTTCAAATTATATTAAGGCTTAAGGTTATGCATAATTAAGTGTGATTTGATTGACAAGTGAGTGCTGTTACAGGTGTCTAGTTTCAGTAAATAGATATTTAGCCTGCCTTAAGCACCACACACACTCCACTATGTTTTTGGATTAGCTGGGACCCAGCGATTACAAGACTGACAAGATGGTGACAATCAGAGCCACCACACTAAGCTTCACAGTGGCTCTTTAGAAACCTGTGGGAGGCAACATCCATACTATGTCCATGTTTTATAGTGTCTATGGAGAGAATGCAAAACACATTGCAATGGAATGCAATCTCACTGTGACCCTTGGGGGGCTTCATAAAAATCATTGCTCACATTAAATAACAGGATTTCCTTCCATCCATCTGTCTGTATCTGTATATGTAATCGCTTATCCTCATCAGGGTCATGGTGGGGCTAGAGCCTATCCCAGCTGACTTTGGGCGACAGGCGGGGTACACCCTGGACAAGTCACCAGCTTATCGCAGGACACATAGAGACAATAACAGAATTTTATTCACAATAAATTTACCTGAGGTCACCACCCTTCAAAAAAGGAAAATTAAAAGCAATTAATTCATTAAGGCTCAATCTGAAGGTTTCCAATCCATAGGTCTTAAAAGAGCCATTGTCAAGTTCAGTGTGGTAGCTCTGGCAGAACTGTTTAGTTAACTGCTATTAATTATGAATACATTTAAGCATTAATATAATTTGAACCGGTGGATTAAACAGAAATTTACGAATGGGGAAATTAGCTTTAGACAGTCCCTCCGGTTTTTCGCGTTTTTGCGATCGCGTGGATTACCGCGTAATCAGCAATATGCCGCATATTTTCACGAGGCTGCATATTTCCTACTATGTCGCACAATTATTGCAAAATAACCAAACATGCTACCCCTTCCCCACGACACATGTGTTTTCCACCATAGATCAAATAAACGGCTCTGCCATAGATGTGTCTTCCACACCACCTGTTTGACACACACACACACACACACACCACGCACGCGCAGCCATTTTCACACACCGCCGTTGGAACTTTAGTTAGTGATGGCAACTACTAACAAGTCCCACCTGCTGTCATATATATCAGCAAATGACCGAGCAAAACAATATCCGGCAATTTTACATGCAAGCGGAGGAAAACTATTTTGTAGCCCGTGTAACAAAGTCCTCGCCGAAAGTCAACTATACAGTACGTACAGATTATATCATTGATTGTTGGAATCACTTGTGCATTGTGCATATGGGTAACTGCTAACCATTTTGATTGTTTGTTTTGGTTAATTATCTCGCCTCACTCAGTACTGGGGTAAATGCGTTTTTACACTCCAGTACTAATGTTCAGATTCTTACAGAAAATAAAAAGGAAACAGTGTTTCTCAATCTGTCTGCCCTGTTTTTGTCTTATTAAGCCTGTTTAGACTTTTTGATGCGGTTTAAAAGTAAAGAAAACAACAAAAAAGGGGCGCAAAATTCTTCGCAAAAAATGAAAAAGTCATTTTGATCGCAAAAATCACAAAAAAAAATTGTGAAATCCTGGTGGGACTGTTTAGAGACCAGGTTTGTACCAGACTGTAAACAAGTTTATTTCTCCTGTGAACAAATTTTACATGGGGCCTTATGGAGACTGACTTGTTCTTGGCACCTGCCAAGATGTTGCCTATAGTAGACTGATGATGCACATTACATTAAGGAGTCGTAATAAATTTAAATATAATATTCATCATTATGATCATCATAATTATGATTGTTAACCATGTGCACAGGGGAGATGCTATCTCCTGGGGCCTAACTGCACATCAACTTCGGGGTTAACCCCCCTTCATGTTCTTCAGCAGTGGAATAACACACACTTTAGAGACACCATGGCCTTTATTTGCTCACACACTGTAGCTGACACTGTATATTTATTCCTAACCTAGCTTCTCCTGCTAACCTGCAGCTCCTCCATCCACTCGTATTCACCCACTCGTCTGCTCACTCTCTCTCGCTCGTCCATTCACACCTTATGTACACATGTTTCACACAGCTGTATTCAAGGGAATTATGCTATTCTAATAACATGATGATAATTGGGCCATTGTGGTGCCCCCTCCAGCACTTGGTGCCCTAAGCGCAGCGTGTAACATGCATTGTGGTAGCAACGGCACTGCAGACACATACATAACATAGTTATAACAAACAGTAGTTATCACCAAAGACATGCAAAGTTAGCATACCCAGCTATCTACCAAATCACAATTAGATACTATACACACACAGCAAACAAGCCTTGACACAGGAGCATGTAATACAGCCCCTGAATTAAATCTTGCTCACTGGATTGTTCCTCTATCAACACGCTAGGACCATGGGCTGGAGCAGAGGATTCACAATGGTGTTCAGAAACTACTTTTCAAGTCAGAAGGTGACCACTGGGAGTTTTTTTGCAGCTTCTCTGCTTATTTTTTAATGTTACTTAGATGTTGTTGTTTTTTTACTTTTATTCAACATGTATGGTCCCACACACATCAGGGATCATACATTAGGCCTTGTTTTTATGTTTAGTCTAAACATTGATTGTATTTGCTATGTTATTGACTGTTTTGTTAAACCACCTCTCAGTTGAGAAGTGTTCTGTAGCTTTTTCCTTCTCATGCAGACACTGATAGTCTGGTCTAATCTCTAAATAAACAGAAAAATGTAAATACATATGCACTGTAAAAATGGTAACTAGTAATTGTTGATCTAATTAGAGTTTTCAAATTAAACTGACTCAGAAATAAAGCTTTGCAGTATGCAATCTATAAAATCTTTGTTGGGCCAACTCCGTAGATACCAGTTTGAACCGGTTTTAACAGCTCTCTGCTGAACCTGAGCGCCCATCGGACATTTTCTGGATACTACAACGACAGGAGTGGGAGTCCACAACAATTTTGCTCAAGCAGGTAAGCTAAGTGTGTTTTTATTTTCATCATGTTAAATTACATTATCTCAGACTAGCATGTTTATAGCACTTTTGCTGTGGCTAAATTTGTTAAGAGAACTCGTTTTGTATTCCGCCATCCAAATGCAAGTCGTCATGTAGACGCTTTCATGGGGCAGACACATGAAGCAGAGCTTGGAGGATCATATATATATATTAGGGGTGTGACGCTACACTCAGTTCACGAGACGAGACGAGACACGATATTGGGTTCATGAGAACAAGACGAGACGAGATTCTAAGAAAACTACAATGACAAAATATATGACTGGACCAACAGACTTTTATTTAACCGAGTTGCACATGCATTTTAAAATGTTTTATTATAACTCTTTACATGCATGATGTAAGCATGAGCTTTTAATAAACTTCTTCTTCCAGAAATTGAAACTAAAATTTATAAAACTTAAAATAAAATAAATAAAATTAAATATTTCTTTTTCAAGTGCAAACTATATTATGTGCAAAACCAAATCAAAGTTCTACTCTGTCAAGCTTGCATATTGTCCGTGTCTTATCAGTCACTCTACCGGGTACCCAAAATGCTGCCAAACAAACGATTTGAAAGTGGCGGGGGCATCTTCAATAGTAATACCGATATTTTCCGAAATTCCGTCATTCTGGCTGCTTGCTGCTTCCCCTCCTTCTTCTCCTCTTCTTCTTTTCCTTCTCCTTCTTTAGGTTCTGGCAGGCTAGACGCAGCAAAGGCGCATTACTCAAGGTCCCCCACAGGTCACAAATAAATGTCTGGATAGCTCACAAATCTTGCAAGACAGATTTTTAATGCGATGAGAAATATTTTTTGAGTTTAACCTGTACAATCTCATTACAACACGTCCCAGTCCATCTGTCTAAAAGGCTGCCAGAAATTCTGCTGTTGTGGACAATAAGCCAGATTCAGATTCAGATCCATCCTGCACAAGTAAACTCAGGAGACCCGCGGATCGCTCGCCGATCCAGCAGACCTACATGACCCAGATTTACTGATTCAACCGAGTCGACTGGATCTTTTCCTCCGTACAGTGAAACGAGGCAGATTCAGACTCGGATGGACTTCACAAAGTTGTGTCGTCAGAAAGACTTCCTCCAGTCAAATGTAAGAAGATAAATACAGCAATGAACAAGATGATAGAAACTTTATTTAAAACACAAACACTTGGTTTATGTAGAGGCTAACATAGCTCATAGGTTAAAAACAATATAAGAGGGGCATAACGAAATTAACATAATTAACGTAATTTTAACTGCAGCATTATATGTCGTTAATAATAATGCACTCATTCACCACACTTGATTTAACACAATTAATTGTTAATAAATTTTAGAGGCTAGGCTAATATAGCCTAAACACTGTGAGAGGAGCATTTTATTTGCAGCATTATGTGTTAGTATAACCTGTCATCAATAATTATGGAGTTATATTCGCCACATTTTTATTATGTCATTTACTGTATTTACAGTTGAATGAGTGATGCTGACTGTGAGTTATAAGAATACAATACTGTATTTGTGTCAGTTGAATATAATATAAATAAATAAAAACATTTGTAATGTACAATGCTACCTAGATAGTTTGGCTGCTGGCTGTCTTGTGTCCATAAGTACTGTAATTGTCACATACAAATTAAAGTTGCGCTTCATGCTCTGTCAGACGTTTAGAAGATGGCTTTTTACATTTTCAGAGCCTTTTACAAAATGAGAAAGAAGACAGAATACATGAGGAAGAATTGCAGTGTGTATGTTAATGTTACATTAATGGTAATATCATTATTTTTTCATAGTTACAGTGTTTTTATCATAGTAACAAAGTCAAATGTTTGAATTCATGTTTACATTTATGGTAATTGTCATGTAATTATAATTTAAAATCAAAAGTAATTTACCAGTTATATGCTGATGTAGTAGAAGAGTGTGTTCATAAATTAATATAAGCTAATTCCCAACACACTTTTTTCTTGTTGACTTTGTTTTTGGCTTGATGTATTCAGCTCCTGTATCTCTCCTTCTGTGTTATGTATGGTTATTTTATCCCATAATGGCTGTTGCAGTTAGCTTTCAGGCTAGTAGGGTTTGGCGATATTGCATAAATTATTATCAGGACAACTTTTTCTTTTTTTATATCAGTATCTATTTTTGACCAGATACCTTTATCAATATTTCCACAGTATTGTAGCAATGACTTGGTACTTTCACGAATTATTGAAATCCAGTCATTGTCTATTCAGTCATTGAATATGGATGGAGTTGTCATAGCTTCAATGAAATGCATCATATATTGGGGAAATAGAGCTGTGTTGTGTTATAAATTACAGAGACTGTTGTGAAAGTGCTTCTAGCAAAACTGACTTTGTGCTATATGTGTCTCTTTGTTTAAGGGGTGGATTTCATGCAGTGCAGATTTTGCTAATTCGCAAGAGACCCTTCTGAAACATTTTCGCCTTCATCACAGACAAGGACCCATATGTGAGGATGCTGTTCTTAGACAGCCACAACTTCAGCTTTCAGCTTTCAACACAATCATCCCCCAGCAGCTGTATGGGGGGTGATTGGGATCAGAATCAGAATCAGAAATAATTATTAAAGTATTTCTGATTCTGATTCTGAACCCCCAGCAGCTGATACAGAAACTGGACTGTCTAGGACTGAACACCTCACTGTGCAACTGGTTGCTGGACTTCCTGACCGGAAGACCACAGGCAGTCCGGGTCGGCAGCAACGCATCCTGCACCATCACACTGAACACATGGGCCCCCCAAGGATGCATGCTCAGCCCCCTACTCTTCACTCTTCTGACCCACGACTGCACACCAACACACAACACCAACCTCTTCATCAATTTTGCAGATGACATTGCTGTGGAGGGGCTCATCAACAACAACGATGAGTCAAACTACAGGGACGAGGTGAGCCAATTGGCCGCGTGGTGCAAAGACAACAATCTCTCTCTGAACGTGGAGAGTGAGCAGAAGTTTCTGGGTGTGCACCTCACTGAGGACCTCTCCTGGAGCAGCAACACCGCATCACTGGCCAGGAAAGCTCAGCAGCGCCTCCACTTTCTCCGCAGACTGAGAAGAGCCAGAGCACCAGTGTCCACCATGCACACCTTCTACCGTGGAACTACCGAGAGCATCCTGACCAGCTGCATCACTGTGTGGTACAGCAGCTGCACTACATCCTGCTGGAAGACCCTGCAGCACATAGTGAGAGCAGCTGAGAAGATCATCAGTGCCCCCCTCCCCTCCCTCCAGGACATTTACAACACACGCCTGGCCCGCAAAACACTCTATTGATAATAAAGTTGACTTGCCAAAAAAGAAAAAAGGTGCACACTGGCCTTGCATTCACACAGACTGTATGTGTATTCAAAACACCTTGTTTTTTTTTGTTTTTTTTTACAAATGTTGTATTTGAGGTGCTTAACCTGTCTGTTCACTGTCAAACTGAATAAATATTTTATTATTTTATATATATTATTTCAGATAAGATAACATTTAGCTGTAGCCTGTTTTATTAATTATCCATCTATTGAGCATTTTTCAAATAAAATTACAGCAGCATAAATTTTCCTTGATTTATACAGGTAAAGTGTATGTTTATTCAACAAGAATATTTGTGTTTAGTAAATCTAGGAATATATGCCATTGAAGGAATAATTGTACATTTATTCAACAAGAATATCTATGTTTAAAGAAGGTAGAAATATGTGACATTCAAGCAAGAATTTCTTTATTAGTCTCAGGATTATCCTAATTAGATGAAAAAGAAGATCCAAGTTGGCAGAACTCTTTGCAGAACTTGAAAACTTTAGTTAAGTCAACAACAACAGGCAAAAGTTGAGAAAACTCAAAAATCTCTTGCAATCATGTTGCCTTGATATTTTAAGTTTTCTCAACTTTTTCTTTTTTACACTGTGGCTATGGCTCATTTGAGAGACCAGGTTGTATCAAATCAAATCAAATTTTATTTGTATAGCCCAAAGTCACAAAATACATTTGCCTCGGAGGGCTTTACAATCTGTACAGGGAGTGACACCCTCTGTCCTTAGACCCTCGGTTCGAGTAAGGAAAAACTTGCCCACAAAAAACCCTTTTAACAGGGAAAAAAGGTGGAAGAAACCTCAGGAAGAGCCACAGAGGAGGGATCCCTCTCCCAGGACGGACAGACGTGCAATAGATGTCACGTGTACAGAACAAGTCAACACAAACATATTGTACAATTACAATGAATGATAACATGACAATGAATTACAATGAATGATAAAGTGACCACAGTAGCAGATATGGTAGCAATAATGACAGTAATAATATATGTAGTGGACGCTGCGCAGGATCACAGCAGCAGCCACGATCCACAAGCACCTGCTGGACGACAGAGCACAAAAACTCCGGGGAAGTTCGGTTAGTAGCATGCATTAATGAGACATGTATGTCCACTGATGGTGAGAGAGAAAGAGGAGAGAGAGGGGAGGAGAGAGAGAGAGAGAGGGAGGGAGGGAGAGAGGGGCGGAGGAGTCCCCCAGCAGTCTAGTCCTATGGCAGCATAACTAAGGGATGACCTGAGCCAGCCCTAACTATAAGCTCTATCAAAAAGGAAAGTCTTAAGTCTACTCTTAAAAGTGTTGACCGTGTCTTCCTCCCGAACCCAGAATGGTAGTTTGTTCCACAGAAGAGGAGCTAAAAGCTCTGGCTCCCAATCTACTTTTGGAAACTATAGGAACCACAAGGAACCCAGCATCCTGAGAGCGCAGTGTTCTAGAGGGGTAGTAAGGTACTATGAGCTCTTTTAGATATGATGGTGCCTGACCATGAAGAGCTTTGTAAGTAAGGAGAAGAATTTTAAATTCTATTCTAGATTTGATAGGTAGCCAATGCAAGGAAGCCAAAATGGGAGAGATGTGATCTCTGATCTTGGTTCCTGTCAGAACACGTGCAGCAGCATTCTGAATTAACTGCAAAGTCCTAAGAGACTTATTGGAGCAACCTGATAGCAAAGAGTTACAATAGTCCAGCCTAGAAGTAACAAATGCATGGACTAGTTTTTCTGCATCCACTTGAGATACAATGCGTCTGATTTTGGCGATGTTACGTAAGTGGAAGAATGCAGTCCTCGAAATTTGTTTTATGTGGACATTAAAGGACAAATCCTGATCAAAAACAACTCCAAGATTCTTTACGGTGGAGCTGGAGGCCAGGGTGATCCCGTCTAGAGTAACTAAGTCTCTAGAAAGAGAGTTTCTGAGGTGTTTCGGCCCAATTGCAAGAACTTCAGTTTTGTCTGAATTTAACATCAGAAAATTGTAGGTCATCCAACTTTTTATATCCTTAAGGCATGCTTGGCATGCTTGGAGTGACAGCAGTGACAGCTGTGTTGTGTTTGACTTGAAAAGTCAAAAACCTGACCCTCGCAGTGCTTCAAATGTTTTCTAGGAGTGAGAGGGATCTGCACTGAATTGGTTGGGTTCCCTCAGGGGGAGGGGGTTGATGGTGGTCCCAGTTGAGTTATGAAGTAGAGAGTAGTATGTTGTGAGGCAGACAGTGTTGATGTTCCGGATGTCAAGACGTTCAATGGCCATAAAGAGTCAGGTTGAAGAACTATATGTGTCCAATGCATTCGCATACTGTAGATCCAGTATTTCTTTTCTCTGGTTTGGCATTTAACATACTAGGTAAAGGTGGGGAGAATGGAGGACAGCGAACCAAGGTTCAAGTCACCATAAATAAGTGACTGTGGGTGTGATGTCTGCTGTGTAGCTCTGATGCTACATTGTGAAGGAGCTCAAAGGCCACTGAAGCATTAGTCAAGGGTGGCATGTAAACACGATGATGTGCAAGAACTAACCCAGGAGGTAATATGGCCACATGCCATTGGCGGCTGTGGCTCGGAGGCAGAGCGGGTCGTCCACTAATCAGATGATCGGTGGTTCCCTGCTCCTCCAGTCTGCATGTCGAAATATCCTTGGGCAAGATACTTGCCAAATTGCTCCCGAAGGCTGCGCCATTGGTGTGTGAATGTTTATGAATGGTTAGCTCCTAAAAACTGATGTTGGCACCTTGGCAGCTAATGCCATCAGTGTATGAATGTGTGTGAATGGGTGAATGAGATATGTAATGCTTTTCTTTGTAATTTTAAGGTAAACCTTATTCACTTAATTCATCAATGTGTACCTTTACATCCAAAGTCTGTAACCTAATTCACACAAAATAATTAAATTATAGCAGTTGTTTGTTTTTTTTAATTGCATTCCAAAACTTGTAAAATTATGTTTCCTTCTTTTATTCTCTTTTACACAGGGACCGGATTGATCCTTTTGTCTTTAAGTTCCAGTTTAAGAATGTGGAATACTCCTCAGGCCGCAACAAGACCTTCCTGTGTTATCTGGTCGATAAAGGGAACACAGCCGATGGGCTTCTGAGGGGCTATTTGGAGGATGAACATACTGGATCACATGCTGAGGAGGTCTTCTTCATACAGTGCCTGCCACACTATGATCCTACACTCAAATACACAGTAACCTGGTATGTACCTCTCTTAAACTGTCACGGTACTTCAACATGGCATGAAGTACACAGAATGTGGCAAATTTGAAAGCTAACTTATTTTTAGTCTGGACAATATTCTCCTCACTGTTTCCATGACTGTTTTAAATATTTTGTCATTCTTTCATGTTCATATAGACATACTATCTATATTCCTCTAATTTGAATAGTCCAGGTCAAGGATGAAAGTAATGAAGACTTATTCCTCAAGTAACTAAAATTAGTACAGTCAGATGTGAAAAGCGTATGCTGACTCTGTCTCATAACAGAATATGCTGAATTGGTTTAATCTAAGACACTTTAGCTGTCATGTATATAGTATATTAAAGGGACAATGATGAATTAAATGCCTTATGTTTATAGCATAACACAATATATCAGCAATTATAAAACATTACATTTAATTATCATGTCACAGAATTTAAAATGTGCCAATTCATTTAGGCACATGTACTTTTCAGACTTGTGGCTATAAAGGGTTAGTTTCAAGTTTCAGGTTTATTTGTCATATGTAAGTTAACATAGGGTCAACAATACAATAAGGTTTGTTGGACAAGATGAACCGGTCAGCTCAGCATTAAAGTATTACACAGAGGAAGAAGAACAATATAGAAATAAAAAAAAAAATGAAAAAAGAAAATGAAATAAAGAGGTATTAAAATAGAATAGACAAATATTAGAAATATAAAATATACTAAAATAAGATATGAATATCAAGCAGAATATATTTTAATCTTAAACCGCCAGCTTCTGATAGGTAACTAAATGAACCGGTCAGCTCAGCATTAAAGTATTACACAGAGGAAGAAGAACAATATAGAAATAAAAAAAAAATGAAAAAAGAAAATGAAATAAAGAGGTATTAAAATAGAATAGACAAATATTAGAAATATAAAATATACTAAAATAAGATATGAATATCAAGCAGAATATATTTTAATCTTAAACTGCCAGCTTCTGATAGGTAACTAAATGAATCAAAGGTATTTATGTATATCCTGACTTTTAGTGCTTAGTAGAAGTAGTCCTCTATGTGTAGCTCAATTCAATCACATTTTACATTATAGACCCAACAGTTTCCACTATAAGCAAGCACTTGGCATTGGTGGCAAGAAAAATTTTCAGAGATGATGATCAATTACAAGAACTTCAGTTGTGTCTGAGTTTATCATCAGAAAACTGCAGGTCATCCAAGTTTTTATTGCCTTGAGGCATGCTTGAAGTTTAGCTAACTGGTTTCATTTGGCTTGATCAATAAATATAATTTGTTATCATCGATATATCAATGAAAGTTGATAAAGAAATTCTTAATATAATAACAATATAAGGTGATCAGAATTGGCCCAACCACAGAACCTTGTGGAACTCCATGACTAACTTTGGTGTGCATGGATTCATAATTAACCTGCACACTTTGGATGTATATGAGAAATAGGACTTAGTACAGCTTAGTACAGTTTCTTTAATGCCAATTATTTCTTAAGTCTCTGTAGTAGAATTTGATGGTCAGTGTTATCAAATGCTGCCCTGTGATAAGTTGGTGACTTGTGCAGGGTGTACTCAGCCTCTAACCCTAAGTCAGCTGGCATAGGCTCCAGCACGACCGTGACCCTAATGAGAATAAGCGGTTACAAATAATGAATGGATGGATGTTATCAAATGCAGCATTAAGACCTAAAAAGACATGTACAGAAATGAGTCCTTTTTCTGATGCCATTAGAAGGTAATTTGTAACTTTGACTAGCGCAGTCTGTGTGCTATGATGCACTCTAAATCCTGACTGACTGTTTGACATTGTTTTGCTGTATGTCCCCTGCTCTGGCCCCAGAGATGCATTTGACTATTGTCATTGGTGATGCTAACTTCACATTTCACAAAATGGTGCTGCCAATTACTAGCCTCTATTAGTTTGTTTCTCAGTGGGTATGTCACTGAGTGGGGAGAATCTATTAGAAATGTATTGTGGTTTTGCAGTGAACTGTGGCCTTCAGCTTAAGGGCTCTGTTTCCTTCCAACAGTCACCCATCCTCCCACCTGTGTAGGGGCTGGCTAACTAGAGCAGCTAAGGATCTTTTTAAATAATTTATTTCAGTGGTGCAGTGCCACATCTCCAATTCACTAAGCCTCAAGCCACTTAAGTTATGTAGTTAGCAAAGCTGGAAACCGAAAAAACAGATTTTGTCAGATTTTCAAAGTCCCTAAAAGGATGAGAGACCTGTTTGTGCTCAGGCAGAACAAGTCCATTAATAAATGTATAACTAGTAAAAAGCGCTGTTATACAAAATATGAGAAAATCAGCCTGGGTGAACAGTAGCAGCAAACCACAGCATCAGTATCACCAACAACCAGAAACAGAACCACTACTAGCCAATTTGGTGCCCTAAGCGTGCTTTGTGGTGCCCACCCTGCAAAAAAATATATAAATAAAAATGATTCAGGGGTGCTTCTTTGAACCAGAGATATATTATTCTTAACAACTTAACAATAATATTACAACTGAAAAACAATATTTTTATATTATTAAATAATAATATTTTCCCCACATCCCTTTGTTTCTTCTTTCTTTTCTCAGCAGCAGACTCCTGATGTCTTTTTGATGCCGTGTTTTCATTGTTTTAGGGCTGGTGTCAGATGTGTGTCTGACTGCTGTAGCCTAATGGAACAAACCACTGGGTGATGGGGGAGCTAGGGCACCAAACCATGATATATTTTATTATTCCGAGAAAATGTTGCCTATAATAGACTGATGATGCACATTACAGAAAGAATTCATAATAAACTTAAATAATTAATCATTATGATCATCATAATTATGATTGTTAACCATGTGCACAGGGGAGTTAGCATCTCCTGGGGCCAAACTGCACGTCAACTTCGGGGTTAACCCCCTTCACTGGCACTGGCTTTTGAGACACTCTGGCCTTTATTTGATCACACACTGTAGCCTACACTGTACATTTATTCCTAACCTAACTCCTCCCACTAACCCGCAGCTCCTCCATCCGCACTCACTCATCTCAGCTTCTCTCTGTCTCGCTCGTCCACTCACACCTTACGCACACACATTATGCACAGCTGTATTCACAAAGGGAATTACGCTACTCTTACTACATCATGACATTAGGGCCATTTTGGTGCCCCCTCCTGCACTGACCAGAAATGACAGAATATGCTTACCGTAACATGTCAGCATGTGTTTCTAAAACATCGGGTCCTACATTACCGACAATGCAACTCAATAGCATCTTTTAGTGGACACTTCTTTGCTGGTAAACATACTCAGCTTGTAACACAGGCTTAGTAGGACTCCTTATAATGAGTAAACTGACCTTGACATGTAAAATCGATGGCCTCTTTAGCAACAAATTTTTACAGAAACATTTCAACATTCTATGACCAGAAATTAGATGCATGATCATTTAATTATTCAACTGAGCTTAGATGTGTGAATGTTTCTTTGGAAAATTATAAACACTTCTCCTTCCACTTAGGTATGTATCTTCCAGCCCCTGCTCTGCTTGTGCAGCAAAGATAGCAGAAGTTTTGAAGGCCAGGAAAAATGTCAAGCTGAGCATCTTTGCTGCTCGGCTGTTTGAGTGGGAGGAAGTAGAGATCCAGGCCGGGCTGAAGGCCCTGCATGCTGCTGGCTGTAAGCTGAGGGTGATGAAACCTCTGGACTTCTCTTACACTTGGGACACGTTTGTGGAGAATGAGGAACAACCTCTAAACTTGTGGGAAGACTGCAAAGAAAACTATGAATATTACCATGAGAAGTTGGCTGACATTCTACAATGATTCAGTAAGTGCTATTTTGGTATTTTTCTATGCCATTTTGATTGTACACAGTAATGATACATATAGAGAAAGAACGAGAGAGAGTAGTCTGCATGCCAGTTGAACATTATATATTATTATATGGTGTTTATCTTAACAACGTGGCCACTGGATGCTCCAGATCTGCTTTTTTTATTTTTTTATTGTCATTTTCATTCCTTGTTTATGTTATATTTTATTTCACAAACAAGTGGCAGCTGTGGCTTAGGTGGTAGAGCTGGTAGTCTAGCTCCCCTAGTCCACAAGTGTCCCTGTGCAAGATACTGAACCCCAAATCGTTCTTGTTTGATTGGTGTGTGAGTTGTGTGTATGGATGAGCCTAGCATCATCATGATTGCTTTGGATGGGAAGCAGTGTACAGTAGTTGGCATCTTGCATGAAAACCTCTGTCATCAGTGTGTGTGTGTGTGTGTCCGTGTGTGTGTGCGTGCGTGTGTGTGTGTGTGTAAATGGGTCAGTGTGACAAGTGTTGTAAATGTGCTTTGAGTGGTCCATTTACTATTTACAAGTTTCTTTCATTTCAAGTCATTATGTGAAGCACTTTGTATCTTATTTTTGAAAAGTAGTGCAATGGTTGTTGCAATCAATAATCAGTACTGCCATTTATTACCACTTGGTTCAAGGTTGGCAATAAAATGTGAGGCCCCACACAGGATCAGAAATTAATGAAATGTAATTTGCAGCCCCTATGCACAGCCATGCTATACATACAACAAACAGTATATAGAAATATTTAACTCTAAAATACAGCAAAATATATATACACATACATGTATAAACCCAAGAAGTGATAATAATTTTGTAGTGCATTTTTTGAATTTGTGTCTGGGGGGATGTAAACAGCAACCAGATATAACCCTAACCCTTTGAAAGATCAACGGCGTTACTGTTCTCTCATCGGAAAACAATGGCGTAGCCAGCAGAGTGCAAACAATTTCCATTTAATTCCCCCACTGTGGGATTATTAATGTTACGATATGTTAGTCTTGTCTGCTCTGCTCCCACACCTGCAACTCCTCCTCTCATCAAGCTCCTGCAGTATTTAACTCTGGTTCACCCTCCCAGACTCCACCAGTTTGTTGTTGTGCCTTTGCAGTTACATTACTAGCTACTGAGATATATTTTTTGGATGAGACTTTTTGTCTTTGTATTTTTTGGATGCCTGCCTTAATACTCATTTGTCTGCTTTATCCTCCAGCCCTACCCTGCTCACCTGCTCCACCTGCCACACTCAAGCCCTGTTTTTGTCTGTTCTCCTGTCTTCACCCTCCTGTCCTGAAAATCCTCCCTGGACCTCACCACTTGTGTTTTTCTTGTTGCATTTTGTAAATAAACCTTCCAGGCTTTCCATGCCTGTGGTCTGCCTTGTGGGTTCAGTGTTCCGCCTTAAACGCACGCCTAATAATTAAAGTCTATCTTATCTATATTAAGAGATGAGAAGAGTCTGGATTGCCTTGAGCAAACGAGTGGCAGAGCCAGGCATCGTTTACTGGAGGAGCGCGATATGCCTTTATATGCCTGTCAAGACCAAGATGGCGCCACGGACGGTCGCCTCGGTACTTCATTCTCTTGTACTTTTTGCGTTTTTGTGTATTTGTTGTGTTTTTTTTTCTCCCTCTCTAGTCACATACAGTAGTAGCAACTCAAAAGTTCCCGTTCAAGCTGAAAGCCAGCTGAATGGCAGCCATCTTCCAGCTGACTTCCAGCCAACTGCCTGCCAAGTTCCGTGACTGGCGTGACCCCCCTCCTTCTTCTGGGTGTGTCTATTTTTTACTGTAACGCCACCTATTCATTTAATTACAGGGTATGACCAGGAGATGGAGCTTCTCTCACAGAACTTTTTTACAGTTGTTGGAGTAACGTAGCTTACACACCTCATTAGCATTCTCATTGCTCAACCTTTTGTTTGCACTTACAGTAATGGGCTTTTTGGTCTCCCAGTGTCACAGATCACAGAGCGGAAAATGCAGCTGGTTTGACTACTGCATACTATACAGTAGCCTTAAGATTTGAGCGTGTTCATGAATTGAAATTAAATTTAAGGTGTTTATATCTAACATGTCACCATTTACCAAATCAACAACATCTAGGCTGTTCTGTCTTTACTAGTGGTGGGCCGTTATCGGTGTTAACGTGCTGCGTTAACATGAGACTCTTATCGGGCGATAAAAAAAATATCGCCGTTAATCTATTGTCAAAGCTGCTCCAGCCTTTCATTTTTGTTTTCTTTACTGTAACTCTGTGGAGGCCTGATCTCTCTAGCAATGTTGTTTTCAGAGAGTTTTTGTGCTTTTGTCATGTTTTTCTCATTTTCTTTCTTCGTGTTGTTTTTTAAATGCCGCTTCCACCTGGACAGCTGCCTTTGTTTACTCCGGGGAACAGCTGATCGTGCTAATGCCGGCCGGCATTGGCGCGATTAATCTATACCAGGGGTCTGGAACCTTTTTGGCTGAGAGACCCATGAAAGCCACATATTTTAAAATGTATTTCCGTGAGAGCCATATAATATTTTTTAACACTGAATACAAATAAATGCGTGCATTTTTAAGCAAGACCAACAATTTTAGAGTATAATAAGTATCCGAACTTATTCTGTTTAATAACGTTGTTATACTGACGCTAACCAATAATAAATAAAATACTTCTTAACATTAATGCGACTTCTGCTGCAGCATGGTCCCGATCATACACCGATCCCCATAGCAATCCCCCCATCAGATGTAGACGCACATGCACACTCATGTACTGCTAAGTGAACTCTCCGGTTGTTAGGGTAAATACAGTAAATGAGTCGTTCTCCTATTCATGAACACACTCAAATCACAAGGTCGGTAGTCAAACGGCAGTAACAAACAAAAGGTTGAGCAAAGTGCACTAAATACCTGCATACCAAAGAGAATACCTGTTAATCACCAGGTATTCTCCCTCTTTAAATGGCGTTACACAACGATCAAACTGTGATCAAATATTCAACAGGAGGTATTATTGCTGTTGTTATTCTTCAATTCTTTTTCTAAATGGAGGCACCGCTGCAGCGGAATACACAGACTTTTAGAAAAAAATGCTTGTCTCTGCAGCTCTACAGTATGTCGCGCACATCAACAAGCCCTCCCCTCCAAATAAACTGTTAATTATTCATTTAGGAATTCAGGAAAAAAAAACTTGTTGCTTCAAGAAGTTCCATTTAGCCATAATAATAGCCACGAAGCTGCCAGTAAAACACAGTAAAGACGTCATCCTCCAGGTATTCGTGACCACACATTGAGAGTTTATGAGCTCACACACGCACAAAATGAGTGAATGAGTGAACGTCAGATTAAACACAATTCCGAAATAACACAAGAACGACCGTTTGGGTCCGTGACTTTTCCTAAATATATCTGTTTGATGGTTTCGTAAGCTTATACTGAAAACTTTATTAAAACCAAACATACTTGACTTATTTCATACTTAACCCGTAATTCTTTCCATTTACGCTTTACGCCATTTAGCATATGGAATGGACAAAAATGAAAAGGAGTCATTCATGTTCATGAGCACACTCAAATCACAAGGCTACTGTATAGTATACAGTACTCAAACCAGCTGCATTTTCCGCTCTGTGATTTGTGACACCTGGAGACCAAAAAGCCCATCAAGTGCAAACAAAAGGTTAAACAATGAGAATGCTAATGAGGTGTTTTTGGGATTTACCTGGCCTAAAGCGTGCACTGAATACCTGCATAACAGCAAAAATCTTCCAAAAGGCTGTTAATCACCAGGTAAAATTACAAAAAAAAGCAAAACAAATGCAAATGGACCTCCTTGCCCAAAACTGACCACACATAATGTAGCCTACACCTGCAGAGACCGGCAATTGTACCGGACTGGAAAGTTGAGTGATTGGTGAAAGGTGAGTATTTATGGTATTTATATCTATCATGTCACTGTTTACCAAATCAACAACATCTAGGCTATTCTGTCCTTACATAATTACTGAACCGTCTCTTCTCTCGCACTTGCGCACTCTATCTCTCTTGCTCGCTCCTAATCTGCATGTAGTGAAAGCTACAGCTGGACATCAGTATCCATCATACTGTGTACCGTACCATCAATATGGCCACTATGGCGTTCAGAGGAATAAATACTCAGAAATCGAATGTGTTTCATACTGCAGGCTTCAGAAAGCATCAAACAGATATAACTCTTAAAAAACAGTTACAAAAAACGGACATTACAAGTTTTCTTTAATAACAAGTTTATGTTGGCATATTGTTGTGCGTGACATAGAGTTGCAGATACGAGCGGCTGCAGTGGTGCCTCAGTGTTATCTTATCACAACTTTTTTTTCCATCAACCGATCCGCGGAACACTTGGTGCCGGTCTGTGGGGAGCGATATGAACGGACCATGATGATCCGTTGCACCACTAGCCACATCCATGACTGTGCTCTGTCTCAGCTGATCGGCTCACCCGCTCACCCCAGTGTATCTGTTCAGATGTGTCTTCATACAGTCTACGGTGAGAGCGGAACAACACTGCTGCTCCCCGTGGACAAATGAGGCATTGCAGCTGGTTTTCACCCAGACTGCTTAGGGGCATTTCCAGTCGGGGCCTCACTGACTACGTCATCGCAGGGGATTACATTACCGTCACGGACCTGTGAAGGACCAGCCAAGGACCAGTCACGGACCCGTCACAGAAAACAAACACGGGAACTTTTGAGTTGCTACATCTGTACACCAGAGAGGAACTCATAAACATCGGACTGACCACCAGCAGAGTTTTTTCACCAGTTTTCATTGAACCTGGAAGTTTTTCGGAGCTACTTGTTGGAGGAGCAGAAGCTCTCTATTGATTTCACCAGGGACGCCGGAGACGCTTGTCAGACTGAGGCAGCGGGAGTTTCGTACTGTGCTCCCATCTATTCACCTAGCTAACGTCCACTCTCTGGCCAACAAGATGGACAAACTGCTGCTCCTCAACACAACCAAGAAGGACTTTAACAGATCTGCTGCTTTGTGCTTCACCGAAACCTGGCTCAGTGAGCACATCCCGGACTCCTCTCTTCACCTGCCTGAATTTCACCTGCACCGAGCGGACCGCGTAACAGAGCTCACAGGGAAAACGAGGGAGGCAGAATCTGCTTTTACATTAACATTAAAGGTTGGTGTACTGATGTCGCGGGCTTAAATAAACCATGCAGTCCTCACCTGGAGACACTCTTCATAAATTGTAAACCATTTTATTCACCGTGGGAGTTTTGCTGCTTAACAGAAGCACAATGTACTGTGTTGTACAAATGCTGTTAAGGTAACTGTTGACACCAGGAGGTGGCACAATGTTTACACTGGGGAACAATTTGAAAAAATTGAATTAGATTTTTATGCTGATACTAAAATTGGCATGCTGATTCCAAAATTGCAGTCAGTTTTTTTCTAGCACGTCAAGTTTTTTCTCCACAGCTTACCCTCCAGATAAGCAAAATTCCACTGATTAGCTGTAGTTAGACTTGCCAGCTGATTACGATTGGACTCATCTACAGCTACGTGGCAACTTGTTTGTGCAGTCACAATTGAGACAGTGCGGTGAGAGGTGTGTGCAGCTCCCAATAGGTCAGTACTATCAATATCTGCAAACAGAAAGCTAGCATAGTAGGAATTAAGAGGATTTGTGCTGGCTTTTCTCTTAACCTTGTAACCATGGGCATACCGTTGTAAGTTCTATTTCGTTTTATGCTGTTTTTGTAGTTTTCAAAGCTTGTAACTATTCCATCTTATTGTTTTATTTACATAGGTATATATTTCCTTTGCTCTAGATCATGTCTGCTCTTGCTACTTCTCGTCGTAAATGCCTAAACAACCCTAACTCCTTTTGCTATATTTGTGGTAGTTTCACCATTCCAAGTCAGAGGGCAAACATCAGTGCATTTGTCAAACAAGCATATTTTGCATGTTTTAAAGTAAAACTTGGTGATCAAGACAAGCCATGGGCCCCTCACAAAGTGTTGCAAGCAGTGTGTCGAGAGTTTACGGATGTGGACCAAAGGAACACGTGAAAAGTTGGCATTTGGTATCCCCATGGTTTGGCGAGAGCAAAAAGATCATTGCACAGAATGTTACTTTTGTTTAGTGACAACAAGCACATATCTGTTAAGTACAGTATTTTTCATATTTTTTAAGAAAACGGGGATCCTATAGTAAAAAACTTGACGTGATAGAGAAAAACTGAGATCAGTTTTGGATTCTGCAAACAAAAATTAGTTGAAAAACAGTTGTCAGACCTAACTCAACAAAAATTGTGTTCCCCAGTGTTATCGGGGTGTTCAGAAATATACAGGAGCGGCTCAGGTGCAGAGAACAAATGTATGATTTCACCTGCTTGCTAATAAAGTAGCCATTGTGTTCGCTAGCTCTTCTCTCTGTCATTTTTTACCGGAGCTACCATTCCCACATTCTTCTGTTAGACACAACAGACTTTTGGCGACGAGGAGGGGATTTTCCTCAGGCTGAAAAGGGTCTTTTCAAGTACAAACCCCGTCGAGATGAGAGAAAGCACAGCGAAGATAAAAGTAAAAGGTGAAAGTGAAGATTTTAGCTTTGACGAAAACGAAGGATTTGAAGCCTATTTGGAAAGGTTGGAACAGTTCTTCATAGCAAACAGGCTAAAATATGGTGATGATAAGTCAAAAGCAGTGTTCCTGACAATTGTGGGTAAAAAGAATCACGCCCTGCTGATGGACTTATGTGCGCCACAGAAACCTTCAGAGAAGTTGTCAGAGTTAATTGACTTGCTGCATACGCATTTTGTGCCGAAGACAAACTTCATTGCAGAAAGATACAAGTTTATCTCCAGGAACCAGAGAGACGACGAGTCCATTAGTGAGTACATGGCTAGTTTGAGGAAGCAGATGCTAGATCAGTTTGCAAGTTTGGGGCATTTCTGGACGGTGATAGATTTGTGTGTGGTGTTAAAAGTGCAGAACTCCACGACCAAATGCTGAATGCTGCTCACACTAAAGATTTGACTCTGGCAGGAGCTTATAAGATGGGACTTGGACACAAAGTGACAAAACAGAATGCACGGCAGTTGTCACACAAGTCTTTCAAGGTCCAACGCCATTTCAAACCGGCTGCACCGGAAAAGGAGGCTACAGAAATCCCCGTTAAAGCTCTGTTGCTGGCAAAGGACACGTGCTAGACGATTGCCGTTTTAAGGAGGTGGAATGCCGAGTAACGGCATGTTTAGAAGAACATACACAAGGAAAATGGCCAAATCTGAGCAAGTAAACTAAGTCTGGCAGGCTAAACGCTCGCTTCTGAAACACTCCCAGTCAGGTTTGACGTCGTGTGGAGGACGGACCAAATATGCGACGCTCATGCAACGTGCCAAGGATGGGCCCGGTGGGGTTTTGGTGTAAGAAGAAAGGACAGATTATCAAGGCATGCTGATCCAGAGTACCAGGCAGGTAATTTCAGAAGGGTTGAACTGTTTTCTATAGAGACTGAAGGTGAGGACACTTTCTGAAAGTGATACAGACATTCAGAAACCTTACCATGTGTATGTTCGCGTAAATGAGAAACGACTCAAAATGGAAGTAGACACAGGAGCAGCAGTACTCTTACTTCTATCTATTCCTTCCAAGGACATGGTTACAGTTGTAGCTTAATTTCTCATTCCTTAGGGCGCGGTGTCTGAGCGGGAGGATACTGAGATAAACAAGTGACAGCTTCACCTTAATTCACCCTGAGTTTAAAATCATACATTATTCCAGCAAAGCATTAGTACATGATTAATTATACTGTGCCCCCATCCACAATTCCCTCTTTTGATCTCTGTTAAGAGATCACCTTTTACTTTGGTATTCGCTTAAATGGTTGAGTGACGGCTCCTTAGGCCCTCTTTTGGTCTTCCCCAAACACCCTAATTGTTCTGGCCCATTTTACCATTGTATCTGGGATTTATGATACTCGGTGGTTCGTTGTCGTCTGCCTCCTCGGATTGCAGGAGGGGCATCATGGCTAAGGGATAATGTGGGTCTCTTTTCTCAATGGCAGCTGTTATGAGTCTAACTGAGAGGGAGCGAATACAGGGCACACAGCAGCATCCACAGGTAACCACAATTGCAATAAATGTAGCAATAGAAATCGTAAGAGACATAATAAGATTCTTCCATTGACCAAACATATTTGTCATCCACTCCTCTAAGGCGTTATTCACTCCTGAGTGTTCATGCATTGTTTTAGACAGCGTACGGAGGCCTTCAAAAGGCTTTTGTCACGGAACCGTCCGGGGCAGTGTTATTGGGGCAACACATATCACCGAACATCATGCAAACACCCCCTTTTTCAGCCAAAATCATGTCAAATGCCATTCTGTTCTGTACGGCCATGAGTGAGGTTGGGCCTAATTGGTCAGCCAGCCCTTCTACGGCATCCCGTGTGAGATTTGCCAGTCTAAGAACGTTATAGTGGACATAATTAATTCCATCTACATTTTTATTGGGTGTGACTGGAAACAGGGCTGACACTATAGAGATGTTTTCAAAACCGGCTGCTACTTGATCTGCTAATTTGAATTCCTTTGGCACGCCCCTGGGGACCCTGATTGCATCTATGTAGGTAGGTGATCCTACGGACAGATCAAAGTTCTGCGAGGTGGAGCATTTCGCAAGGATACGGCGTCGTCGATGGCGGGACAACGAGCTTGCATTTTGTGCGGGGTCGCGAGGGGATGTGAGTTTCTCCCCTATCAGTATTAACGGAGCCTGTAATCTTACCATAGCGCAGAGTCCCCTAGATTTGGTTGGTATCCGCACCAACAATCGCCGTCCTCCACAATAATAGTACAATCCTGCTCTCGCCCAATGCCCTAGAACACTACCGTTTGTTATAGAATTACACTAATCATCCAGTACAACACCTAGATAATACTCTGCTAATATTGAAACACGTATAGCTACCATTACTTTTATCAGGAGTAAACGGGCCTGTCTTAGTCCCATTATCAATGGGAGGAAAGATGCTGGCTAACGTGGTGCAATTAGCAGGGGTGCTTTCCCTGGTCATTCCTAACATGCAGTTGTATCCCCATTTGTCTTCGGGGAAGAGCGGAGCCGGAACAGTTATCAAATGGGGGCGAGCCGTTGCACATGCCACACAGTCCCCTAGGTTTTGTTCTTTAGCATTTTGGGCTATCCATTTTAGCCATAAATTGTCGTCTGTGTACCCGGTGGCCATTTGAATCACGTCTAATGGTTTTAGTTTGGAATAGTTCACTGTCCTACCTGGGGCTGAGGTAGGTGGTGTGTGTGATGTGTTTTGGTTTTGTTTGGGTGGGGTTATCACAGTGATTTTTAGCAGTCCCATCGGGTCTTTTCCAGTAATGTCTACTCCCAGAATGATATAAAAGCTTGCTGACATGTTGGTGTGTTTACCACACCAGTCTCCGTTCGGGCTAGTTGGTGGGACAGTCATACCTGGCTTGAGTGATAGAGAAACTGGATTCTGCGCCGGGCTATGGTCCCGCTTTATTCTAACATTCCCGGCTAAGTTCTTCTCCTGGGGTCTGTGATTAGGACGGAAGTCTTGGTTTGTGGCCTGCCAGACCTGCGCCCAGTTTGGACCCCACTGAGGTCTTCCCAACATCCCGAAACCGCATACGTACACGTTGTAGCCACGCCAAGAACTATACTTCCCTCCACAATTGATTACAGTACACAAGTCAAACGTAAACGTCATTGAGGACCCTTTTTAGACTTTAGATCTAACCCCCCATATCGACTAAAGCACGTATCATGTTGTCGATTTGTCGAGCGCTTTGTTCGGAGAGACGAGGAGGAGGAGAGAGTTGCATGGTCAATGGTTTCACATAGGATTATTATGATCGTTACATTCAGTATGGCTAGGGCACTCAGTCCAGCTAACCATCTGAAATTACCAAACATTGTCATTTCAAACAATTAGAATAAAGTAATGCTTTATTATTATTTTTTTATTAATATCATCAACACTTCTATTAAGGCAAGCTAAACCTTCTATATTTCAGTAACCTGTTTTCAACACCTGTTCCTCAGGCGGTACCACCCCTGAGGGAGTTTATGACCTTCTTATGGTATTAAAACACATCTCTGTAGCACTAAACACACCTTAAAAATAGAATAAAAATGACGGATTTTTTATATCTGAGATCACTTAAAACTTTGACTGTCCTGTAAGGGCCAATTGGTGTTCTTCTTCTTTCTTGAGATGGTGGCTTGGCACGCCACTTGTAGGTAGGAGAGAAGCGCTATTTCACCTCCTCCCTTGGTGGTGGCTTGGCACACCACTTGTAGGAGCGGTATTTCACTTCCTCCCTTGGTGGTGGCTTGGCACGCCACTTGTAGAAGAGGAGCGCTTTTTCACCTCCTCCCTTCGACCTTTTCACTTATTCTTTCTTCTGGTGCTAGGGGTAGACTGCCCTAGCACCTAATTACCACCAGGGGATTATTCTGCCCCTTTTTTCGGTGGGTTTTTCCTCCGAGCCAGCCAGCTCGGTGCTCCTTGCTTGGAGGTTCTTTTGAAGTTCAGTGAGCGATCGTTGAGGCTCCTCTGCTGCTGCGCACTGACTCCAGTGGAACCAGGTGTCTCCCTTGCCCTTCAGACGCACAGCGTGTGAGGTCCGTTCAGTGACCTGGAAGGGTCCCGTCCACCGTGGCTCCGACCACTTGCATTTGATGACCAGGACCCACTCCACTTCCTGAGGTACCGCCTGCTGGGCACCGGCTCTTTGATCCTGGACCTGTTTTGAGAAAGCTGACACAAGAGCCTGCAGTTCACGGAAATATGCTTTAGAGGTTAGATTCTGTTCATCATTTTGCAACCCTGGTAGTTTTGAATTGGAGCTCATGAGGGGTGAAACCTGTGCTTTGGTTAATAGAGCTTCTAATGGACATTAAGGCTAGGGGCAAAGCATCCAGCCAATTCCTTTTTGTCTGTGCACAGATTTTTGCCAATTTGTTTTTTACCGTTTGGTTCATTCTTTCAACCTTCCCCTGCGATTGTGGGTGATATACGGTACCAAAAGAGTGTTTCAGGCCCACCTGGTGTAAGTCCTGGTTTTTGAAATGGGTTCCATTGTCTGATCTGATCTTTTTGGGAAACCCATGTCGTGGGATGTACTGATTTACCAGGAACTTAATGACCGACTTACTGTCCTCTTTCTTTTTGGGCCAGGCCTCCGGCCAACCTGTGTACGCATACACACACATCAACATATACCGATACCCTCTAACTGAGTTTATCATATCTGTGTAGTCTATGATAATCAGGATACTTACCTGGTTCTGGTCGGATGGTCGGTCTGGTGTTTAATTTTGTGCAAATTTCACACGTCTTTACCCAACATTGGACCATATCTTTTAGAAAAGGATCAAATTCAAATCAAATTTTATTTGTATAGCCCAAAGTCACAAAATACATTTGCCTCGGAGGGCTTTACAATCTGTACAGGGAGTGACACCTTCTGTCCTTAGACCCTCGGTTCGAGTGAGGAAAAACTTGCCCACAAAAAAACCTTTTAACAGGGAAAAAAGGTGGAAGAAACCTCAGGAAGAGCCACAGAGGAGGGATCCCTCTCCCAGGACGGACAGACGTGCAATAGATGTCACGTGTACAGAACAAGTCAACGCAAACATATTGTACAATTACAATGAATGATAAAATGACAATGAATTACAATGAATGATAAAGTGACCACAGTAGCAGATATGGTAGCAATAATGACAGTAATAATATATGTAGTGGACGCTGCGCAGGATCACAGCAGCAGCCATGATCCACGTGAACCTGCTGGACGACAGAGCACAAAAACTCCGGGGAAGTTCGGTTAGTAGCATGCATTAATGAGACATGTATGTCCACTGATGGTGAGAGAGAAAGAGGGAGAGAGGGGAGGAGAGGAGAGAGAGAGAGATAGAGAGAGGAGAGGGGGGGGAGTCCCCCAGCAGTCTAGTCCTATGGCAGCATAACTAAGGGATGACCTGAGCCAGCCCTAACTATAAGCTCTATCAAAAAGGAAAGTCTTAAGTCTACTCTTAAAAGTGTTGACCGTGTCTGCCTCCCGAACCTGGAATGGTAGTTTGTTCCACAGAAGAGGAGCCTGATAGCTGAAAGCTCTGACTCCCAATCTACTTTTGGAGACTATAGGAACCACAAGGAACCCAGCATCCTGAGAGCGCAGTGTTCTAGAGGGTAGTAAGGTACTATGAGCTCTTTTAGATATGATGGTGCCTGACCATGAAGAGCTTTGTAAGTAAGGAGAAGAATTTTAAATTCTATTCTAGATTGGATAGGTAGCCAATGCAAGGAAGCCAAAATGGGAGAGATGTGATCTCTGATCTTGGTTCCTGTCAGAACACGTGCAGCAGCATTCTGAATTAACTGCAAAGTCCTAAGAGACTTATTGGAGCAACCTGATAGCAAAGAGTTACAATAGTCCAGCCTAGAAGTAACAAATGCGTGGACTAGTTTTTCTGCATCCACTTGAGATACAATGCATCTGATTTTGGCGATGTTACGTAAGTGGAAGAATGCAGTCCTCGAAATTTGTTTTATGTGGACATTAAAGGACAAATCCTGATCAAAAAAAAATCCAAGATTCTTTACGGTGGAGCTGGAGGCCAGGGTGATCCCGTCTAGAGTAACTAAGTCTCTAGAAAGAGAGTTTCTGAGGTGTTTCGGCCCAATTGCAAGAACTTCAGTTTTGTCTGAATTTAACATCAGAAAATTGTAGGTCATCCAACTTTTTATATCCTTAAGGCATGCTTGGAGTTTAGTTAATTGATTTGTTTCATCAGGCTTGATCGATAAATATAATTGGGTGTCGTCAGCATAGCAATGAAAATTGATAGAGTGATTCCTAATAATGTTCCCTAAAGGAAGCATATATAAACTAAATAGAAGTGGTCCTAGTACAGAACCACCTGGATGCCACCAGTTCACCAGATTTCTCATCATTTGAGCCACCCCAACATGTCCCACTCCATGTGCCTCCTCCAAGGCTGTTTTTCTTACATGTGGGGGAATGATGGGGCAACCATCTGGCCCTCTCCAGAGCCCATCTACTTCTGTGGCCCCTCTGGCTTTCCACAAAGTCTTTTCTTGTGGAGAAGCTTTAGCTTGCAGCTTAGCTAAACATGTTAGGTCAGGTTGTGGCTCCAATTCCTGTTCTGAGCACATCAACGCTAGTCTTAGCTGGTATCCTGCCGCACTCTTAGCTGCCTGATCTGCTGCACTATTTCCTCTGGCCGTAGGAGTGTTACTGTTATCATGTCCCTTACATCTGATGACTTCCACCTTTGTAGGTAGCAGAAGTGTGTCTGCCAATTCTTTCATCTCCTTTTTGTGCTTGATGGGTTTGTTAGTGGTCGTGAGGAAGCCTGCTCTCATCTACCATCCTAGTTCTACATGAACTGCTCCTGCTGAGCCTGTGTAGATGTTTATGGCCTGTCCCTGTCCAAGTTTGAGCGCCTCCACTACTGCCACTACTTCTGCTTCTGCTGACTGCTGTATACAGGTCTCTAGCTCCCACTATCGGTTCTGCCTGTAAGTCTGTTCTTACCTTTTCTTCCTTCAGAACCTCCTCTGCACACTCGTGTGGCTCTCCTGTCCCTATCTGGTCTGCCATTTTGATCCCTTCGTGTGTGAATGAGATGTTTGGTGCTTCTAGAGTTTTGCTGAGTCTCCGTTGCCTCAGTGTGGTGAGTGTGAATGTATGTGAATTGACGTATGCTACCACACTGTGTGTTGTCAGGATGTGTAATTGGTGCCCCATGACGATGTGTGCGGTTTTCTATATCAGTTTTGCTACTCCTGCCGCATGTTGTGTGCATCGTGGGTGTCTTTTCTCCATGTTGTTGAGCATGATGCTGATGTACATCAGTATTACCCTCACTCCCCCTTTACTCTGGAACAGAATACCATTAATAGCGTTTTCTGTTCCAGAGACATCAAGATAGAATAGCAGGCTGTAGTCTGGGATGGCCAATTCGGCTGCAGTTGCTAACGACTGTTTAATCGTTATAAAAGCCAACTCTGCATCTTGTGTCCAGTCGAGGGCAGCATTTAGATTACGCATGCCTTGGTCTTTCACCAAGTCTCGTAGTGGTTTGGTCAGTCCTGTGTAGTTAGGGATTTAATTTCTGCTGTAGCCAGTCAGTCCCAAAAAGGAGAGCATGTCGTTCACCTTTAAGGGGTTTTTGTGGGCAAGTTTTTCCTCACTCGAACCGAGGGTCTAAGGACAGAGGGTGTCACTCCCTGTACAGATTGTAAAGCCCTCGGAGGCAAATGTACTTTGTGACTTTGGGCTATACAAATAAAATTGAATTGATTTGATTTGATTTAACGGTTTGGGATGGTGTAAAATGGTTGATCTGTGTGCTGGAGACATGCTTGCCCACTTCTGAGAAATCATTCTTCCTAAGAAGGAAACTTGTTTTCTGGCAACCTGTAGTTTCGTTTTACTGACCTTAAACCCCTTATCTGCCAGGTGCTGTAGCACAGAGCGTGTTGCTTCCAGGCAGATCGATGCTGTGGGTGCTGCCAATAACAAATCATCAACATATTAAATGAGAGTCACGTTATCTGGTAATGCACAGCCAGTTAGAGCCTGTTTGAGAACCTGATTGAAAATGCCTGGGGAGAGAGCAAAACCTTGTGGTAGTCATGTGTAGCGCAACTGATGTCCACAGTATGTAAATGAGAAGATGTCCCTACACTCCTCTGCCAAAGGAAGACAGTAAAACCCATTAGCCAGATCAATGCATGTGAATCAACTTTGTGACGGATCAAGGTTTGCTAATGCCACATAGGGATTGGGCACAGGCACGGTGGGAGTGGTCAAAATACTATTAATAGCCCTGAGATCATGTGCCATGCGGTATTTACCTGTCCCTTTCTTCTCTACAGGCAAGATGGGGGTGTTCCATGCTAACTGGGAGGGTTCCAACACACCTCCCTGTATGAGTTTTTCAATGGTGTTTGCCTGCCTGTGACTGTGGTTTGTGTGGATATTGTGTGGATATTGTCTCAGCCATAGGGGCAGTCCTGTCTGTACAGTGAATGTAATGGGTGTGCAGTCTGTTAGTCCCACGTCTGTGGGGCCCTGAGCCCACAGGTGGCTAGGGAGTGCCTCAATCATGTCTGCTGCATGGTAATGATCTGTCTTCTCCCTGCCGTGATGTCTGGTGATTTGAGCATGCTCTAGTACTGCTGTGTTAATGGCCTTGGTGTCAATGCGATATGTTTTAGCAGATTGTGAGTACTGAACCTGTGGTATGTCAGTGGGTGTCCAGTCAGTCTGGGCTAACGCCCTCTTTGCAACTCCACCTAGCTCTTTAGCTTGGTGTTGAGGATGTAAGGCTAAGGAGACATGAGGTGCTGCTTCTTCTGACATCATGTACCACTCTAATTGCTCTGGTGTAAGACTGACTGCCGCCGCTACAACTTCAGGCGCCACATAAATGTTGTCAGAGCCAATTGTCCAGCTTTTACCTTGTAGCTGGTCCTGAAATTTGACTTGGTACCAATCGGTCTGCATCCTGTCATAAAAGAGGGTAACGTGGGGAGGATCGGGAGGGGAGATGTATGGCTCGAGGAGGGTGATCCAGGGCTTCCACTGTAGGTAGGCCGAAATGATGCTGCGCTGTTCAGGTGTTTCAGGTTGTATCATGCCCCAATAAATGTCTGCATACTGGTCCTCTACTGGCTGCAGAAGATATTGGTGCAGGGCAGTTCCGTGCCATCTGGCAGAGACACAATGAGTCCATCTGGGCTGCACAGTATTGACACCCCTAATTTAATTAGGATGTCTCTGCCCAGCAGATTTAATGGCACTGTTGGCGAATATACAAAAGGGTGGGTTATGGTTTGTTTCCTCACCTTGGTCAGCAGTGGTTTAGTGATTGGCAGTGTCTGTTTCTCCCCAGAGAAGCCCATTACTGCGGTGGTATTGATTGACAGCGTGGTTGGAGGTGTGTCATTCAAGGTGGAGCATGTAGCCCTAGTGTCAAGGCAGATTTTTCGTACCAACCCGTACTGACACCATCGGGTCTGTTATGTTGATGCTGTCTGAGTCTCTCTGTGGGGCGTGTTATTGCTGCTGGTATAATCCCCACTCTTCCCAGCGGTCCCACTCTGTCACGGGCAGCTGTCGTTTCACCGGGTGGGTTGTGCATTGGCCTTCAATGGGGCATGGTGCGGTGTCTGAACAGCAGGGTGTGGGCAGAGCTGATCCCCTCCCGCGTCCTCGGCCTCTCATCAAGTGAGGGCAATCACGTGCCCAGTGGCCCATTTCGTCACAGTAATAACAGCGTCCTCCTCCCGGCTGTCCGCCCCTTCCGCTACGTCCTCTCCATCCCCCTCTACCCCTCGCAGGCCCCTTCCCGTAAACCCCCCCCCCCCGATGCTGTGGTGGTTGTGGAGCCCAACGGGGACCAGAGAACACGTCAGGGTCACCAGATTGTTGTTCAGCAGACACCATTAATTTAGCCACGTCTCCCTTCTTTTCTTTCTTTTTGTCTTGTACCTTCTGCCGGGCCTTATTTAGCTGAAGTTTCAGTAACTGAGCCTGCAGCTCTTTAATGTCATTCTGTTCCTGGTGGCATGAGTCCTGTGCACATGATAAGTGATGGATTAAGTGTCTCTCCCACACATGTGATTCGCACCCTAATATGTCAGGATTGTTTTTCATAGCTTCTCTGACATCGTTTGGAACACCCTCTAGGATGGCCTGCCTGTACCACTCCCTCTGTGCCCCTGCTTTACCTGGATGGCAGCCTGTATATTTGAGCCACATGTCTTTGCTTTTGTCCAAAAACTCACAAGGATTTTGATTAGCGTCCCATCTCATTTTGGGCATTACTGTAGCATTTGGCAGAGGATATTTTTCTCTCAGAGCACGGCCTATATCAGTACTGACTCGTGTGAATGGCGTTTGATCATTGGAGGTTCTAGCCTCTACCTCTATTTCCCTAGCATCAGCACCTGTTAGACACCTAGCAATTACTGCTCTGAAATCGCCTAACGCTAGCGTTTGACCAGCAGTAAGGCTATCTAGCTTACTCAGCCACATAGCTCCTCCTTCTGCCACAGGGGGTAGCCTATCCACAATAGCCTGTATGTCCCCTATCCCAAAAGGCCTGTATTTGGTGTGGTTATTGGAGTGTATTAGCGGGAAGTTCTCTCTAACCTCTCCCCTTGACTGTGATCTAGTTGTCATGTGATGTGTCAACAGCTCCTCCTGCTCTGCCTGCTCCTGCCTCATCCTGGAGTCCTAGTCTGTTTTTATCTCTCTCAGCAGAGCGCCTGACCTCTCAACCCAATCCTCCAACTCCCTAAGAGTTCCTTCTGTCCTACGTACTTCCTCATTCTCACTGCACTCCTCTATCCACTCTCCTTTCACACACAGGCTGGCTTCTGCCTCTGTCCCTCGTCTCTGTCTTGGTCTCACTGGAGTAGAGCTCTGCCGCACTGACCTCTGTCTCCCTGCCCCTCTAGGCTCCTCTGGTGGGAGTATAAACTCTTCTTCTGTCAAATCCTTCTGTTTCCTGTCCTGAAACGGCTCAACTTCCTCCTGAGCTCGACCGGGTGTGTGTGCTGCAGGTATATAATCAGTGGAGCTGCACAAACCACTCTCGCTTGGGGGCGATGCACTCGGGGCCTCACTCGGACAGACCGCTGAAGCTAAAGAACCTCTCCTTCTCTGATTAGACACTTCTGGGGACGTCGGAACTGAACCGGCTACATAAAGGGTGACCTTCAGTTATTTGTAACACTGGGTATATACTCTTAGTTGATTTTTTAGTTGGGGTAGGAGGGGCATATGGAGGTGGATGCATGGGTGGGTTATCTGGTCCTACCTTAAACTTGATTGGCTCCTCTTTTCCCCTCTGATGTAGGTGTTCCACACTCTGCCACCAGACCACCAGTTCAGACCATTCTCTCCATTCTTCTTCTTGAGCTTTCCCTTCCTTTTTGCACTTTCCTTTGCCTAAGACACTCGCTTTCTCTTCCTGTTTCTTTGCCTCATCTATCTTAACTACACATTCCTGCTCTTTTTCCCATAACCAGGGTCCTAATGCCCCTGTATCAGACAGTTTTCTGTCTTTATTTTTAATTAGCCCCTCTAATCTTTCTCTTACCTCCTTCAACCTCTTACCTTTCTCCTTATCACTGGTCACCTTAGTTGCTGCTAGTATTATATTGTCAACCTGTGCCAACAGGGTTTCAGGACCCTACTACAGGTCCCCACCCCTCGTCATCTAGCTCCCTATCAAACTCCCCGTCCATCTCTCACCTAAACTATCCTAATTGTGTCTAAACTCTGAGGCCAACCGGTTTGTATGGAGTACACCCAAGCAACCGGTCCTATTCAGTGTTAGAGTCAAGGCAGCCAGTCAGTTTGTATGGCATACACCCGAACAACTGACCTTTGTGACAAAAATGTCCACTTTCGTTAACACCGCAAAGGTTTCCGCAGCCCAGACAGATTACGTTAACACCGCAAAGGTTTCCTTTGTCTGTTTTTCACGATTTTGTCAAGACACTGCCTTATGTGACTCTTTACTGAAGACACCTCAGAGTTTTATTCTTCCCACACCCAATAACCCTAAAAGTTTCTCACTCACACAACACACTCACACATTCAGCATGAATTATACTTACCTTTTATTTCAAAATTTACGAAGGTCCAGCTTCGAGGGACTCTAACCCAGCAGAATTTACGGAGCTTTTACTCCGAGGGCCTCAAACCCAGTTGAATTTGTGGAGGTTTTACTCCAAGGGCCTCAAACCCAGTAGAATTCGGGGTCCTAAAATCCCTGGGCCTCAAACCCAGCTGCCCCTTCGGCTCCGTCCCCTCATCAGAGGACGGTTGGGTCCGCCATTCAGCCTGTCTGCATTGTTGTCTGAGCAGACGGGTGTAGTCATTCAACCAGGGATCTGACTTGATTTTGGTAGTTTTTTGCTGAAAAGGGGCAACAGAGTCAAGAATCGCACAACATGTTGAATAGAAAGTGGAGAGTAGGCTGTCTGGACAAAGGGGAGGAACCAGCCAACAGTCATCAAGCAGCTGAGAGTTCCTGAAGGCAGCTGCAAACTCCCTAGCCATTGATGGAGTAAAGATTCGGTGTCTGCGAGCTGGGGAAACTGGCTTATTGGCAGGTGGGGTGGCAGCAAAGTCGAAAACAACAGGTAGGTGATCCGAGATAGCAGTGTCGACTATTTTTCTGAGGGAAACTGAAAGCCCATGAGAAATGACCAGGTCAAGAGTGTGCCCATGTTCATGTGTTGGTGCATTAACAGATTGAGTGAGATCAAAAGAATCTAAAAGGCCTTTGAATTCGTTGGCCGGTTGATTTGCTGCACAACAAACATGAATATTAAAGTCTCCACAAATCAACAGTTTATCAAACTTTGGGATAAACTCAGACAAAAACTCAGAACTCTTGAAGAAAGTCCTTATTAAATCTGGGTGGGCGATAAACTGTGGCACACAGCACAGGGCAGGTGAGGTCGATCACAGACAGCTGCAGTTTGAAGTAATTATGTTAGGAGTAATTATTAAGACTAAAATGTAACGTGAATAAAATGTACATACATTACCTCATCCGTGTAAATGATTTTTGCACAACAAATATTTCCCATGATCCCAACTTACTTCACAATGTTATCAAGCTACATTTTTTGTTATGCTGATGACAGAAACCTAATGACAGAAATTACAGTGTGCAATTCCAATTAATATACACTGCTCAAAAAAAATTTAAAAGGAACACATCAGATCTCAAGGAAAAAAGAAAAAAATCAGGGGACTGGGTAATGTGTTAGGAATGAAAGGATGCCACATCATTAATGGAAATGAAAATGATCAACCTACAGAGGGCTGAATTCAAAGACATCCCCAAAATCAAAGCAGAAAAATTATACGGCAGGCTAGTCCATTTTGCCAAAATGTCTTTGTAGCAACTCATAATGGTACTCAGTAGTTTGTATGGCCTCCATGTGCTTGTATGCATGCCTGACAATGTCAGGGCATGCTCCTAATGAGATGAAGGATAGTGTCCTGGGGGATCTCCTCCCATATCTGGACCAGGGCATCACTCAGCTCCTGGACAATCTGAGGTGCAACCAGGCAGCGTCGGATGGACTGAAACATAATGTCCAAGAGGTGTTCTATTGGATTTAGGTCAGTCGAGCATAGGGGTCAGTCAATGGTATCAATTCCTTCATCCTCTAGGAACTGCCTGCATACTCTCGCCACATGAGGCTGGGCATTGTCGTGCACCAGGAGGAACCCAGGACCCACTGCACCAACGTAGGGTCTGACAATGGGTCCAAAGATTTCATGGTGATACCTAATAGCAGTCAGGGTTCCATTGTCTAACCTGCAGAGGTCTGTGTGTCCTTCCAGGGATATGCCTCCCCAGACCATCACTGACCCACCACCAAACCGGTCATGCTGAATGATGTTGCAGGCAGCATAACGTTCTCCACAGCATCTCCAGACCCGTTCACGTCTATCACATGTGCTCAGGTTGAACCTGTTGTCATCTGTGAAATCGCAGAGCACCAGTGTCAGGAGTCACAAAACAGCAGGCAAGAACCCAATAGCACGACACAGAAAACAGTTCCGGTGAAGAAACAGTGTTTAATTAACCAGCTGAGGTCAAACAAGGTAGTAACCCGCGTGGCAAACAAATCCAGTAGGAGCAGGCAAAGGGGAAGGTCCAAAGTCCAAAAGGCAGATCAAAACACAAACAGGCAGGATCAGAATCAGAATAAGTTGCTGGATAGCTAGGGAAACACACTAGACAATCTGGCAAAGAACTGAGGGAAATGGACCGGTACATATACTGAGGGGCTGATTAGCTGATGAGGAGCAGGTGAGTGCGGAGGTGGGGCAGGCCAGGTGAATGACATCAGCAAGTAATGCAGAGCAGGAGGGAGTGGCAGAGTCTGAAATGACATGAGAGTTAGTGTGGCAAAACAGGAGACAGACAAATGAAAAACAAAAGCCTGGCTGAAGTTGTGACAACCAGTGGCGGACCTGCCAATTCTGGTGATCTGTGGTGCCAGTCGAGCTCCATGGTGCCAGACAGTGAGCACAGGGTCCACTACAGGATGTCGGGGCCTCAGGCCACCCTCATGAAGTCTGTTTCTGATTGTTTGGTCAGAGACATTTACACCAGTGGCCACCTGGAGGTCATTTTGTAGGGCTCTAGCAGCACTCATCGTGTTCCTCCTTGCACAAAGAAGCAGAAACCCACCTGCTGGTGGGTTAAGGACCGTCTACGGCCCTGTCCAGCTCTCCTAGAGAAACTGCCTGTCTCCTGGAATCTCCTCCGTGCTCTTGAGACTGTGCTGGGAGACACAGCAAACCTTCTGGCAATGGCACATATTGATGCCACCCTGGAGAAGTTGGACTACCTGTGCAACCTCTGTAGGGTCCAGGTACTGCACCATGCTACCAGTAGTGACACTGACCCTAGCCAAATGCAAAACTGAGAAATTGGTCAGAAAAGATGAGCAGGTAAAAAATGTCAGCAGCCTCCACCTGTAAAACCATTGCTATTTTCGGGGTCGTCTCATTGTTGCCCCTCTAGTGTACCTGTTGTTAATTTCATTATCACCAAAACAGATGAAAATTATTAACAATCCCCCCAGCTACTTATCTGACCAGATCAATATCCCAGAAGTTGAATTGACTTGATGCTATACTCTGATTAAAGTGTTCCTTTAATTTTTTTGAGCAGTGTATTGTAAGAGTACTATGTATGTATAGGTTCCAAGTCGATTTTGCATGTAGGACAATTAGAATGTTTCAGTAAGTTATATTGTATGCTGTCCATCAAGTGCAAAGTAGATGCATCCATTTGACACCTTTGTTTTTGAATGTGAATGCACACTTGAAACCACAATCTGGTAACACTTGCCAAGACTTCAGTCTCACAGTTTTCACACCTGGGTTTGGTTCCTGTTCATTTCAGGTTTCTCAGGCACTAACCTCCTCCTCCCAAACACTGTCATGCTTGTAATTTAACCTCCTTCAGACAGTTTAGTGGGAACCAAGGGAAAAAGAAAGATGAGACCTATTCCCAAAATGCTGGACTAAAATCTAAACTTGCTGCTACTAAAAGCATGCCAACAACAATGGTGTTACATCAGCAATTGTCTGGTGCTTTCCACAAACTAGAGACAGCCATAGTTCTGGGAATTAGTTGTATAATACACTCAACTATGAGGAAACCAAGTAAAGAATAATGTGTGTGTGTGTGTGTGTGTGTGTGTGTGTGTGTGTGTGTGTGTGTGTGTGTGTGTGTGTGTCAGTCCTTGTTAATGGGGCCAAATTCCTTAGACAATATTTTTATAGCTCCTATAATATTAGTAGAACATTAATATCATTTTCCTTTTGTTTACTGGTAACATAGACACACGTGTATGCTAAAATAGTCCAGATTGAAACAGGCATTTAAATGCTTTTACTGAGTTGTTTGCTCAAATTAAAGTGTCATTATTGAGACGTCAGTCAGTGTGTCAGCGAAGTGGTTAGCTGGGCTTTCCCCTCTATTGTTCACAACCAGTAAACTGACACCTCAACCACTTTTTGTCTTAATAGCTTCCATTGTATTTAGGTAAATCATTTCATTGCTTTAGAGAGATTTAGAAGACTTTGTTAGTGGTGTAATGATGTGGATAAACATTCTTTTAATTTGTTGAGCAAAGCATTGGATTTAATTAGACAGGTCCAGGATCTCCTCAATGAATAACATGTTTCAGTAAACTGACACTTAATATCAACACACATTTTCAAGATATAAACACATCCATCATCAATAAAATACTGTTGTAAAATAGCACATCCCTGTGGCCACATTACATCAGTATTACTGCATCAAACTAATAACTAATTCTGTTGCTGCTGTCAAATTCACCAAAATTTTATCCAAGACATGTAAACTACACCAACGATCGGTGGTAGGTAAATAATGTAACTTTAATTAGTACTGTATACATGTTTTATGTAGTTATAATGTAGCTAACTGACATAATGGAAATCTTTGCTTGTTTTTTTTTTCCTTTTTCCTAATATTAGGTATACTAGAGAGCCCATGGAGGCAAATTGTTATTATTATTTTATTAAACCTTTATTTAACCAGGAAAGGTCCCATTGAGATTAAAAATCTCCTTTTCAAGGGAGTCCTGGCCAAGACAGAACAGGAGCACAAACAACGAACAAGTCAAACCAAAACAGACACATAGTGGTCTAAAAAATGCCAAAAGTCAAATTGTAACTTATGTTAAGACATAACAGCTCATAAGACCCCACTATACATGCAGTAATCAATATCCATCAAAAAATCAATGAAAATACATTGAACTATGACCCTACACTGTAAATTGTAATATAGCTGAACATAACTGTGTTTAGACAACTCAATGTCAATTTTGACTACTTAAACTTGTGAGTTATGTTAATTAAGCAGTACTCATAAAAATAAGTTATCCTTACAAGTTTAAGCATTCACATTACTAGTAAAATATCAGGAAACCGATTGCCTTGATATGTTCAAGTAAGCTGGACCAAAAGTGATAAGTTATTGAAACGAAGATACAACAGACAACAGTTTGAATGGAAAACAAAGTTTAATAATTAAACTTTTTTGTTTTGAACACAAATACATGGAGAAATAGGGTCCAGGCTGAAAACTACTGAAGTTTAACTTAAATACAGGGGTTCTCAAGTGTGGTTACATACTTTGTATGTAATACAAAACACTAACCTGGAAAAAAACTTTTCCATAGACTTTTTCAGAAAAAAATGACATGTGACTTTTTTCTAGAGCAGCCTTCGATCTAATATTCCCTAAAGAGTCCCTAAAACTGCCCTCAGTCCTTAAAACTTTGAGAATCCCTACTTAAATGTCTCTGTTGACTATGGTGTGAAACAAACCAAAGATAAACTCAATTGTCAATTACAGGGCCTAACATTTATCATAACAAAAAAAGTGAACAGCAAATATAGCTCAACTCTGTTTCCAATCCACCTATTGCATGACTGCAAAATAAAATCACTATTTCAACTGAATGTGCAACTGTAATCGTGATGTTTAAGACAGCTCCCGCTGAAACCTGCTCAGAGCGTTCTGATTTAAATTCTTAGTGGATGAATTTAGAACTGCACCAGAGATTGACTTTCAACAGATATTAAGTCAACAGATATATCTGAGATAACTGGCTAAAGAGCCTGATGCTGGTAATCAATATCACCACAATCATGTCAGCATTAACACAAAGGGAAAAAAGAAAAGCTAAAAGGAAAGTAGGTGTTCATGTTTCTCCTCATGAACATAAAACCATATGGTAGTCTGAAACTGCTCCCTCCCACAAAAAAGGATCAAATAAGAAATAAATATCACTTTCCCAATAAGGGTAAAGGTATCAACGTGACCCATAATGTCATGTCACATTCACATCGTGAACACATTCACTCATTGCATCAGAAGATTTTTGAGTGATTGTATTTTTGATTTTAGGGATTTATGTCCAAGTGAGAGAGGCACCCTTTGGATGAAATCAAAGGTGTACTTCACTTGTTGAGGGTAGTCCAAATTCAGAGTGTAAGTAAGTCCAAAGAACAAGCACATGGCATGTGGAAGATTTCCAAGGTCATCCATGACAATTCTTCCTTCCAAAATGATTGCAGTACCTGAAGACTCAAGGTGCAGTGAGTCAGGGGAGGCCTGTCTGTCCTCAGGAATGATGGTCAGGATTCCAATGGGGGTGTGAGACATGTCTGGGTTTTCGCAGTCCTAACAACATAGCAGCAATAACACCAAAATTACATATCAGATGTCACCTTGAATTTCTATGGCAGAAAACACAAGACAGCCACTAAAAGTACAATGTAACACTTCTTCATCACTGCAGCTTCTGGGCAATGTACTCGCTACTACCACAGGAGGCTGATGAGTAAACTTCCAGTGTAGTACAGGAATGTGAAACTCCTACAGTTTGCAGCTGTCACACCTCAGTCCACTCATCAGCCTCCTGTGACAGTATAACGAACGCATTTCCCAAGAGCATCAGTGATAAATAAGTGTTGATGTTGTTGCAAGGGAAAGTTCAAAAAATCTTTGTGTTTAACTACGTGTTGCACTTCATACGATCATAAGAGATATCAGTAGAACCCCTCTACTTAAAATCAGCAAAGTGAAAGTACTTAAAATCAGCTAAGTGAAATTAATTGTACTTTTTTTGTTCTCATTTGGGTTTCACATGAAGTGATGCTAGAGAACTGCGACTGAATCCTTTTAAAAGACAGCAGATATCCCCAAAAAGTGTTCTGATTGGGGATAGGTCATCAGTGCATCACGTAAGAAGTACAGCAGCACTGATTCAGGCTGAGTGGAAGAACAGTAACTAAAACTAAAGCTATCAAAGTAAAAGAGCAGAATTAAATAGAGTGGACATCCTGTGGTGTGGAATTAAAACAAATGTAATTAAAATGAGTTAGAAAGCATGTCTTGAAGAAGTCTGTTTTCTCATCTCCAAGGATCACAGGAAGGCTACGGCTTCGCAGTAATATCTGTACTCTGAAAAATCATGTCAAACACACATCACTACTGTGGTAAAGAATAATCAATTAATAGCTCTGCACACACAATGGGGTTGTGTATTTTGTTCCCCACATGATGAAAAATTAATTACTTTGTATCTGAGGAGCTTACCTCTGGTCAGACTTGTTGCAGATACTTCTGAAGTTTCTGGCCAACACTTCCCCCATTGCTCTTGAAAATCTCAAAGAAGCGAGGGTATTTGTCAAGTTCTTTGAAGAATTCTGTATTCAGGTTTTTGCTTGACAAGCGACAGAACTCTGCCAGAATCTGAAGGAAAAGTATGACAAATTAATATTTAACATATAGTGATATTGGACCTCTTAGGACTACTTTTCACTAGCAGGACGCTGAAGCTAATTCTGTAAGTTAATAAAAGATGTGACAAACAATGAATTATATGAGAACTAAAAAACTTAATGCATAGAAGATAGGAAGAGTTTTAAATTACCTAACCCCCTGTAAAGAGTGCTGGCCACCTTTCCATTGTGTCCTACACTGGAGGCTCCAAGTTCACCAACTCTTGTCTTCTCAAGGCAAAAGTAGAGTCCATGTTTTTGGTTAGGGTTAGTAATGAATAATGAAGTAATGAATAATGAATTACATGCTTACCGAGTTGAAGAGTGTCCCTAAAAGATCAGCACAGTTGCTTTTTCAACCGTTAAGCATGCTGTGTTTGCTGAAACTCCAGTTATCCCTAATATTTGTTACAATATCCTTACAGAGTTTTACATCGAGCAACGTTACATGAAGGGCTGGTTAGCTTTAGCTTTCACGTGACTGCAAAGGGCCAACTCGCAGCAACAACAAAAGTACGCCACTAAATAAACATCATAATTTCGACTAGAGAGTCCCAGGCATGGCTAAATCATTAAACATAAAGTTAACCTCCAAACCTGGACTTAAGGATAAATTATCTGGCAAAGATAACGACTATGAGTTTTGCTACATAGAAAACCAGTGAAACTTACCGTGACACTACTTAGCTGCAGCAACCGCCTTGTTGTTTATGGTTTACCGCTTCATTCAAAGCATGTCATTCATCAGTGGGCAACTGCGCATGTGTGTTCAATGAGAGCTGCCGAATGATGCCGAGTTTCTGCTGGTTATGCAGATGCGTCTTGCTCACTCATACCTCTAACTACAGGTTACTTGCAGCTGATCAGTTTGACTACTTGCCTCAGTAGAAAGTTGTCTTTACTAAGTTTAAGTGAGGATAGCCAACAGAGTAAGCTGGAATGAGTTAAGGTCACTTTTTTTTTAAGTAAGATATACAATTACATTTTAAAGTGTACTGTCACTACTGCTTCTAAATTTCAGTACTAAAACCTCAAAAACCATAATGTGGTCTAAAGTTGTTGGATGTGTACTTGTACTGTATATTGTTGTTAAGATTAGCAATAATTAAACCGTAATTTTCACAGCATAATATCAGTAGGACTTTCTACAAAATCAAACTGCATCCGGCTTAAAGAGACCTATGTTTATCATTTTGGCTCTGCTGCAGGACAAGCTCTCCCATATGAGCATGCCTGACTCCATCTGCAGGATCATAGTGTTCCTGTCTGACAGGAAGCAGCACATGGAGCTGGGGAAACTGGGATGGACTGGGAGTCTCCGTCTCCCAGTCCATCACCACCAGACCCCAAGGCTGTGTTCTTTCTCCTCTGCTCTTCTCTCTGTAAACCAACAGCTGCACCTCCAGTCATCCGTCCATCAAGCTCCTAAAGTTTTGAGACAACACCACCCTCACTGGACTGATCTGCCTACAGGTAGGAGATTAACTGCCTGATAAGCCTAACACTCCAAAGACAGTGGAGATGAGGTCTTGAGGTCTGCTGAGAAGGTGATTGGCTGCATCCTTCCATCGCTGCAGGACCTGTACAGTTCCAGGACTCCGTGCAGTCAAGATTATGGCTGACACCTCCCTGGACACAAACATTTTGAGACACTCGCCTCCGGTAGGCGACTGCAGTCCATCAGGACTAAAACCTCATGCTACAAGAACATTTTTTCCCCATCTGCCACTGACCTCATCAACAAGGCCTGGAGACCCTCTGACGCTCTCTCACCCTCCACCCCAGACCCTACACATCACTTTAATGTAGGATCTACTGAATATATGCGTTACATTAATGCACAGACTTTACATATTTTGGCCTGCCTCATTTTGATAAATATCTGCACATTTAAAATCTTCTGCACACTGTGAATTACAACACTGTGAAATTATATATATATTTAACATATGGTATATGTTAAATGGATTGTACTTATATACCGCCTTTCTAGTCTCCCAACCACTGAAAGCATATTTACACTACATATCTCATTCACACACATTCATACACTGATGGCATTAACTGCCATGCAAGGTGCCAACTGCTCATCAGTTTGAGGAGCTAACCATTCATACATGAGGTTCAGTATCTTCCCCAAGGACACTTGACTGAAGGACCCTTCGATCGAACATAATGTTTGCAGTGGAGTTTCCCACAGTCAGTCAATCTGTGAATGACAGATGTGTGAATGTGTGACTTGACTGGTCCTAAGATGGGATAGGCTTCAGGCCCACTGTGACCTTGTTGAAGATACGCAGGTGCAGAAAATGGATGGATGGTTTGTTATGCACCAATAATAATAATAATCATAACACCAAGACAAAAAATGTGATTCTGACTAATTACTTCTGACTAATTGACTAATTGTTATATTTTAATTTAACAAGGAAATTAGGTTAATAGTCTCTTTTGAGTTCTGTGTTGTCTTCTGGCCAAGCTAACAGCAATATACATTATTATTTGCATTTATCACATCATCTGGATTCAAATATAAATATATAATCATGTTTTCATAATAAAACAAGGAGCTGGGGGTGTTATGAATCTTCATTTGATTTAACAGATTTGTCATATAGATATATAATGGTAAATTCCTTGTAAAATAATCACCTTTGGATTTCTTTGAATACTTTTATATGATATATCCAACTCTCCCCTGATGCCACCAAATCTTGCCTGTTGACCATGTCTCCCTCTTTCCAGCGTTCTCTGTTGAGTCAAAGAGTCATTGCTGTACTGATAACAACTGATAGTGGAGTATTATCCCTTATGATAGAGACCACTCCTTGGCTATGATCCCCACTATCTCAGGATCCTTCCAGGAAGTCTTTAGTGCTGGGCTTTATAACTTTTACTGCCAACAGTAAACATTGCTGCTGACTTTATGAGCATCTGATTCATGTAAGCTGGAAGCTGTCAATATGAAATCCACATAATGGTTGGGGCTGACCTTGACAAGGTAGGATTGTCACCAAGTCAAAGGCAACCTTTGTAGCAATCTGATTAATTAAATCTGTTTGGGAATATAACACTAAAACATAATGTCAAGTAAAAGTCAAAGCAACATAAAGTGAGTCCTGAATAATACAATAATAATACAATGTTGAATGTGTTCACAAACAGCTACCTATTTACACATGTACAGTAGCAAACACATCAGCATTCATTTGGAGACATGTTTGTGTCCTGATAAATGTACGTTCAATATCCACTCCGCTGCACAATTATTCAAATATCTACATAATGTAATCAAAACTCCCAGCAACTGCTGTTAATGTTATTCATTTAAGTACTTTTTTTTTTTACTGTTTTGGATTGGTGGAGAGCGTTTTTATGTTGTCATCTTGTTTTCAAAGTTTACAATAAACATTCAGGAACATACTCTAGCCTTATTTTCCTCTTAAAATCTAATGGACTCTTGCATCGCAACAGATCATCTAAAAAGGTTAGGAATCTCTCCCTCAGAGTTAGCAAAGCATTATGAATTTCTTTTGACTCCCTCAATGAGACTGTGGGGGCCTTTAGCAGTTCCTTCAGCAACACACTGCTACTCCCACCATGTAAGAAGGAGCTCTACTGCAGGTTTTTTATTCCAACAGCTATCAGATTTGTTAACATCATCATGACTTTATGTAGCACTGTTTCACAGTTTTAATTTCACTTAGTCACTCACAGCGAACTGTATACATGCATAATGTGACCTTAATCGCGATTCAAAGAAGCGTTACTTCTGCTTTCCTCCAGAAATTTTCCCGCCTTTTTAACATGGCAGTCTATGAGGCTGTGGATGGGCGTTGCTGGCGCATCTTTGTGTGTTACGCCAAAACTATAAAGCTGACAGCTTTAGCAGACGGATGTGAGTGAGAAGACAAATTTTCCTACGTTTCTATGTATAAATTATGTCTGTAGTGTGACATTTGAAGCCAGGGTAGTCGAATACGTTTTATTTTTTCACAGATTTTTTTCTCTCCTCCTCACTCTAGCTGATGATGTCATCCACTCTAGCACAAACATTCCACGCAATACACACCCATTATAAACCCAGAAATTTGAGTAAAAACCTGCTCAACTTTAAGCCTTGATAGTTTAAAAATTATAAAAGGTGTCGATGAGTGAAGTGAATAACTGAAGAGAAGGCAAGAGTACCTACATTCTAAAGTTTGAATGAAGTCTCTCGGTGAAAGTATGCCAGAGCAGTTCACTGTTGAAAATGTCTGTTGAAATGTTCTTTCCGGGCCATCCCAGAGCTTGCTCTGGGGAGAGATGCCTCGTGTCGTAGGCACTCAGCACTAATAATAAAGATTTGGATAACAATAGTGTGGGAGCTCTTTGGGCACCCACACCAATAATAAAGATTTGAATAACAATAGTGTGGGGGCCCTTTGGGCACCCACACCAATAAAAATAATAACTAGAAAAATTGTATTTCCTGCGGAAATACGGTGTGGATGCCCTCTGCCGAAGCGCCTGACACAAAATATCTTTGCCTACTTTGCCGTCTGGTACCGGCTCCGTGCCCCTGGTACAACGGTGGAGCTTCACGCCCCTGGTACAACGGTGGAGCTTCATGCCCCTGGCAGACCAGCTGTGGACTTAGAATATTTTCATATTGCATGTATATACAAATAATAAAAAGAGTTTGTATTTCACTATAGTCGAGTCTTTCTGTCAACACTTCAATTGCCTCTGTCACATGGCATGCCCACAGATGGCGCGACACAACTGGCTTCAACTACATGTGCCACACTCTGTCCATTCATCTGCAGAATGACACGTGATCCACATAAATACATTCATGCTCACCCAATTGCTGCAACTATGCACTATTTTCTGCTTTAACTTAACCCTTGTGTTTTTACCTTTGCACGTCATACAAAAAAGTTGAGTATTCTTTCTATATTTGCAATATTTATTTGCAATATTTATACTGTTCATTCTGTTTATACTGCTATATTTGCCATATTTAGACTTTATTTATACTTTTAACTTGTATACATTTTATATATCTTATGTATTTCGTGTCATGCATATTGCATATTAGTGTGTGTGAAACGCGCACAAAAAAAGATGTGCGTCCCACTTATTTACACGTGCAAGCGCATGACACATCTGGGAGAGACAAAGGAGGACGTGAAGTGGGAGGTTTGAACAAACACACCTGAGCACAGTGACTGTGTTTATCACAGTAACACAGCAGTTGAACGGTGGTTCATCTACCATGGCACTGGACCTTTAACTGATAAAATACAGCTGTACTGATCTCATCAAATATGATGGCACAGATCACAACATGAACAGAATAAAAACACATGTATGTAACTAAACAAATACACTAACAACGTTAACAGTTTCGTGCTCCGTGTGTAACCGTTAGCGGCGTGCTAACGCTAACACCTGAGGACGTCAACGAGTCGTTACAATCAGCTGGCAGTTGTAAACACAGCTGAAACGACTTGACCGGGAGTATTACGAGGCTTATTAAGAGTTGCGTTGATTCGCCGTTACGCCTGCTATTACATACACGACATCACTCACTAACCTACCTAACTCTGTGTTATTGTCTCCACAGTACAAATGTGCTACGCTACTCTCCCCACCACCTGAGACCGCAGCACAGATGACAACGGCGGCTGTGGCTCGGAGTTTGCTAGCTCTGGGGAGAGATGCCTCGTATCGTAGGCACTCGGCACTAACTAGACTTGGAACACGAGAAAACCTGACGAATGGGAAGTCACGCTTGACATACACTTACTTGAACTAAACAAGACGAACTGACAAGGGCGCCAGAGCGCTTTCCTTGATCGGCTTTATCTTGCTGATATGGAACGTGGAGTGGACCTTTAATGACCTGGGTAAACGTAGACGCACAGAAACAGGGTTAATGACTTTTGATATGGGAAATGGACCCACAAACCTGGGATACAACTTCTTCGAGTGCACTTGAAGAGGCAAGTCTTTGGTTGCCAGCCACACCCTCTGGCCTGGCCTGTAGAGAGGAGCAGCAGCCCAAATCCGGCAACAACGTCTGACCATGGCATGAGCTGAGGGAACAGCAACCTCCTTCTCATTCTCAGGGAATGGGGGAGGCTGGTAGCTGTTGGCACACTGGAAGGGTGAGAGGCCTGTGGCAGATGAGGAGAGGTTGTTGTGGGCGTATTCCGCCCAGGTGAGGTGGTCACTCCAGGTGGCTTGGTTCTGGGAGACCAGGCATCGAAGGCACATCTCGAGCTCCTGGTTGAGGTGTTCAGTCTGACCACTGGACTGACTGTGGCGCCGAGGAGCTGGCAAAACTGGCAAAAGGTCTTATTCTGGGCACTGACAGGCCGCCACATACTTGGAAACCTCCTTTTCCATGGCTGGTCACCAGAACCTCTGCTTGATGACATACATAGTTCATTTGACACCTGGATGGCACGTGAGCATGGAGGTGTGAGGCCAGTGGATTACATTAGAGCGTAATGACACTGGGACAAACAAACGATTACTTGGACACCCACTAGGTGCTGGGCTCACAACATTAGCCTGCTTCACATCAGATTCTATCTGCCATGACACCGCTCCAACCACACGGTTCAGTGGAAGGATTGTTTTGGGTTATTTGGCAACAGGTTCAGGGTCATTAAGGCAGGACATGAACATGAATTTCATGAGTGTCCTCATCTGGTGAGAAAATCAGAATGTCGTCTAGATAGACAAACACATTCAAAAACTCTCTCAAAATGTCATTAACAAATGTCTGAAAGACTGCCGTGGCATTACAAAGTCCGAAAGGCATGACCAGATACTCGTAATGCCCACTAGGAGTCTTCCATTTGTCTCCTTCTCTGATATGATAAGTGTTCCGGAAATCTAGTTTCGTGAATACCTTGGCTGTCTGGAGCAGTTCAAAGGCAGAGGAGATCAGTGGGAGTGGGTATCGGTTTTTGACCATTATGGCACTGAGGGGGCTGTATCAATACATGGTCTCAGAGAACCATCCTTCCTAATTACAAAGAAGAAGCCTGCACCAGCTGGAGAGGAGGATGGACAGATTATTCCAGCCTTGAGCGAGGATTATGCTTCTTAAGCCATGGAAACCCCAAAATCAACGGATGCTGTGCTGAATCAAATAAATGAAATTGCATGATCTGTGTGGTCGTCTCCTATCATTACCTGTATGGGTTCGGTACAATGAGTAACTATGAACAGTAGAAGCAGCAGCCCTCCTGTAGACGATTGTGATGGCCACAGCTGTGGCCACACAACCATAGAATGTCGGTAACCTTCTGCACTCACACATTGGTTTCTATAGTTAAGTTTTGTTGTCTTTTGTTTATACATTTAATTAAGTTAATAGTCTACATTGGTTTAACATTCTTTTTTAGTCAATTAATTTAGACAATTAGTAATTCACTTGGTTTGGTTAAGTATAGATTATGTTTATTTTAATGAGTTAATTTTCCTGATTTGTTTTGTTGGTGAATTAGTTGTCTTTTGTGTTTAGTGTTTATGTTAACCCCTCTTGTGTTTGGTATGGGCTGATCACCCAGTATATAAGTTCCCCTCTTGTGTTCAGTCAACATTTCTGTTTGTTTTGTCTTCTGTTAGTTTGTTCAGTTGATGTTTGCACAGTTTTGTTAATTTGACCTTTTTTAATGGGCCCAGTTCTTTACTACTTCTTTGGGTTTTGGAAATTTTGTTGTTTTCATATTTTGGGTAAATAAAAACCCCTTTTTTTGAAAATACTACCTGTGGTCCTCATTGCCGACTGACTTGGTCCCTCACAACGATGCTGTCTCTCTTTAGAGGAGATCTTGGTCCTCCCCAGCTGCATCGGCTCCTCTGATCCATGTGGTGGCGCTGTATTCCCTGAACCTGTCGATGTGGGGAACGAAGAGGTCCTTGAAGGTTGAATCCCTGCAGGAACTGCGGTCTGTTGTCGCTGTCTTCCCTCTCCCGAAGTCTGTAATCCACTCAAATTGACATGGCTATGATGGCTTCTAGATCCTGGGATAGATCAAAAGGTGCTAAATGATCTTTTATGGGTTCAGAGAGTCCATTCATAAAAGAGTCTATTAGAGCTGGTGTGTTCCACCCGCTATCTGCACCTACTGTGCGAAACTCAATGGCGTAATCTACGACTTGGTGATGACGCTGCTTGATCTGCATGAGAGCCCGAGAAGCTTCTCTGGCTGGTGAGGAGTGATCAAAAATGTTGCTCATGGTATCTTGGAATACTGTGAGTGACTGACCGATTTAAGAGTCTCTGGACCATTCAGCAGTGGCCCAAGTAGCAGCTCTGCCAGTTAAATGAGACACAATGAATGCCACTTTTGCCTGGTCTGACACAAAAGCTACTGGGTTGTGCTTGAAGTGCAGGTTGCACTGAACTAAGAAAGTTCTACAGTCACCTGAGTCCCCGGAAAACTTCTCTGGGGAGGCCAAATGCAGAGACATGGGAGCCGTCTGACTAATGGTCGGTGCAGCTGCAGGAGTCTCCGCAGGTGGTGCTGCATAAGGTGCCCTTTTCCAGGTGCGTGAGGACTTGGTGTAGTTGCTCTGCCAGGTGGTTGATTTGAGTGGTGACAGAGGCTTGAAACTCCTCCTGACTCCTCCTGTTTCTTGGAGTCGGCTGGGTCCATACTTGGTCAGTTCGTTCTGTCACGACCTGATACACAGTTCTGATTCGAGACTCAAATGCACAACTCCGAAGACAAGGTAATCCAACAAAAAGTATTTATTTCCCAAGAAACAAACGAAAAGCGCTCTCAGGGAGGATACATAAAACAAACTAAAGACGCTCTCAAAAGAGGATGCAAAAACCAAACAAAAAGACATTCTCAAAAGAGGATGCAAAAAACAAACAAAAGGTGCTCTCAAGGAGGATCACGATAACAATTCAAACTAGACTTGGAACACAAGAAAACCTCATGAATGGGAAGTCACACTTGACATACACTTACTTGAACTGAACAAGACGAACTGACAAGGACAAAGGGAGACAAGGACTATTTATACAGGAGATGAGTGAAAACAGGTGAAACCAATCAAGGGCGGGGCAAACAATTACTAAGGCGGGAAAAACACACAAAGGGAGGAAATCAGGGTCTGAAACAAGAGGGAAAAGGTGAGTACAAAATAAAACAGGAAGTGCTAGAAACATAAAACACTGAACATGAACATGACTAACTAACACACTTGATGAGACACAACATTTTGGAACCATTAGTCAGGCCCTACTAGAGGATCTGAAACAGCAATCAGACTAAACAGCTGTCCTTTCACAGCCATAATGGTTCAACTTTTCCAACTTGCCACAGCTCATCAGATGACCATAGCCACCACAGCAAGTGTAATAGCTTATTTTACTGGTATCTGTGTTCCTGATATAAACCTCACCAGCAGAGGACAGACAGAGCAATGAAGAGAAACTGTATGAGAAAAACATGAAATGGTGCGTGTGTGTGTGTGTGTGTGTGTGTGTGTGTGTGTGTGTGTGTGTGTGTGTGTGTGTGTGAATTCATACTGCATAGAGGAATGACTGTGTGGTGCACAAAACGAAAGTGTAAGAGGTCAGTTTAATAAGTAACTGGGGAACGGCATAATGACTCTCTGTGTTTATCCAGTGACAATGCACTGAGATCACAGCAGTAAAAATCCACCCCTCCCTCTTGTATGTTTTCTGGCACAGATTGTGAGATTTCCAGTAAGCTACGTGCTGCACACACATTCTGGCCTGTAGCCAAATCTACCCGCTAGACAGGTATGTTGACCTAGTAGGAGAGTCGCTCACTAAGGAGTGTGCATGCGTGCGTGTGTTTTGGGAGTGTTCTGCTCAGCTACTTAATGATAGTTATAACAATGGCAGTAAGTGAGGATTAAATCGTTGCAGTCATTTGTAAAGTTTCCAAAGTAATAATGAGGGGATGATTAATACATTATTGGATCATCAACTTGTCCAACAAAAAGGCACGAAATCAAACTAAGACTGTAGTTTTGGTGGAGTGTTGGATCGGTGTTTCTATTGTTTCATTTTAGTTCTGGTCCATTTGGTGTTCAAACTGAACACCAAATGGACCAGAACATTTTTAGTCAAGACTGCAACTAGGTTTGTCATAAATAATGTAAGCTAGAGCGGGAAATATTTTGATCTTAATATATTGATATATTTAGAAAATACAGTGTACTACGATAGAAGTACAATAAACATAAATATCAAAAATGAGTGTGTATGATGTAAATGTTAATGTATTCACTTACTTTTAGGCAGCTTTGGCTAGTACAGTCCCAGAAAACCAGGGTTTGTTTGAAGGGTATCACTGTATACAAGTATCTGATATGTAAATGTAGCGTGTCCCATCAGTGATCTACATTACAAAATGTATGACATGTTCCAAGCAAAATACATGGGTGCAATTGATCCCTTATACATTAAGTTGAGTAAACAAATGTACTGTATAAGTTGCCATTCTCCATAAAATAATATTGGTACGCCATCTTCAGCAAAGATAGTATAGCGCCATCTTCATCTATGGTCATAGTACAACATGTACGATTCATGTGATTGACTCAAGTGGCAACCTCTGTGGCTGGGAAATTAAGCCAATGTGGCAAGTGGCCTGTTAACCCTTGTATTGTGCCCCCCCCAACCCCCACCCTTTACTTTGGTGTTCCTGGTCAAATATGACTGGTCTAGATTGCTAATTGCTTTTACAATAACACAAAAAAATATCACTCAAACATAATCATCACCAAATTGTATTTAACACCTTTTAATGCTGTAAACACGTTTCCAACTAGTGGTGAACATTAATATTTGCAGTGAATATACAAAGAATAGACACTGACAGACAGACCAAATTCTTCAGTCTGAAATGTGTGGTTCACGTGGGGAAATATAATACACTACTCATAAAAAGTTTGGGATATTCTACTTTCAGGTGAAATTTATGGAAAATGGAAAAAGTTCATGCTACAGTGATATCATGAAAGTGGGGCTTTTAATTAGAAGCATGCAATGGTCATTTCTGTATCTCAAACAAACTAAAACATTACAATAGTAGTGTGTATACCACAACAACAAATTTTAATGTCTCAGTAACTTGTCATGTATCCTTGACCATCAATTACAGCTTAAAAATGACGTCTCATGCTGTTCACAAGTCGACTTATTGCTACCTGCTGATGACACTCTGTGACACTCAGTGCTCAGTGGTAACTTCCCTCTGAGTACTTCCTGTTTGAAGCCTCACACTGACCAGGTACTATTTATGGATTGCTAGGTGTCGTCTTGGTGTCATGATGTCATGATGTCAAAATGTGAACAGCATGATGAAGAGGACTATTTAAATACAAACTGTCATTGAAGCAGAACATTTATTGGTCCATTCATGGATCACACACTTGTTATGATTTTTAATCATCTTGTTAGAGAACAGGATGTTATGCAATAAGTACTGAAACACTGATCAGTTGGACATGTGCATTCAAAAGTTCAGAGAAGGTCCAATTAAGTTCACCTGTAAAGTTTGAAGGGGGGTAATTTTTGACTGGGAACACCAGAGGTGTTGCAAAGTTGATTAGACCACAATGAAAGTGGTGATCAGCAAATTTATATGCTCAAATGCGTGTGCAGTGTGGAGGATATCATAAGGCCTTCAAAAAAGAAAAAGAATACATTTTTTATGAAGTTGTAAATCGATCAGAACACTACAGGAGGGTTAAAGCTGGCTATAGAATATTTCAACCTCCATAAACGCCCATATTAAAATGTCCAACATCACAGCAAAAATAAACATGTTTACAGCCTGATACAAAAAAACGTTTTGGTCTCTATACCTAATTTCACTGTTCATGACAACTGTACTGACTGTGAATTTTCTTTAAGCAGCAACCTCTGTGACTGTGAAATGAAACCAATATTTTCATCTTCCAAGCGGCGCCTCGGAAACCTATAGGTGACATCACTCATGCTGTCCATTCTTTTTATTGGCATTTTATTGACTGAGCTTGCCTGACTGATGGTAAAATTCCAAATCCTAACTGGACCCAACCCCACCCCAAGATGTCAACGGCAGAAATCAGTATCTACATCCCTTATGGTCTCTCTGATGTGTCTGGACATGGGACTGTTGATGCAACAACTAGATTGGAGGTACACAACACTATGGCAACTGTACTGAAGCGGCCACTTTTCAGTGTTCCACCAATGGGGAACAACAGATGGGAAAAGTTTGGATTGCCCTGAGCATACCGGTGGCAGAGTCAGGCAGGCGTCATTCATTGGAGGAGCGCAGCAGATGTGAGGTAAGATAATAATAATAATACATTTTATTTCAAGTGCCTTTCAGGACACCCAAGGTCACTTCACAAATTAAACAGATCAGAAAAGTATTAAAATAATAGCAGTCACATATCTAAATAAAAATAAATAAATAATATAATAAAATAAAGAAAAAAAATGTTTAAACTGAGTTTAAACTGAACAGTGGATTCACACTGCCTGGTGTCATCTAGAAGTGAATTCCACAGCTTAGGAGCAATGTCCCTGAATGCTCTCTCTCCAATGGTATTGAGGTTTATCTTAGGTACTCTGTGCAGACCAGCTGAGGAGGATCGCAGTAAGTGGGAGCAAGGTTGTGTAAGGCCTTGTATGCCAGAAGATAGGCCTGAATAAGGACATTCAAGCAGGTAGGTGCAGTACCAGAGACAACTTTGTAGATGTTTCGTATAGTTTTATCCCTCTCAAGTTGTAATCACGTTTCCACTCACGCTTCCTCTGCCAGCACCAGACTCAAATGACTTAGACGACACAGCAGATCAGCGTAACTTCCTGCAGACTCAGACTCAGTAGCACAGACCCGGATTCAGATTCAGATTCAGATGCATCAAGTAAATCCGTACAGAGACGGAAACACCCGAGAATCAAAAGAATCAAAAGAACCAAACGACTCAGGAGACCCACGGATCGCTCGCCGATCCAGCAGGCCCAGATGATTCACTGATTCAACCGAGTCGACTGGCTCTTTTCCTCCGTACAGCGTGAAACGAGGCAGATTCAGACTCAGATGGACTTCACAGAGTTGTGTCATCAAAAATACTTCCCCCAGTTAAATGTAAGAAGATAAATACAGCAATAAACAAGATGATAGAAACTTTATTTAAAACACAAACACTTGTTTTATGGAGCTGAGGCTAATATAGCTCATTGGCTAAAAACAATGTAAGAGGGTCGTAACGAAATTAACGTTATTCTAACTGCAGCATTATATGTCATTAATAATAATGCTCTTATTCGCCACACTTCATTTAACACAATAAAGTGTTAAACTTTAGAGACTGTGACACTGTGAGAGGAGCATTTTATTTGCAGCATTATGTGTTAGTATAATCTGTCATCAATAATTATTGGCTATTTCTATTATGTCATTTACTGTATTTACAGTTGAATGAGTGATGCTGACTGTGAGTTATGAAAATATAATACTTTTGTATTTGTGTCAAGTGAATATAATGCCAGCTAAATAAAAACACTGTAAATTTCTCACAGCCAATCATAGTTAATCTTAGAGAATTTTTTAATAAGATGAAAATGCAAAAGTTTTATTTCCTGCATCAAAATTTCAAATGCACAAACAGTAGACTGTCCTCCTCGTATAATAGGTCTCAAATTTGAATTTATTCAGCTTGTTTTTAGTCTAAGACAGGTGGGCTTGTGTTTCACTGGTACAGTTTATGTATGTGTGTGTGTATCAAATCACTCAAATCACTCGTAAGATCCAGATCTGTTTAGTGATTGACTCAAAAGAATCAAATCCCTAAAAGGATCCGTGTTTGACATCTCTACTGCCACGGTGCTTTCTGCTCTGCTCACTTAAACAGATCACAACAGTGATTATCTACGTATCTCTAAACTATGGTTAGACTTGTTCTGTCTGTGCACGAACAGGTCTTAACTTTAGTAACACACACATTAAATCCAAATTACATTAAGTCCGTTTCTAACGTTACCAGTTTCTGCTAGCCACACTAACTAGCCTAACTCTAGCAATGGCTTCTCTCTCCTCTCCTGCTTTCTCCTGCTCAGTGTGCCACATGTTTAGTTACTCCTCATCCTCCTTTACCAATAATGGCACTTGTAATAAATGTAGTTTATTTGTTGTTTTGGAAGCAAGGCTTAGTGAATTGGAGGCACGGTACCACACCACCAACAATCAGTAACTGCTAAAATTAGCAAGTCCCCAGTAGCCGGTGTGGTCCCACCTAAGGTAGTTTCAGCTAGCCGTCCCCGAGCAGCCCTGAGCTCCCTGTCTAGAGGGAGCATAGCCCCAAACTGAAGCTTACAGTTTACCACTAACCACTCCACGTTTCAAACAGATTTTCCCCACTCAGCGACACACCCTCTGAGAAACTAACTCTGGTAAATGACACGTAAAGTTAACGACACCGGTGACCAGAGCGAGCAACACTGAGTCAAATTTGAAACTGCTGGCTAAGGATAAGCATAAACACAGTAAGACTGTTATTCACGTCGGTCGTAATGACACCAATCGGAGGTCACCAAAATTAATGTTTGTCTTATTTTAGACTGTTGGAGATGTTGATTTAATTTTTATTAAGTTTTTATGATGAACTCCTCTTCTGTTTGTTTTATCTTTAAATAATGTAGGTGGACGGGGGAGAGACACAGTCTCTATACTAAAGGACTGGGTGGGCAGCTGCTCTAATGGAGGCGCAGAGAAGCGTGTAAGACTGCAGCTCTGCTTCCTGGTCTCAACTCTGGGTTGTCACGGTTTTAGCCGACTAATTAACTTGACCATGTTTCTAGATATGAGAGCTGCTCCATCCAAAGTGGGATGGATGCCGTCTCTCCTAATCAGACCAGGTTTTCCCCAGAAAGGTGTCCAATTATCTATGAAGCCCACATTGTTTGCTGGACATCACCTCGACAGCCAGCAGTGAAATGACGACATGCGGCTATACATGTCATCAGTGGTCACATTAGGCAGGGGTCCAGAGAACACTACGGAGTCCGACATGGTTTTGGCGTATGCACACACCGATGACACATTAATTTTGGTGACCTCCGATTGGTGTCATTACCACCGGCATGAATAACAATCTTACTATATCTACGTTTATCTTTAGCAAGCAGTTTCAAATTATACTCGATGTCGCCCGCTCTGGCCCCCGTTTCGTAAAATGGAGCTGCCAATGACCACAGTTGGCCTCTCAGCGGGTGTGTCGCTGAGTGGGGAATATTTGTTTGAAACGTGGAGCGGTTGGTGGTGTACCGTGGGCTTCAGTTTGGGGCTATGCCTCTTTCGGGCAGTCACTCAGCCTCCCGGCTGCTCGGGAACTCCCGGGGAAAGGCTAGCTGAAGCTACCTTCGGTGGTACCGCACCGGCTACAGGGGACTTGCTAACTATAACAGCTACTGACTGTTCGGTGATGCGGTACCGTGCCTCTAAATCACTGAGCCTCACCTCCAAAGCTACAAATAAACTACATTTATTACAAGTACCATTATCGCTAAAGGAGGACGAGGAGTAGCTAAACATGTGGCTCACCGGGCAGGAGAGAGCAGGAGAGGAGAGAGCAGGAGAGGAGGGAGCAGGAGAGCAGAGAGAAGCCATTGCTACAGCTAGGCTGTTAGTGTGACTAACAGAAACTGGTAAAACTATCAGATTGTGGTTACTAAAGTTAAGAGACCTGTTTGTGCACAAACAGAACAAGTCTAAGGATATGTAGATAATCGCTGATGTGAAAAATATACGAAAATATGTTTTGGTGAGCAGAGCAGAGCACCGTGGCAGTAACACCGATAACCGGAAGTGACAGAATACGCTTACCGTAAAGCAGGTCTAGGATGAAGGCCTAGCCTACTTCCAAAAGTAGATTGGGAGACAGAACTTTCAGCTATCAAGCTCCTCTTCTGTGGAACAAACTATCATTTTGGGTTCGGGAGGCAGACGCAGTCAACACTTTTAAGAGTAGACTTAAGACTTTTGTTTTTGATAGAGCTTATAGTTAGGGCTGGCTCAAGTCATCCCTTAGTTATGCTGCTATAGGATTAGACTGCCAGGGATGGTGCACTGAGCCGTTCTGTGTGAAGACTTTTTAACCTTCTTTAACAACAAAATCCATAACATAAAACAACAGGTCAACCCCACAGGCTGCATTTTACTTACTGGTAGAGACATTGTTATTTATTAATCTTACCCCAGTCTCACTGTCATTTTTATATGAAACCATAAGTCATATGAAGTCAGCTATGTGCAGCCTTGATGCCCTACCCACTAGATTTTTAAAGAGGTTTTAGACACAGTTGGACCCAGTATTTTATTGACTTTTATTAACCAGCAGACCTATTGGAATATTTAGACCATGTAACCTCCAAGATGGACTACAGCATCAGTTTTGTTTTTTGTTTTTTGTTTCTTTACTTCACCTCCCATCTGTGTATTGCTCCAGAGGTATCAAATGTAAAGGGAGGAGTCACTGGACATGGGATTGAATGGTGGCAGTCATCGACACTGAAGGAAGTATTATACAACAGACAAGCCATCCAATTGTTATCCTGCCCTGTCATCTCCAACAGGCTAGACCTGTTTTAAACCTAGCTGAAACCAGAAACCAGTCTGGAGTCAGACTGAGATGTGTAAACTACAAAGCTCAATTTCTCTGCTAAACATTGAAATCTAACAAAGGTGGATTGATAGTGTGTCGCTGGTAAAAGGCAGCACAATGCTCTTGAAGACTATTTAGTAGTTACAAGGTCATAATGTCATTACATACACACTCTCTCAAACACAGACATACACACACACAGACAGTCTTTTTTTACTCATGCATGTTGAGTTTTACACAAAAGGTGTGATACTATTGTGTTTTACAGGTTTTTATGGCACCACACTGGCGAGTCGACCATTAGGGTCAGTACGAGGCCCTGTTTTCATGATGATTCTTGCCCCATAGCAGCGCTTGAATGCTGTTATGTTAAGGTTATAAAGTCAGTAAAACATAGTATGTTTATGCTTTATTATAATATAGGTGATTATTGTGACTATATCTTACATAATCACATACTGTGATATCTGTCCATTTCAGTTAATTTATTAACTCTCTGTATTTATAGACAGTTGACAGTTACTGATCATCCTTTTGAGCCCACTTGAAGCCCTGTAGTAGTTCTGTGAACATCTCAGACTGTACTCTAGTTCACCTTCTTAGTCAAATGTAATGCAAGTGCAAGTGTTCTGCTGTTGGCAATTCATATGCAATAGTTGTCAGTAGTATGGGTGCAGCAGGTCTTTGACACAGTTTACAGCATGACAGTTACAAGCATGACAGTCCAATCAGATCAATCAATTAGTTTATTAACACTTTGAAGACACACAATTTAAGACAGTAAATAAATATCTTCTGTGTGCTCATGGCTCATGGCATCTCATGCGCACATCCTCCTCTGTTCGACACATCAGTCTGCTGGATAAAAGGGAGGAAGATGTTAGGTATGTAGAGAAGAGGCTAACCACAGAGGGTGTATTTTACCCTCTCAAGCACCAGCCAGTACTGCTCTGGCATTGCTTCAGGTTGGCAGTAACTACTAGCAAGCACTAGACCAGGAAGTACTACATACAGTACCGTCCAAAAGTTTGGGGTCACTTAGAATTTTCCATGAAAACATACAAGAAATTAGTTTAAATAGGAAATATTGCAAAATGAATAGGAAATATAGCCATTGACAAGGTTAGAAATAATGATTTTTAACTGAAATAATAACCGTTTCCTTTAAACTTGGTTTTAATCAAAGAATCCTGCAGCAATTGCAGCCTTGCAGACCTTTGGCATTCTTGTCAGTTTGTGAATGTAATCTGAAGAGATTTCCTCCCATGCTTCCTGAAGCACCTACCACAAGTTGGATTGGCTTGATGGGCCCTTCTTACGTACCATACGGTCAAGCTGCTCCCAGCTCAATAGGGCTGAGACTGGTGACTGTGCTGGCCACTCCACTACAGACAGAATACCAGCTGACTGCTTCTTCCCTAAATAGTTATTGCATCCATAGTTCTTGCTCCCAAAGCACAGCTCCAAACTGAGCTGTGTTTTGGGTCATTGTCCTGTTGTAGGGGAAAATCGGCTCCAGTCAAGTGCCATCCACAGAGTATGGCATGGCGTTGCAAAATGTGTGAGTGATAGCCTTCCTTCACCAAGATCCCTTTTACCCTGTACAAGTCTCCCATTTTACCACCACCAAAAACACCCCCAGATCATCACATTGCCTTCACCATGCTCATCAAATTGCATCAAGTATTCCTCCAGCATCTTTTCATTTGGTCTGCATCTCCCAAATGTTCTCCTTTGTGATCCAAACACCTCAAACTTGGATTTGTCTGTCCGCCCAGTGTCTGTGTTCTTTTGCCCATCTTAATCTTTTATTTTATTTTTATTCTGGCCATTTTGAACCTGTAATAAAACCCACATTTGCTAAGAAGGGCAGTTTTATTGCTTCTTTAATCAGCACAACAGTTTTAAGCTATGATTAAGCTACCATGATTACAAAAGGTGTTTCTAATGACCAGTTAGTCATTTAAAATGATGAACTTGGATTAGCAAACACAGCATTAGATATGATAATTTTCTTCATTAAATTGATTAAGCTCCGATTCAAATACTGTGTAGACATATACATATATTTAAAGAAGTAATGAAGCCATAGTAGAAGAGCAAATCACAAAAAAGACTGAGGGATAGCAAACGAAAATTAGGGGAAAGAAGAAAGACGAAAATAAAATAGCAAACAGAAATTAAGATCCAGGAACTAAACCAAAATTTAAGTTAGCAATGACAAACAAAAACAAAGGTCCTACAACCAACTGAAGATAGATTACAGTTCTAAATACTGATAACACTTAATGCTACACAGAGAGTGATGAATTCGACTGTTGAGTGCCTTGTCACAGTGGGTGACAGGGGCAGCTGAATCTTCCTCACAACCAGTCACAACAGTCTTCACTTTCTTCAGAGCATTAAGCTCTAAGTTGTTCTGGCTGCACCAGGTCACCAGAAGGTCAATCACCCACCAGTGATTCGGCAGACTCGTCCCCATCAGAGATAAATCCAGTGAGGGTGGTGATGCACTGAAGCTGGAAGCAGTGGGAGGTGTCATCATGGTGGATGGTTACTTAGATAGAACTTTAATTCTGTCCTCATCCCCACTCCTGAAAGCCTCTTTCTTAAATCTTAGCTGTCTTAGCTGAGTTTAGATAAAGGTTTTAATGATGTGTGATGTCAGTGCAACTGGTCTGAAGTCACCCGGCTTCCTGGGGTGTTTTGTCTTAGTAACCAGGAGCACTGGGACCCTCCCCAACTGCAGACTCAGGTTGAACACATGCTGGAGCAGCTATCCCAGTTCATCTCTGTCACCTTCCTTAAATGCCCTCTTCTTCCTGTTAAGGATGTCCTTGACATTACTGGTGATTTAGGGCTTGTTGTTGGGGAAGCAGTACAGTTTTAATGGGAACCACAACATCAGTACAGAAGTTCAGGTAGTCAGTAGTGCAGTGTGTGAACCCTTCAATGTCCTAACCATGTGTTTCCTGCAGGTGTTCCTGGTGTGGTTATGGACTGTCTCTGGATCTGTGGCTTGTATTGTGGCATGAGCAGACCAGGTTGTTCTGACTTTCCCAGTGGGGGCAGAGGAGTGTCAGTGTAAGCATCCTTCACATTGGCATACAGGAGGTCTAATGTCCTGTTCCTCCTGGCAACTTACAAACTGGTGAAAGCCCAGTAGTGTAGAGTCCAGTGTAGCATGGTTAAAATCCGCTGAGATAGTGATTGAATGTGTCTGGGTGTTGTGTTTGCAGTCTCACTATGGTGGAGTGGATGATGCTACACGTGGTTACAGCATGTGCACGTGGAAGGACGTAAACACAAATAACTATGGCGTGGCAGAACTTTCTAGGCATGTAATACAGTCTGAGATCTACCACCAGCAACTCAATGTCCCTGTTGTAACTCACCCTGATGCGTGATGGTACACAGTAGTCCTCACAGAAGCTGATGTATGCCATCGCAGCCTCTGTGACTCATCCAGATTGTTGATAGCAGTCCTAAATACATCCCAGTAAGTACTCCACAGCCTCAGTGGTTCATTTTATTGATGTCTTCACTACAGGTTTGCAGAGCTTTAATTTTTTGTCTGTGTGCAGGAGTCAGATGCACCATGACATGGTCAGAGTGGTCCAGTGCAGCACGGCGGACGGCGTGATAACACATTGAACACATGTTGGAGAGAAATATCCCTGGTAACGTTTTGCGAAGTCTGTGCTGGCAAAGACGCACAAGCACACTGGCTTGTTTCCCTCTCCGTCAGAGTTTTTACCGTTTGAGCAAAGGTGAGCGCACCTTTGGCAAGAATGTCTAAAATTTCCAGCAATGGCAAGACAAATGTCTTACACAGCAAGTTTGGAAACACCTGTAAAACCTGATATATATTTAGATTTTTATATATTTAGACTGTTTTTCTCCAATTGACCTTCATCAAATAACTTACCTAAACCATAATAATAACAATAACATTAACAATAACATCATCTAAGCCGTCAACCTGTCTCTTAGACCCTATCCCAACAAGGCTGCTCAAGGACGTTTGACCTCTAGTTAGCCCTTCTTTATTGAATACGATTAATCTGTCTTTATTATCAGGATATGTACCACAGTCCTTTAAAGCAACTGTAATTAAACCTCTTCTTCAAAGCCCACTCTAGATCCAGAGGTTTTAGCCAATTACAGACCAATATCAAACCTTCCCTTTCTCTCTAAGATATTTAAGAAAGCTGTAGCGAATCAGCTGTGTGACTTTCTCCATAAGAACAGTTCATTTGAGGATTTTCAGTCAGGATTGCATCATAGCACAGAGACCACACTAGTCAAAGTTACAAATGATCTTCTAATGGCATCGGACAAAGGACTCATCTCTGTACTTGTCCTGTTAGATCTTACTGCCACATTTGACACCAATGACCATCAAATTCTTTTACAGAGACTGGAACATCAAATTGGCATCAAAGTAACCCGCCCTCAGTTAACTAAACTCCAAGCATGCCTTAAGGATATAAAAAGTTGGATGACCTACAATTTTCTGATGTTAAATTCAGACAAAGCTGAAGTTCTTGTAATTGGACCCAAACACCTCAGAAACTCTCTTTCTAGAGACTTAGTTACTTTAGACGGATCACCTGGCCTCCAACTCCACTGTAAAGAATCATTGAGTTGTTTTTTATCAGGATTTGTCCTTTAATGTCCACATAAAACAAATTTCGAGCACTGCATTCTACCACTTACGTAACATCACCAAAATCAGACGCATCGTGTCTCAAGCGGATGCAGAAAAACTATTCAGAATGCTGCTGCACGTGTTCTGACAGGAACCAAGATCAGAGATCACATCTCTCCCATTTTGGTTTCATTGCATTGGCTACCTGTTAAATCTAGAATAGAATTTAAAATAATACAAATATACATACAAAGCTCTTCATGGTCAAGCACCATCATATCTAAAAGAGCTCATAATACCTTACTACCCCTCTAGAACATTGTGCTCTCAGAATGCAGGGTTCCTTGTGGTTCCTATAGTCTCCAAAAGTAGATTTGGAGCCAGAGCTTTCAGCTATCAAGCTCCTCTTCTGTGGAACAAACTACTATTTTGGGTTTGGGAGGCAGACACGGTCAACACTTTTAAGAGTAGACTTAAGACTTTGCTTTTTGATAGAGCTTATAGTTAGGGCTGGCTTAGGTCATCCCTTAGTTATGCTGCTATAGGACTAGACTGCCTGGGGACTCCCCCTCCCTCCCTCCCTCTCCTCTCCCTCGCTCCTCCCTCTCCTCTCTCCCTCTACAACCGTCTGTAAACATACATGTCTCATTAATGCATGTTACTAACTAACCTTCTTCCCCAGAGTTTCTGTGCTCTCTCCAGCAGGTTCTCATGGATCGTGGCTGCTGCTGTTGTCCTGCACGACGTCCACTACATATATTATTACTGTCATTATTGTTACCATATCTCCATTACAGTTTATAGTTAATTAATGACTTGCTGTTGCTGTGCATCTGTGCATATGTGTCTTTCTATCTCTATCACAGGCTCCGCTGCTACTGTAATCATTTTATCATTCATTGTAATTCATTGTCATTTTATCATTCATTGTAATTGTACAATATATTTGTGTTGATTTGTTCTGTACACGTGACATCTATTGCACGTCTGTCCGTCCTGGGAGAGGGATCCTTCCTCTGTGGCTCTTCCTGAGGTTTCTTCCACCTTTTTCCCTGTTAAAAGGGTTTTTTGTGGGCAAGTTTTTCCTCACTCGAACTGAAGGTCTAAGGACAGAGGGTGTCACTCCCTGTACAGATTGTAAAGCCCTCAGAGGCAAAATGTGTTTTGTGACTTTGGGCTATACAAATAAAATTTGATTTGATTTAAATCTGATATGAAATCCTCCCTGTTTAAGATTACTATTTTTATTGGCTTAAAAGAGATTGGTCGATTCTAAGTTCTCTCCTTAATGGTAGAGGGCCTATCTTGCTTTATGTACTCATCTTTATTTGTATTAGAAAATGATTCAACAGCCACAGATGAACAGATGATCAGATTATCCTATAAAGCAGGACACCATTGGAGCAAAGATGCAGATTTTCTGAAAAATTTAAATGATGAAAGGATTTTGACTCAGAGCCAAGGCGTTGTCAAGATAATAGCAAAAATGCAAACTTAATCGTCACAGTGCTATCTTGAGGTCTTTGAGAGTCATTTTATGTGCTTGACTAATGGGTGGAATTTGCTACCCACCTGCCATTTTTTTTGGGTGACTTTTCGTCTCATGGTTTTGCTTCCTTCTGCAAAAAGGGGAAAAACAAACAATAGGGCTCCAGTAATAATTATAATAGTAGTTATCAGATTATCTCAGAATATGGACAGTTCGAAATTGCCAGTGTCATGTTTCATGTTTCAAAAACAGTGTAATAGTGGAATAGAAACTAGTCCAGAGGGAGAGTAGGACTTTGGCTTCTTATTTGGTGCCAGTAAAATTTAGTTGCCAACTTTATGGCTTGCACTTTAATTTGTTTTTGTTTTTTATGTTTTCCTGTTGTATAATAATAATATAAAACTAAAAGACTGAACCATCTGCTGTTACCTGTAGCCACAGAATATTCCACAAATTGAATGCCAAAGCATTTAATGAATGTTGAATGCAAATTTAGCCCTCAAAAGTTACTCACTTGTGCCTCTAAAGAATGCAGTTTTCAAGATGATTTTATTTTGCATTATGTATTATAACATTTTCGAGATAAAAATTATGAAAATGATGAAGAGATTGAGAATAACATAAAGGTAAATGGCAAAAATCTTCATACTTCTGCAAAACTGACAACATACTGTATTCCATTTGTTTTCCTACAGTCATATTAACCAAAGCATGAAAAGTATTTACTGTCTTTGAAAGTAGTCAACTCAAAGCACTAACTTTAACTAAGTTAAGGAAAAATGGTAGTATTGATTTAGTATTGAATGGTAGTATTGATTTAGTATTGAAAAAAGTCACCATCCATTGCCTGTTTTCTATCTCTACTTTTTTCAGTCCAGTAAATGAACAAATGCAATATATAAGGTTTACTTAAGTCTCACTCAGAGATGGAAGGCTGCTGGCTACAAATGTTGGATCTTTTTATTACAAATTACTTCCTGTAATTTGAGATAGACTAAATGCTGACCAGAATGAAGGGTTCTGTTGCACAAAAGAGATTCGTGATATTTGTATCATCTGAGTTTAACATTCACAATTATACTCTATTTTCACATCTTCCAACCTTAACCACAATGGTTCCAGATAAACCAATAAAATCCCAGAGTGCAGCTATAAAAATCAATCCCAAAAAATGAAGTTAATACATACAAAATGTATTTGTATAAAAACAATATGGAATTAATTTAGAGATATCATAAGTTGTATGATGTTTATTACACAGACATATACATTTGTCAAGCCAAAGTGGATGGCAGCAAAGTGGATTAATTACATTAACATAAAAACAAACATAAAACATGCAACTAATTTTGTTTTTCCCATGTTATGGTCATATATAAAATATGATATAGTTACCTAAACTACTTTATACTTTATATAAACATTCTGTGAACACACTTTATAATAAGTGATACCAATAGACATGCAGTGCACATTGTTACAGTAATAATTACCTATATTTCACCTATATTTGTCTCTTTTTCCACTTTTCCAAATGTGGTCCTACATTCAGATCCACAACTGATTTAACATTTACATGGAAAACTGATGATGAAAGTTTCATAACAAGTCAGTAATGAAAACTAGAAAATAAAAACAGAATATAATATTTCCAGTGTCACAATACAGTCATGTCATAATGCCCATATACAACATAAAAAAGTCCATAGTGACAGAGGATGAGTTAGTCCAGCATCAGTAAAGGAACTAAAATACAAACATCAGAGGGTACAAAACATAGTAGAGTTTCTGTGGTGAAAAAAAAAAACAGGCACAACATTGATATTGGTTCATAAAACCTACTAGAGCCAAAAACACTGGCTTACATTTTCTGCAACACCTTCCTTCTATGAGGAAGTTAGTGTCTTAAACATCTGGGGCAGCAAGGTTTTTTTCCAGACAAGCCACACAGGTATTTCTAGTTCCTGAACAACTGCCCTGATTGGCTTCTTGGTTTCTACCCACTCTGTGACTAATGCCTCACATGCCCATGGCAATCTCTTCAATCTTCCAGCCGCTGGAGTTCTTACCGAATTTGTATACAAGCCTACGGCCATCGACTCGCTCCAGGATCTCTCTCTTATAGTAATACCTAATGAAGGAAGAGGGTTAGTTACTTCAGGTTTAAGACACAAAGTATGTACTCCCCTGCATCACCTGATATTTTAACACACCTTGACTAATTTAAAGCACTTGTTAGTGAATAAAAAAGTGGTCTTCTTTTTCAATTATACTATTCTTCTACTGTAACTTGTGTGACCATAATTAAAGGAGCACTTCTTTCACACCAAATATCAAATAAATGTGATTTATTAGACATATAATGTCAAAGTCTACCTATTAGTTATAGTATTAGAGTATTTCTTAGTAGTTTTTCTTTCTTAGAAGTCTTACCTGCCTTCATCAGGCTTATCTTGGCCTGGAGGCTGGGAATGTGGCATTTAAAAGCCTAAATTACTGTAAAAACATTTAAAGATAGCCAAATAAGATGAAGCTACAGTGTCTGGGATGGTTGTCTATGTTGGAATATCTTATTAATAAAGAAGTGAACACATGTGACTACTTTGTGTTTTTGGCCTAGCCACAATGTCAGTGTCTTGAATTTCTGAGCAACTTCTCTACACATGCTAAAATATTTGAGATTTGCATAGATATGATGATGGAAGGTTGATGAAACAGTTAGAATTCTCAAATCAAACACCTCCCAATTAGCAGCCACATGAACTCACCTCATGGCACGGCTGAGTTTCTCATATGTCATGCTGCTGTTTTTCTTCTTCTGACCCCACATTTGAGCCACAGCCTCAGACTTGAGAAACTTAAAGACACCTTCGCGGCGGTCCTCCCACTTCATCAGGCCCTGGTTTCTCTCTGGGTGGATGAGAATGTCCCTGATGAACTCCCATAGGTGAGTGCCACGAGGTGCTGCAAACAGTGTGGGCAAAATAAGTGTAAATGGATGTAAGCAAGTAAAAATATGCATTCTCAGTCTGATAAAAATGCAAAGTAGAATCTGTAAAAAAAAAATTAAAAAAAAAAATTAGCAGTGTTTATGTACAGATGCCTTTTGAGTAGTGTTTTACATGAAGAATTATAGAGTAGGCTGATTCTCCAAACATGTCCTAACCGTGTTTGTTTTTCTTTGAACTGGAATAAATGCTGCTGCTGTGCTCTTTGCTGAGTTTAGGAGGTCGCCCCCGTGGTCGCTTCAGTTGAGACTCTCCTTTCTCTGTTTTGATGTGCACCTCTGTCAACAAAATTAAATGTCAGACATTTACTTAAGCTCACTGTCACTGTGGAATACAGAACCTTACATACAATGACTGTGTAATGTGAGGATTTTTATGTGTGCTGGTTAGATCACTCTTTCTGACAAGAAAACAGCTGAATGGAGACAGGTAACTTTCTTAAGTCACACTTATACTGAATTCCACACTTCATAACAACTTCACCAAACTAACCAATCAGAAGCTAGGACTTAGACTGAGGTAAACATGAGAGAATCAGAGAAGCAGATTCAAAATAATATCATAACTGTTTTAAAGCTATAAGTATTTAAACATGTAAATATGTAAATAATAAATGTGTAACATAGATATGTAAATAGTTAACTGTGTAAAAGGTATTTTTAGTAAATTAACTTAAATATAAATTATATTAACTTCTGAACATAAAACTCTCAAATATATGAATTGACTATATATATGCTTACTTACTTGAAATTAAGGGGTAGGAAAACTCTGGGTCAGATTCACCACTGCCAGACTCTGGTGAGCCAAGGTTTGAGAATCCAAACATGCCACCTGAATACATGAGAGACATGTTATGATATACAGAATTGTTGAAAAGCTGAGCTGCAAAATAGTTGAGCAAACATGAGGATGAAATACTAACTGTTGGAGGAGGAGCTGTACTCGCTTTCTGACTGATTATCAGACAGGTACTCAGTGTCTCCCAAAGGTGTCATGGGCTCCATGGTCAGACTGGCCAGGTCATAATCATCTTTGTAGTCAAACTCTCTCTTGCTGACAGCATCTTCAGCTGTTGGTAGTGAGTGCCAATGTTAGCCCTATAATTTCCATACAGTTTTATGCTACTATGTAAAATCTTTATATAATATAATATGTACCATGGCCAATTCTAATGGTGCTGAGCAAAGGGAAGTTGAGATTATCTAGGAAGTTGTCCAGGAGCTGGCAGGTCTCATTCAGCTCTGGTCCTGACAGGCTCTGAAGATCTGGGAAGCAAAAAGTAACAAAAATTAAAAATGTATTGACTGTAATTTCTAGGGTTTTATATTAACATATAACTGGTAAATTTGATTTATAGATGAAAATGTATCATTTAATTATGTCATAATACATGTGTGTCACAGTCTTTTTCCTTGACTCGGTTACCAAAATCTAGACTAGAGACCAGCACTTGAATAACTCAAACTACATATGGATATATTTCTATGAAATTATGTAAATCATTTCCACATGACAGATATAGTTTTACCATATTTGGTCTTGTGTTCTTGCAGACTCTGATGGAGGTGTAGGCCAAGCTGCGGGCCAAAGACCCCAATCATCTGGTCCCGGTTCATTTGACAGAGGGCGGGGCCGTCCATGGCACAGCAGGCTAGACTTAGGGTGCTGGCATCAAACTTGGTGCTATCTACCTGATCGCTGATCCACTCCAGAACATTTTCTGCTGTCCAGCAATGAGGGCTAATCTGCCGGTACCACTGACCTGCGAAGAAATAGCAAGAAATATTTCATATTCTTTATAGGATGGGATGCTATCTCTGTGCACTAGCTGCACTAGTCAGCATTGAACATAAATAAACATGAACATTTATAAAACATTTATAAACTGTATATTTTGTCAATTTGTCAACATTTGCTTCTTAAATTTTATGTATATCAACATTTTGTCTTTAAAGTCACACAAACAAAGGCAGAGCTGTTTCATGTGGTGGCTGCATTTTTCTGTTTGACTATTATGTTGAGTTAAACATTGGCTGCCTAGTAAATGACTGAGCAAACAGTGACTAAATGAGGTCAAAGCAAAGTTCAGATAGCTTATGGTCCCATTGGCTGAAGTTTGAAAATAAAGGATCATGTTTACTACGAGATTAGTCTTCATCTGAAACTGCTGAAGTCGACAACTATAATAATTAACTGTCCAGTGGACTAAACTTTTTTTTCCTTTGCGGTCACACAGATCACATACAACTGAATCTTGAAGCAAAACCAAAAATGAGTATCATGTAGCAGTTGTTCCTCTTACCGCTTATGTTGGAGCTGCACCCTGGATTGCTGAACTGCAGGGTGTTGATGCTGGGCAGCACACTGGGTTGCTGCGGCAGGACATCAGGGACAACAGTATGATACATGGTGAGGTTGGCACAAGTCAAGACACTACTGAGGCACATTGATGACATGGAGACACTGAGAAAGATAGAAGAAGATACTTTTTACACACCAGTTAAAAAAATGAAGAGCAGCTAAAAATATCTAATGAAAATTTTTGTTTGTCTGGCATTGTAACCTAATCAAATCTGTACCTCTTCTTAACATGACCACTCTAACATTTAAATATTTACCAAATGTCTTTTACCTGATTCCAGCACAAAAAAAGAAAAAGATCCAAGATACTCCGCAATATGACCGTGTGTTGTATAATTTTCACTATTCGAGTGCTCTCTGTCTGTTCTCTGTAAATATCATATATAATATCTGTCTCTGAGGCAAAGATGCACCTGCTGCTGCATTTAAGCATTGAACCCTAACCCTGTGGAGCTTTATATTCCTATAAAGGAGTGGGGGAAGGACTCAGGTGAGTTCAGGGGAATTCCATTTCAAACTAGCCACACCTCCATCCCTCCTCCTCCACTTTCCTGAGAACTTGATCAACAAAACAAACCTGCCCTGCTTTTTTCTCTAATCTTTTTCTCTCTCTTTCACACCATCAGTTAGGGTAAGATTATATTTGTATTTGTAGACTGGGTTAGCTTTTATAACTTTGCTTTGTCTTATTGGATTAATTTAACTGAAAATTAGTTAGGATTAGGATCTTTACTCAGTACATACATACATAACAGTAGTTTGTCATACTGGTATTTTAATTTTATTGAATGTAAATGTTGGAATATCAGTTGTCATTTTTGTAGACTGGAATCCATAAACCAATCTGTACCTTCCTAGCCAAACACAGACATAAATAAAAATATACAACGTCCATTTTTATTTTTATTTCTATTTCTATTTCTTTCTTATAATGAATAAGTATGAATTATTGAACTGTCGTGCTCTGTCATATTTTCATGACACTGCGACCTTTCACTCCCACCCAGGGTGGTGATGACAATTTCTAAAAATAGCTGCACACAGTCTGTGACAGCAAACAGCCGACTATGTGGCAGACAGATAAAACAACTTTATCAAACTGCTTTTTATTCCACAGAACTCAGTTATGTCCTGATATGTAACCAACCTTCTGTCTCTCTGATAATACAGAAACTTGCTACTCTCTCTATGCAACATGACACCTAGCAGACCTCTTAAACACAGTGTATTTATACCCTGCAGGGTATAAAGAGGTCTGCTGGGTGTCATGTTGCACAGAGAGAGTGGCAAGTTTCTGTAATGCAGGAAGTTGTAAACCTTGATGGCTTGATGTGGCTCAATGCTGGTACCTAGTGGCTGTTGATCAACTGCCAACATTACTACACATTCTACTGCTGCTACCACAAACAATGTAAATGGTCAATGGACTCTGTTTATGATGCTTTTCTAGTCCAACCACAAAGGCACTTTACACTACATGTCACATTCACCCATTCACACATACATTTAGCACAGGGGCATTATCATGTTGAATGAGATATGTAATGTAAAAGCATCTTGAGTGGTTGCAAGACTATCAAATTAAATCAAATCAGATTTTATTTGTATAGCCCAAAGTCACAAAGTACATTTGCCTTGGAGAGCTTTACAATCTGTACAGGGAGCGACACCCTCTGTCCTTAGACCATCGGTTCGAGTGAAGAAAAACTTGCCCACAAAAAACCCTTTTAACAGGGAAAAAAGGTGGAAGAAACCTCAGGAAGAGCCACAGAGGAGGGATCCCTCTCCCAGGACGGACAGACGTGCAATAGATGTCACGTGTACAGAACAAATCAACAGAGACATATTGTACAATTACAATGACTGATAAAATGACAATAAAATGACTATGAAGGTGCCATGTAAGTGCAGTCAACTTTGAAGTTATTAATGTTTGATTTAACTACTTAATTTGATTACTCATTTTTGGTGCTTCATGGGAAGCTCAGATATCTTATTAAAACAAAAAGATATTCATTCTTGTTATCCTTTTCACTATGATTAAGACTAAGATTGACTAAAACATTAGTGACTAAGATTCATTAAAACATTAAAATTTAAGGTGGATTTTATCATTTTGAACATGTTTTAACTTGTTATAATTCTAAAAGTATGGAAAGCATCTCCAATGACAGTTAATTACAGTTTCTACCTTTTGTGTTTATGTATGTTTTTTTTTTGTTTTGTTTTTTGTTTTTTTGGTAATCCACAGATGATATAGGGGTGATGTATTTATTTTCAAACAGATAGCAGCTATTGCAGTAGTATTGCACTGACTTAAGTAAAGGTTGTATCTGTGTAGCTCCTCTGCGGTTCATCAGGAGGAAGGTGAATAAGTAGGTGTGGGCAGATGGTGATGTCGACATGCATTTTTCCTGTAATCCCATTCAGCATAGCGCTTTGGAATGTGTTTCAGCCAATGATGTGTGGCAAATCTGCACATGTTTTCTCCCAAATTTCACAACATCACTCACACCCTGTTTCCACAACATGTTGGAGGAAAAGCTTAGCACGGAATGCAGTTCAGCAGGTTTCTCCTTTTTGACAACACACCAGCTTTCATGGCCTGGGGACTAAGAGGTAAATAATTCCATCATTTGTAAGACACGCTGTCTTTTTTTCCCCAGCTGTCGTTACTCTTCTACACCTGAAATGTTACTAAATGGTGGTGTTTTCCACAGGTACTATTTTTGTGCATTAATTCTGTGTTAGTCATATCTGTCATGTGCTTGTTTCTGTGATCACAGTAATAAAAATTAAATTCAAATATCAAATCAAAGCCCAGCCATATCTGGTTGTAAGAGTCATTGTTAACATTATCTATACAATACAAAACAGAATAAAAATAGCATTAAAAAACGAATATACTAGTAATATAGCTGCAAGCAGCAATGTGTCGGTTAAAGCCCTTTTCTCTCAACACAATACCAAGCAAAGTAATTTTAGTCAGTCAGTTTACGTCTGTTCAGAAAAGAAACAAATCACACACGTTTCATCATCACAAAGCCTGCAGTGGGTCAATAATGGTACACTAAAAATTTCACCGTTTTCTCTCCTTTGATTGGATTAAATCCAAATGAAGTTCTGTCCACTGGGTTTTCATGTGGCTGAAGTGTGGTGTGTTTGCATTTATTAGTATGCTAGTATTGCTTCATGTTTTGTGTTACAGCTAGCTGTTATTACTATTACTATTATTTCCAAAGAGAGAGAGGGGGTCTCCCAGCAGTCTAGTCCTATAGCAGCATAACTAAGGGATATCTGAGCCAGTCTATAAGTTAAACTATACTGTAAGCTCTATCAAAAAGGAAAGTCTTAAGTCTACTCTTAAAAATGATGACCATGTTTGCCTCCCAAATCCAAAATGGTATTTTGTTCCACAGAAGAGGAACTTGATAGCTGAAAGCTCTGGCTCCCAATCTACTTTTGGAAACTATAGGAACCACAAGGAACCCAGCATTCTGACAGTGCAACAAAGTCTTAAATGTACAATATGTAAGATATTTACTGTATTTAATCATAAAATGAATATGCTGTGTCATCAGAGATTAAAGTCTGTGTAAAGTCAAAATAAATTTGTGTTCTGAGTTTGTCAGACAAAAGAAGAAAGTGTTATTAACCACCCAGCCAAATTTGAATGATCAAAAAATTAGGTGTCAAAATCAGGTAAGCTCCAGGACTGTGGGGGCGTGTCCACTGAGCGCGTCGAAGCCACGCCCACTTGGCGGAACATGCTAATTTTATGTTAATGATCACCGCGTGACGTCACGTGATCTCGTTTTAGTACTGTAACAAGCACAATATGGATGCTACAGCTAGCAGTATTATTGGTATTGTTCAGTCCTATATGTTTGAGCCACCAGAACCACAATCTGTACCGTTAAGGCTTCTATATTGTTGCGCTAGGGGGCTAATTTTAGGTCTCGTTTTAGGACCGCCCACAAAATCCTGGACTGAAAACTGGTGAAAAACTGTTTGAACCTCCACTCCACATTTCAGTAATACATTGTTCAAAGTCTTTTCACATGTTTTCAGCAACTATTTTCCAACATATTTATTGTGTTTTGAAAGAAAACATGGAATTGCCTTTACACGGACTTTAAGGAAACATGCCATCTGTTTGTGTTTTGTTTTGTGTGTTTTGATCCGGCTTGATAACCACATGGTTTATGATGAAGGTCCAGGTTGCCACATATGAAACGTACAACAGCCGTGGAAGCAAATAAAGTGAATCAACGTAGTGTACTGTTTCTGCCCGCCCTAAGAAGCTCCATGAGCAGACACGTGGTAAAACACGGTAAATATTGGAGATTATTTAAAAGATAAACACGTTTAGAGCCCAAAAGGACCCAGAGTGCCTGTTTTTTTTTTATTTACAGAGGAAATCCACCTGATTTCCTCTGTAAATCAAAAAAATAGTGTGAATGGTCATTTGTCTCTATGTGCTCTGTGATGGGCTAGAGACTTGTCCAGGGTGTACCCCGCCTCTCACCTTATGTCAGCTGGGATAGCTCCAGCCCCACTGTGACCCTGATGAGGATAAGCGGTTACAGATAATGGATGGATGAATGATTAGTTGTTGTTTTTTTTAGGTGGATCTTTTTTCTGGTTAAAATACTGACTTTGTCCACAGCAGTGTGTATCTGCCTTTTGTGCTGTGATCCCTGTCTGTTTCTTCAAACTGGGAGTGCGCTGACCAGCATCTACTGTAGGTAACACACTGACTTTGCATATACGCCATGTAACCCCACTTCAAAATACCCAAAGTATCCCTTGAAGATAGCAGCAGAAAATATGCAATGCTGTAGCCTACTGATTTTGGCACATCTTATTCTTCACAAACTACTTGATACAAATATCAAATGTCCTAGCTCAAAAAAATCAGGTTTATGCGGTTCAATTATATGAAAATAATAATATGAAATAAAGGAATGTTTAACAAAGAGATTTTGATAACTCAGGCTGTTAGAACTAAAAAAACACTGTTTTTAACACTGTACAGTAGTGTTACAGAGTAAAGCCTCATCTATGGAAGAATTATCCTATCTTTATTCAAGAGCGTAGATTTTCAGTTTGAGAGCATGATTTCTCCTTCTCGTGCTCAGATTTATTCTCCTCGTGCTCACATTTTGTGCTCGCACTCAGATTTCTGCTGCTTTCTTTCAAAATGTGTGCTTGAACTCAAAAATCACATGCTTGTGCTCACATTTCTTCTTCTTGGACACAAACATTTTACTCGTACTCAAATATGTCCTGTGCGTTGAGAGTGCAGACTTCAGATCTGAGCGCGTAGACCTCAGATCTGAAGTCTGCACTCTCAAATCTAACGTGCTTGCGCTCAGAACAAGCACGTACTCTCAGGTTGAGGTGTCTGCTCAGACTGAAGGATGTCCCTCCCTGCGCTTAAAATAGTGTGTTTCACCAGCCAATAGGGAGACAGCTAGAGTGTGGACTAATCTTGGGTGTGTTCCTTCACCCTTTTTGAGCGCTCCGTAGGGTATGGAGTTATTTTTGTCTCAAATATATCTGTAAACGCAGAGAGTGATCTACAAATGTTCCTTGATTTGCACACGTGTTTTGCTATCCACAAATACACATTTCTAATTTGTAACTTGTATTTTGGTTTTTACAAATACATGTGTATTTGTAAATATATTGGGTATTTGTAAATATATAATTTCCCATTTGTAAAAATAAAAAAGCCATTTGTAAAACTGAAAATTCTATTTGTGAAATGTGATTCAGCATGTGTGGATCACCATTCACACATACACATCTCTTTCCTCAATTATGTATTTCTGAATTTCAATTATGTATGTATGCTCTTGACGAGATCCACACAGATCCACAAACAATTACGTCGTGATTCACAAATGGCCCGCCCTCCTCACCACTAGGTGGCAGTGTTGTTCTATGTGTATATTGAACGTTATATTTATTCAGATTTCTGGCCGTAAAAAACAACATTTCAAGATATATCTGGCATTGTTTGAGGACATTTCTAGCGAGAAATGTGCGTTTTACTTTCTAAATCTATGTTGAATGAAAGCAAATTGTGTTTTATTAGTCCTATAGCGATAATTTATCCAACTGCTTAGTCACTTTGCAGTGGGCGTCATGGTTACCATAACAACAGCGGCGGAGACTCCTTTCCGGAGCATGGATCTATTACATCCATGTTCTGGAGTCTAAATCCTTGAGGCCGATCGGCCGTGATGAGTTCTGTATTTAACTGCTACACTACAGTTAAATACTACACTTCAGCCTAACCCTAACCCTAATACCAGTGTTGTGTTAGAGTCCTCTAATTACTTTTTTCGTGTAACGTAATGTGTTAGTTTCGTGCGTTAAGTAATCAGTAACTTCGTTATTTTTTAAAAAGTAATCCGTTACTTTAAGAATTTCTTTGGGCGGATCCGCCCAAAATGTTTAACGTTTTACATTTCTGTGAATATCTCTGAAACGGTTTATGATACAGAGAGGGGGCAACAGAGAAACAGCAGGCGGTGTAGAACAGAGTGTAGGGGGCAGAGGTCACACAGAGCAGAGTGACAGAGGGCCCAAAGTGACTGCAGAGTGACAGAATAACTTCATAAATACTATTTATATTGAATGACAGGAATGAAAACATTCTCATAAGTAACCAATATCTGAAAGAGCCAAATAAGAAACTGTTTTTTGATATAAGGTAGGGGAGAAAGGACAATAGGAAAGAGGCAAACCTCTTCTGTCCATAAGGTTTACTCCTCCCTCCTATCCAACCCTCTCCAAACCTCTCTCGTGCTGTCCTCCCTCTCTCCTAACCTCCTTCTGTTTCCTGTTAGGAAATAGAAGGAACTAACCTTTCCCTATCCTGACCTTCTCTCCCCTAACCCATCAACCCTTGAAAATGCCCCCTTCTACTAAGTAGAATCAGTCCCAACAGCCAAAGTATCCTCACTACACTGTTTTATGACTTACCTCTTGACATCCGGCTTTGGCTTTACTGACTGCCTCAGATCCTCAGCTGCCTTTTGACAGAGAAAAACAATTATCCCATTATTTCTCTCCATGGATATCAGCCCTAAATACACTACAAGGTATGGTAAAGGAGGAAGACAGGAATGGCATTATCTTTGTAAACAACATTGTAGAAAAAAAATGAGATTTAACACATGTAGCCCTGCTTTTACACCTTTTTAAAATTCCATACTTTATGTATGTGTGAAGTTACACTGTGGTAGGAGGTAACACACAATAAAGCTATATGTGTGTGTGTGAGAGAGAGAGAGACAGAGAGAGGGAGACAGAGAGAGACAATCAATGAATTTATCCTATTGACTCAAAATTATAGCTTTGATATCTTAAACAATTTTAAAATCACCTAAACATATCTATAAAGGAGCACAGTTTTAAATTATGCGTCTGCAGGCTGAAACTAAACAGATAGTGGAGCAAAATCCTGTTTGTGTTATATTTCTCAGATTTTACATGCTCTGTAAAAAAAACTTAATCCTGAAGTATGCTGTGTGTGTGTCTGTGTGAAACAGAGAAATAAGAATAAAATAATCTTATCTCTAAATAATTCCTTTACTGTACAGATCTAAATATCAAACACAGCTCCCAATAATATGACATAAAGATGAACAGTTCTAAACGTTGCCTAAACTGCCATCATTGTGTGGTGTTTGCTGCCACCTGCTGGGCAAAACTTGCAACAATCACATGCTGGATCCCTGGAAATTCACTTCAATTCAATTCAATTCAATTTTATTTATATAGCACCATATCATAACAAAAGTTATCTCATGACACTTTTCATACAGAGCAGGTCTAGACCGTACTCTTTATAATCAGTTCCCGAAATCACATTTTAAATATCCTTTGCCCAGTGAAGTGAATTCTATGCAGTGCCTTGAACTTTATGAGTTGTAGGTTGTAGGATTTTAAGTCATGAGTTTCGTGGACATTGGTGTTTGGAGTTACATTAGATTTGCTTTTTTTGTCCTTGTTTATGATACAGAGTCTGCTAATATAAATATTTCTTCATGTATTTTTCTAGATTTTGTCAAAGAAATCATTGAGTCCAGCTCGGATGTTTGCTGTGGTGGTGTGTGTTTATCCAAAAGCATGCCAGCATACTGGAGAACTTACAGACACAGAGTGCATCTGAGCCACTGAGTTGACCCAGAGCAAATGAAATGGAGCACTTTTATAAAGTAAGACAACTGTGATCAAACAATATGCAAATGGGTAGGACAAAGGGTAAGGGGAGGTAACAAGGGCAAGGGGAAGGCCAGTTGGCTGATAATAATTTCGTTGTCTGCTATGCTTTATAGAGTCTGTGAGTAGCTGCATACAAAGCAAAAAAAGAAAAGGTGATATGGGGCATCCCTGTCTGACCCCGCGTTTAAGGAAAAAACAAGGAGACGTACCAGCATGCAATTTCAAATCAAATCAAATCAAATCAAATTTTATTTGTATAGCCCAAAGTCACAAAGTACATTTGCCTCGGAGGGCTTTACAATCTGTACAGGGAGTGACACCCTCTGTCCTTAGACCCTCGGTTCGAGTGAGGAAAAACTTGCCCACAAAAAACCCTTTTAACAGGGAAAAAAGGTAGAAGAAACCTCAGGAAGAGCCACAGAGGAGGGATCCCTCTCCCAGGACGGACAGACGTGCAATAGATGTCACGTGTACAGAACAAGTCAACACAAACAAATTGTACAATTACAATGAATGATGAAATGACAATGAATTACAATGAATGATAAAATTACCACAGTAGCAGATATGGTAGCAATAATGACAGTAATAATATATGTAGTGGATGTTGCGCAGGATCACAGCAGCAGCCACGATCCACGAGAACCTGCTGGACGACAGAACACAAAAACTCCGGGGAAGTTCGGTTAGTAGCATGCATTAATGAGACATGTATGTCCACTGATGGTGAGAGAGAAGGGGGGGGAGGGGGGAGGAGGGGAGAGAGAGAGAGAGGGGAGGGGGGGGGGGGGGGGGGGGGGGGGGAGTCCCCCGGCAGTCTAGTCCTATGGCAGCATAACTAAGGGATGACCTGAGCCAGCCCTAACTATAAGCTTTATCAAAAAGGAAAGTCTTAAGTCTACTCTTAAAAGTGTTGACCGTGTCTGCCTCCCGAACCCGAATGGTAGTTTGTTCCACAGAAGAGGAGCCTGATAGCTGAAAGCTCTGGCTCCCAATCTACTTTGGAAACTATAGGAACCACAAGGAACCCAGCATCCTGAGAGCGCAGTGTTCTAGAGGGGTAGTAAGGTACTATGAGCTCTTTTAGATATGATGGTGCCTGACCATGAAGAGCTTTGTAAGTAAGGAGAAGAATTTTAAATTCTATTCTAGATTTGATAGGTAGCCAATGCAAGGAAGCCAAAATGGGAGAGATGTGATCTCTGATCTTGGTTCCTGTCAGAACACGTGCAGCAGCATTCTGAATTAACTGCAAAGTCCTAAGAGACTTATTGGAGCAACATGATAGCAAAGAGTTACAATAGTCCAGCCTAGAAGTAACAAATGCGTGGACTAGTTTTTCTGCATCCACTTGAGATACAATGCGTCTGATTTTGGCGATGTTACGTAAGTGGAAGAATGCAGTCCTCGAAATTTGTTTTATGTGGACATTAAAGGACAAGTCCTGATAAAAAACAACTCCAAGATTCTTTACGGTGGAGCTGGAGGCCACGGTGATCCCATCTAGAGTATCTAAGTCTCTAGAAAGAGAGTTTCTGAGGTGTTTCGGTCCAATTACAAGAACTTCAGTTTTGTCTGAATTTAACATTAGAAAATTGTAGGTCATCCAACTTTTTATATCCTTAAGGCATGCTTGGAGTTTAGTTAATTGATTTGTTTCATCAGGCTTGATCGATAAATATAATTGGGTGTCGTCAGCATAGCAATGAAAATTGATAGAGTGATTCCTAATAATGTTCCCTAAAGGAAGCATATATAAACTAAATAGGAGTGGTCCTAGTACAGAACCTTGTGGGACTCCATGACAAACTTTGGTATGCATGGAGAATTCATCATTGACGTGAACAAACTGAGATCGATCTAAGAAATACGACTTAAACCAGCTTAGGGCGGTTTCTTTGATGCCAATTTGATGTTCCAGTCTCTGTAAGAGAATTTGATGGTCAATGGTGTCAAATGCGGCACTAAGATCTAACAGTACAAGTACAGAGATGAGTCCTTTGTCTGTCTTTAATACCTTACATGTTTTTGCACAACAGTGGAAAAATAGAGGTATGATTACATCTACAGGTAAATCGATTTTGCATACAAATCTGATTTTAGCCTTATTAAAAGCTGTACAACTGCCACTTCAGATAGCAGTATGTAAGTGTGCAGCCCACACGACAGGAACAGACTTAGTTTCACAAGGAAATCGCAAAGCAGATGATGAAGCGAAGATAGCTGCTGCCAGACGAGAATACCAAGACATATACACAGCTGAAGAGATCACACACATTGACCATGACATTTTAAAAGACATGCAACAGAGCTCACCTGAATCAGAAAAACAATTTTGGGCGAACAGGGGGGCGACATTATCTGATAATGAGTTATGGAAATAACCAGAGGGCAAGTACATACTTCCAAAGAATTTATTTCGATTCGCAGCAGTATTGACGCATGGATTAACTCATGCGTCAACAGGGGGGATGTATGAGCTAATAAATAAAATATATACAGCATATGGATTCCAAAATTACGCAAAAAAATGTTGTGCATCATGTCTAGTGTGTGGAAAACAGAATGTCCAAGGTAGATTGAGACCAAGACCAGGTAAAATGCCTAATGCTCAATATCCATTTCATATGATATGCATGGATTTTATTGAATTAAATAAATGTGAAAACAAAAAGTATTGTCTAGTGATCATAGACTTATACTCAAAATGGATTGAAGTTATCCCAACCACACGAAATGATGCAATAACAGTAGCTAAAGCTTTGGCAACACATATTGCACCAAGATTTGGATTTCCAGAAATCATATAGTGATAATGGACCACATTTCAGAAATGATGTATGTAAATGATGTTGCTAAACTGAGTGAACTGTTTTCCATTAAAATGAAATATCATTGTTCTTATCATCCACAATCAGCAGGACTAGTGGAAAGAGCAAATGGTACAATCAAGGCTAAACTTAGGAAAGCCATGGACGAGACAGGAAAAGGATGGGTAACCTGTTTGCCAGCAGTAATGCTCAGTCTTCACATACAACCTAATAATACAGGACTGTCACCTTTTGAAATTTTGTATGGCAGACCTTACAGAGTACCTTTGATTAATTTCAAGGGAGATGACACAGAATGGACAGAAACAACTGTAGATTATATGAGCAAAATGTTGAAAAACAAAGAAACTGTGTCTACAGTTCTCTCACCCACAGAGCCGGTCCTCGACCAAGAGACACCTGTGAAACCAGGAAATTGGGTATTTACCAAAACGCTTAAACAGAGAATTGGAGTTCTCCGAGGTGGGAGGGTCCATTTCAAGTGCTACTCTCAACACCCACAGCAGTATGCATAGCTGAGAGAACAACGTGGATACACCTGACACATTGCAAACGAGCACCGATACCTACAGATAAGTAATAAATAAAACAGCTACTTACACCTTAGGTAGGAATTGCAATTGCTGTCCTGGTCACCTGTGGATGCTGTTGTATTCCATGTATGAGAGAATTGATACAAAGATTGATTACTACTGGACTAACGAAACAACAATTCTTCAATCCTGTCTCCGCAGTTGATGAGTTCGAGAGGCATGAGGTGATTGAAGGACGGGGTGTGGTTACAGTCGGGAATGAGGACGAGTATGAAGAATGTGTCCAGCTCGCGAGCCAATCTACATGAATGACGCACCTGTCTAGTCTTTATTCCACAGCACAATGAAGAACCTATAGAAAATCTGAAAGGAAGTTATAGTGTTCTGATGTAATGTATGCTTGAGAGAAAAAGACTGACGGCAAATTGTATATACATTTAAAGGTTTTTGTTTTGTTTTTTTTCGTCTCAGGGACAACACCCGTAGTCAGGGAAAGAGGGTCTGATGAGTGAATCAGCCTGCTCATTATTTTTCTTTATTAGATTCATAAATGTACTTATACATTTGCTGTTATCAGAATTAATATTCTTTACATTTATACTTTTACATTTAATTAGTGATTAAGCATACTGATGTGATTGTAACAATTACTAACACAAATCATTGGCCGCCGGGGCAGCAGGGCCGTGTGGAGAATTTTCCTGTCTAGAAAGTAACAGTACGAAACAATAAGAATGTTAAAGAACTGCCAGACATGTTTTTCGCTCCCACATCATCCATGATTATTTCATGGTTATTTTGAATCAACTATTTAACACTGATTAATCTTTATTCTTGTAATTATATTTTGTACCTTTTTAAAATAGTACAAACAGGGGGGAAATGTTATAAAAATTAGGATTATACTGGGGTTCAGATGTTTTAATTCTTGTAGAGAGTGTGTGTGCTTTCTGTTCTTTGCATGTCTCTTTCCCACTCCCCTTATCAGGCACGTGCTTGCTGAGGCTGGTAGGGAGAGATGATTAAAAAACGGACCAAGGACAAGAGAGACAGATGGTGATACTGCGGTAGCTGCTTAGTCAAGCCGTCAGCACCTAGGGACAGAATCCGGAATGGCATTAGCAGTTGAGTTGAGGTACAAGTACCTTCCCAAAGAGAGGGGAGGTATGGGCGGATCTTACTGTCACCACAGAGCCACCAGGGGTCAGCTCTGGACACATTCTGATTGAGGAAGGAGGAAGCTAAGTACCCATCAGTGTCAGATGTGATATTTATAGTCTCTTGGCAGTATTTATTGGACAACATACTCACTTTAATCCCTCCTCCGGACCTAGTGAAACAGGTGTTATTACCAGCATAAACAACTATGGATGGAGGAACATCAGCCCTAAACACAGATGGATAAATCAACGCCTCAATGTCTCCCAGTCTTTCTGTGACATTAATAGCCGCCCCACGGATGTTGAGGCATACGACAAAATGCTGTGAGCGAGTTCTCAAATTTTCCAAATTTAATGAAGTCGCATGCATTCAGTCCATCAATGTTTATGATGACTTACTCATATACTAATACTATTGGACATGAATATTCTGCTGTTGTTGTCCTATACTTAAACGACTGGCAAAATATCAACAGATACCAGATCAGCGGATAAGCTTCTTGGAGTGGGTTACTGTGAAATTTGAGGTGGACAACTTATACAAGGAGCCTTGTCTGCACTCGAGTCTTGCTTATAATAATGCAGCACAGTGTCAAGGGATACAGATATGTTATAAGGGATATTTATTTATCTGTAAAGTCACTGGTATCATAGACTGCAGTCTGCAGTGTAGTTAAATAGATACTGTTACGAGAATTTTTTAAGAAGAACTCTTGAATAAGGAAGACTGGATTCAAAGTATCAAAGTTTAAGTTGAATTTATTATTCTTGTACAAGAAGGAGAATTTAACAGTGCAACACACAAAAGGGGTTACAGTGAAAAGGCTCCCTGAGGAGCTCTGCCAGTTGGTTCTTATACAATTTTCATAAAATGGGCTGTCTCGGATATCTCCCCACTAACAATTTCCTTTTTTGGTCTTCCACTTAGTAATGAACATTATGTTTCTTGTCCGAAAGGACACCTCCCCTAACCTGTCTCTCTTGTCCTTGGTCCGTTTTTTAATCATCTCTCCCTACCAGCCTCAGCAAACACATGCCTGATAAGGGGAGTGGGAGAGACATGCAAAGAACAGAAAGCCCACACACTCTCTATAAGAATTAAAACATCTGAACCCCAGTATAATCCTAATTTTTTATAACATTTCCCCCTGTTTGTACTATTTTAAAAAGGTACAAAATATAATTACAAGAATAAAAATTAATCAGTGTTAGATAATTGATTCAAATAATCATGGATGATGTGGGTGCGAAAAACCTGTCTGGCAGTTCTTTAACATTCTTATTGTTTCGTACTGTTACTTTCTAGACAGGAAAATTCTCCACACGGCCCCGCTGCAATTATTGTGTTAGTAATTGTTACAATCACATCAGTATGCTTAATCACACATTAAATGTAAAAGAATAAATGTAAAGAATATTAATTCTGATAACAGCAAATGTATAAGTACATTTATGAAACTAATAAAGAAAAATAATGAGCGGGCTGATCGACTTATCGGACCCTCTTTTCCTGCCTACAGGTGTTGTCCCTGAGACGAGAAAACCCCAAAAAACCTTTAAATGTAAATACAATTTGCCGTCAGTCTTTTTCTCTCAAGCATACATTACATCTGAACACTATAACTTCCCTTCAGATTTTCTATAGGTTCTTCATTGTGCTGTGGAATAAAAAATAGACAAGTGTGTCATTCTCAGCAGGTGCTCCTCCTCTCATGGGCGCGTAGATTGACTCTTCTACCTGATCGAGCTGGGCACATTCTTCATACTCGTCCTCATTCCCGACTCTAACCACACCCCGTCCTTCAATCACCTCATGCCTCTCGAACTCATCAACTGCGGAGACAGGCTGATAGAACAATTGTTGTTTCGTTAGTCCAGTAGTAATCAATCTTTGTATCAATTCTCTCATACATGGAATACAACAGCATCCACAGGTGACCAAGACAGCAATTGCAATTCCTACCTAAGGTGTAAGTGGCTGTTTTATTTATTACTTATCTGTAGGTATCGGTGCTCGTTTGCAATGTGTCAGGTGTATCCACGTTGTTCTCTCAGCTATGCGTACTGCTGTGGGTGTTGAGAGTAGCACTTGAAATGGACCCTCCCACCTCAGAGAACTCCAATTCTTCTGTTTAAGCGTTTTGGTAAATACCCAATCTCCTGGTTTCACAGGTGTCTCTTGGTTGAGGACCGGCTCTGTGGGTGAGAGAACTGTAGACACAGTTTCTTTGTTTTTCAACATTTTGCTCATATAATCTACAATTGTTTCTGTCCATTCTGTATCATCTCCCTTGAAATTAATCAAAGGTACTCTGTAAGGTCTGCCATACAAAATTTCAAAAGGTGACAGTTCTGTATTATTAGGTTGTATGTGAAGACTGAGCATTACTGCTGGCAAATAGGTTACCCATCCTTTTCCTGTCTCGTCCATGGCTTTCCTAAGTTTAGCCTTGATTGTACCATTCGCTCTTTCCACTAGTCCTGCTGGTCTTGGTCTCAATCTACCTTGGGCATTCTGTTTTCCACACACTAGACATGATGCACAAAAATTTTTTGCGTAATTTTGGAATCCATATGCTGTATATATTTTATTTATTAGCTCATACATCCCCCTGTTGACGCATGAGTTAATCCATGCGTCAATACTGCTGCAAATCGAAATAAATTCTTTGGAAGTATGTACTTGCCCTCTGGTCATTTCCATAACTCATTATCAGATAATGTCGCCCCCGTGTTTACCCAAAATTGTTTTTCTGATTCAGGTGAGCTCTGTTGCATGTCTTTTAAGTTGTCATGGTCAATGTGTGTGATCTCTTCAGCTGTGTATATTTCTTGGTATTCTTGTCTGGCAGCAGCTATCTTCGCTTCATCATCTGCTTTGCGATTTCCTTGTGAAACTAAGTCTGTTCCTGTCGTGTGGGCTGCACACTTACATACTGCTATCTGAAGTGGCAGTTGTACAGCTTTTAATAAGGCTAAAATCAGATTTGTATCCAAAATCGATTTACCTGTAGATGTAATCATACCTCTATTTTTCCACTGCTGTGCAAAAACATGTATGTAAAAGCATATGCACTATCAGTATAGACAGTTATTCTCTTCCCTGCTCCTAATTTGCATGCTTCAGTTAGTGCAATCAGTTCTGCTGCTTGAGCTGAGAGGTGGGGTGCGAGTGCTCTAGATTTTAACACTTTGTCTATAGTTACCACTGCATATCCACTACTGTTAGTCCCATCTGGTTTCTTTTTGCATGATCCATCTACAAACATCACTACATCCGGATTTTGTAACGTCACGTCAGTTCAATCCGCTCTTGGCAACACTTTTTCTGTTGTTTCAGCTACACAATCATGTTTAGCACCTTCTTTTTCGTTTGGTAGTAGCGTTGCTGGATTTAAACTTGTACACCTTTCAATAGTTAGATGAGGCTGGGAGAGTAGGATAGTCATACAACTGAGATGTCGAACTGGAGACATGAAGGCTATTTTTGACTGTGTCAGTAGAGCATCTACAGCATGTGACACCTTCAGTGTTAATGGATGAAACAAGACAATTGTAGCTGAACTCTGTATTGCTAAGGCTCTGGCCTGTACAGCTTGCAGACATGTGGCATTGCTCTGGCTATTGGATCTAATTTAGACGAATAGTATGCTCTAAGTTTTCCTCCAAAAGGTTGGGTTAACACACTAGTCATAAATCCACTTCTAGCATCACACATTTGTATAAATGGTTTCTTATAATCTGGGAGTGCTAAAACTCCTGAACTCACTAGTAATTGTTTTACTTGTACAAACGCATGTTCCCCCCCAGAGTCCATGTGATCACATCATTAGCTGCCATGGGTTGATCATAGATAAGCATTTGAAGTGGATGTTACTTCAGCATAATTTGCAATCCATGCTCTACAGAAGTAGAGCATGGATTGCAAGGAAGAAGTCTGTGGTTTGGGTGCATGTAATATTGCAGTTTTTCTATTTTCATCTAGGCGTTTACCTTCAAGAGAGATATTGAAACCTAAATATTTCACTACTTGTTTCCATAGTTGCAATTTATTTTTGCTTACTTTGTGGCCCTGTTCTGCTAAGTATTTTAATAGAGCAACAGTGTCAGTTTAATACGGAAGAGGATTAGGGCCACATAAAAAAAAAAAAAAATCTCAGAATTCTGACTTTTAAACTCAGAATTCTGACTTTTAATCTCAGAATTCTGACTTTTAATCTCAGAACTCTGACTTTTAAACTCAGAATTCTGACTTTTAAACTCAGAATTCTGACTTTTAAGTGGAACCTGCAGGACTACTTCGCTTCACTTGAGCACTAGAAGAGACTGTGAAGAGAAGAGAAAATGTCGGACTTGAGCGATTTTTTGTGCCTCCGAGGGGTCCCAGAAGACGCAATTAAACTGATGGAAGAGGAAAAGGTGAGTGAAAAGTCAATATGAGTTGGTTTGCTGGCTGGTGTTTGTAAAAGAGAAGCTGTAACAGAAATGAAGCATGTAAGGTGCAGACACAGGTTAGTTAGTAGTACATTTGTTAGCTAATATGGTTGGGCGATATTGGCGAATGATGTTGGACGTTCGTTGCTGGTTTCTTGTTTGGGGGCAATTTTTTATCATTATATCTAGCTAATATGACTATTGGTCTGCCCCCGGAGAACCGGTGAGAGCCGGGGCCAGGGACGCCGTAGACATACACGCAACCACCTGCACAAATTTACCGGAGATCGCCCGCTGTTGGACTGGCGATGATAGCCCGACAACAATGTTAAAATGTCACCCAACGCTGTTAGCTAATATTATTGCAAACGAACGATATGAATGTAAACGCCTTGCTCTGGCGGACACTGTATTAGTTACCGCAGAGGCTCTGGTCATTTTTACCTTCTCACCACAGGGTATTCTAACGCTTGACTGTTTGAATGGGATTGTAATCACAGGACGATGTTCGCAATGTAATCTATTACAACAGGTTGTGTTATGATTTGAATAGCTGAACAGCATGTGAACATCACATCCCCTATAAATGTGTGGTTTGTCACTTTATCATTTATTTTTTCCTCACTCGAACCGAGGGTCTAAGGACAGAGGGTGTGACTCCCTGCACAGATTGTAAAGTCCTCTGAGGCAAATGTACTTTGTGACTTTGGGCTATACAAATAAAATTTGATTTGATTTGATTTGATTTTGATGTATCATTTCAGAGCAAAATATTGGAAAAATAGAAGGTTATTGATGTTGATCAGCACAGGACTGAAATCACAGATTAGTAAATTAGGATATTAAATAAAAAAAGCTTTTGTTTCTTGTTCCATTATTGTACTGACCCTGCATACAAAGATATCCTGTAGATTTAGATCGTTATTTCCCTACTGACAATAGTGATGAAAATTGTTTCTTTTCTTTCTTTTCTTGTGCAGATTGACACCGATGTCATCGTTCTGATGGATGATGCAATTCTGGCAAATTACATCCCGTCCTATGGAGACCGAATCGCTGTCTTCAATTTTTGCAAAAGTAAAAAGCCCCTCTCAAAAAGAAAGCAAGGCCTTTTAGAAAAACTGCGTGAGAAAATGAAATTAAGAAAAGAAAATGGCAAACAAGACCAATCACATACAGACACAAGAACAACACAGACAAAGAAGCTTAAAACAACCCAAAATGTAGAGATAGGATGGATTCACTGTGATGGTAAATGGCCAAACAGGTGAGGGCAAAGCCGGGAGGTGGCACCAGAAAAATGCAATTGGCAATCAATGCTGGATTAAAGGACATCCTTCAAGAAGGAATTTTTTTTTTTTCTAATGGAATATCTTGTAAAGAATCAGAATCAGATTTTGAGTTTGAGGTATGGGACTTTAAACAGAACCACCTTACTGATGACACTGGCCTGTCTGTTGGCACTATGTATGAAACTGCAAAGATGTCAATGTTACGCTTTTACATTGCAACCAGGCCAAAAGAACCTGAAGATGAATCCAGTGAGACTTCTGAAGTAATCCTTGTCTCGACACACAGTGGCAATAAAATCAATGGAGCAGAACGCAAGTTGGAGATGTCATTGTTGAATTTGATGGCTTCCAGACTGTTTTAGAAACGTCTGACTCTGAAATTACCTTTGGTCCCCAACACAGCACTGAAGAAGAAACAGACAACACATTGATCTATGAGAGTTTTCCTATGCCTACCAGCCCAGCTCATCCAGAGGATGTGACAATCACCATACATCATGCTAACACTTTACATGACATGATTACTGCTTTCTCTGATGCAGAGATTCTGAACAAAGCACTGAATGTAAGACACATACTTCCAATAAAGAAGAAGCAGGGAGTGGATCTGGGGTACTGAGAGATGTTCTCAGCTGTTTCTGGCAGGAATTCTATGATCGATGCACACTTGGTGCAACAGTTAAAGTGCCCTTCATTCGCCATGATTTTCCCACAGAAAAATGGAACGCAATTGGCAGAATCCTTTTGAAAGGTTACCAAGATTGTCAGTATTTGCCAAACAAACTTGCACTGCCCTTCCTTGAACAGGTGATTTATAACAATGTGTACAGTGATCTGAAGGCATCACATTTCCTGCAATTTGTGAGCAACCAGGAACGTGAGGTCTTGATTCAAGCAATGAGTGATTTCTCAGCAGCTGACTTTGATGATCTTGTGGAAGTTCTGGACAGCTATGGCTGTAGAAGCAGAATCACCGCTGAGAATCTTCCTACAATACTTGGTGAAATAGCACACAAAGAACTTGTCCAAAAACCAATGTTTGTTATCGACTGCTGGAGGGAGATCACCCATCATCATTTCTTCCTCAGTCCAGACGCACTAACCAAGTTGTTCTCTGATCTGCAACCAACCACCAAAAAAGTCTGTAAACTGCTGAGGTTTGATGTTGATTTGACTCCAAAACAAAAGGAAGTCGCTAATCATCTCAAAAGATTCATCAGAGAGCTAGATGAAAGTAAACTTCCCAGATTTCCGTTCAGAATTTAATGCAGTTCTTGAAAGCAGCATCTGGGTAATGGACATTGTCTAGATCAGCCATCACCACACTAATCCTGTTTTCATTTTTGAACTAATTATGTAGAGATCAGATAAAATAAGAGATAACAACAACAAGATAATTATTGCAGTACATAGGACCTATAGTATATAGCAGTATTTAGGACCTATAGTAAGCACTTCAGCATGGCCCTTAATAGTTAAAGAGAACTTACTCCAGCTGTGCAGAATGAAGCCCACCTTTGGCCACAAAACTCCAGTTTCTACTTTCATCTGCAAGTAGCACACTGTTCTTTACCAAAGTCAAAGTTCTCAAACTGCACAACACAATTCTTCTGGTGTAACTGAAATATGTTTTGTTCATGTAATTGAAGGCCTAGATTCCAAAAGCAGCAAGAACAGTGCCATGTTTTACCACTACTGTTATGTAATGAAAGTGGATTTTAGCTGTAGATGTAATGAAATTGCATTTTGGCTTCCTTTTTCTTTTTTATACTATGGTCTAGTTTTGTATTTTCAATTTTTCATTTGTCACCTTTTAAAGAAGGCACTATACAATACACAGAGATAATATACAGATAGTTTTCAGTTTTTACATTACACATCTTGTGGCCAATTTGATATTAGCAATACCCAATCTGTTAATTGTTGTTTGTCATCCTTGTGCCAAATTCTCATGTTTTCAGGATTCATGCTAATCTTAATTCAGTACCAGAAAGTATTTCTTCGTTGCTAATCTGGCATATAGCTTTAGTATAGCTGTATGCATGTCTTCTTAAGCAATGCTCGTTGGTTCTTACATGATCTTATGTGAATAAAATGTTACTTCTTCCACACCTTTGTATTCAGATCTTCAGTTGAATGTTTGTCTAATGTTGATCAAGCTCCCTATCCATATGGGTAAAAAGTAATGGGGTAAACAAGTTGTTGCATGTTACAAAGTGTTTTATTATCATTCATATTGAACACACATGGCAAAGGCATTAGTAAGCTGTCAAGTGTGTGGACAACTGACACGTAAAATGCACACTGCATTATATGGGCATTCTGAGAACAGCGCTCTGAAATTACCAATAGCTGACTAATTATAGTATTTTACTCAAACTTGGGGCAGTAGTACAAAAATGTATTTAACATCAAAATACGTGAGTACATGGAATATTAAGGCCTACATTTTGTATTCATACCTTTTTAGAAAATAAAATAACTTGCACTACAATGGTGAGAGAGATGGCAGGACCCTAAATCTGACATACTTGACCATTAACAGCTTTAGACCCCAAATTACATTAATTTGTGACCTTTTGTACAGCACAATCTTTGCAAAAAACAAACAAACAGACAAAACATTTCACTGATTACCTTTCATAAAAATTTACAACTACAGTTTTGTTATTTTTATAAGGGTCTTAAGTTGTAGTTGTACAGTAGTGTATTTCACTTCACTTTTTCCTTAACTTGGTTGAAACCAGAACAGATTAGCAAAATATCATCTCTCGGGGGAGTAAATTGTGCTAAGTTAGATGACATTGCCATTGAAAAGATAGTCAGACTTTCACAATATCCTTATGGGAGTCTTGTGAATCTATACTTTTTTCCTCTATACTGAAATGCAAACCAAAATTGATCTTCCTCGTGAAGTGGTATAGAGAAAAACACATTAGCTAAATCTACCACTGTAAAATATTTAGCTTTTGGATTGAGTTCATTTAGTTATGCAACTTGGTCCTGTTTGAATTAGATCTAAACTGTCTTTGTTTTAGGATCGCTTATTTTTAGTGGTTTGGTCAAAAGTTCAATAGTTACATGCCCTGTGGCTGACTTAACTCTCAAAACACTATTTAGCTGCAAAGGAAAATTTGTTCCTGTTTCACTACATCGCACGACTGTTCTGCGGGCTCCAGTGTCACACAAAAAAGTTATTACTTTCCCTTGCACTTCTAATTTTATCCATGGTTAGTTCCTTCCCTTCCTGTGATAGTAAAATCTCAGCTGTTTGCAACAATAGAATCTCATCTACCTCTGCCTCATCATCCATTGCTGTGCTTGTGTCTGTGATGTCATCTATCTCTGTCTGTGTGTGTGTGTGCGTGTGTGTCTACATGACCTGCTTCTGGAGTCAGTCATGCGGCATGATCCGCTCCTTCGCCTCCTCCCGCTCTCCATCCTCCCCTCCTCCCTCTCTTCTTTGGAGCTTTGCAGTCTCTCGCATAGTGTCCAGATTTTCCACAATTGTAGCACGAATCTTTGTCCATTCTTCTGTTCACACCACCTCCACGTCCTCTCCCCCTCCCATGGTTATCTCGGAAGAAAAGTTCACCAGTGTTACTATCATAACACAAAAATGCATTTGTATCTTTTTTCTTTTTTGCTTCAATTGTTTCTTCTGCATGAATTGCATAATCAATGGTCCTCTCAACTCTGTGTCTCATTTGCATGTGTGGTGTGGCCATATACTGTACCGCTTCGTGTCTTTAGAGGAGACTGAGGGATCTGTGGAGCCTTCTCTCCCCTTCGTGGAGTGACATTAACCCTCAGGAAGGGGTTGTGGGGTGAGTGGACGGGAGGCAGCAGAGCAGTTTGTCGTGCAGGGGGAGGAGGAGGTTGAGGTGCTTCTCCTTCTATTTTCTTTCTCTGAATACCAGCTTGTCTGGCCCTAGCTTCTATTAGCCACAACTTGGACTGTAACAGTCCTTCTTTCCTTGATTTACCTTTCCTTTTCTCCTTCTCACTAATAGCTTTCACCAACTCTTCACATTCATCTAATCTTCCTACAAAATCATACTTCTTCTGCCATCTCTTAAGATATTTAACATTATCAGGATGTAATGTTTCCATACATTTGGCATCTCCACTATATTGTTCTATTTTATGACTCTGACAGTTATCCATTTAGAGGGCATAAATTTTTTTATTTTATTTTATTTATTTTTTTATTCACTTATTTATAGTTTATTCTTGTTCACATATGATAAGATTATTTTACTTCTCTTATGGTCCGATCAGCAAAATATGTGCACTTTTTATCTTACTGAGACTCTGTTAATAGCTATTATCATACTTATTTTTAGCCTAAGTAGAATTTATATCTATTTTAGGTATATATATAGAAAAACACCAAAGCATGCTATTTTATCGGAGTCCTAGACTCCCAGTATTACCTTTAAGTCTCTGACTGACACTATACTGACAAAGTCCCAGACTTCTCCGACGTCTTTTTGTTTACTCAGGCCTGAAAGATCAAGCTTTCCAATTGTCATTCCAAAGACATTACCCTCCGAGTCTATTACGGAGGCACCCCTCTAAGTTCCTACCCGAACTGAGGCTCTCTGGACAATGATCAAAATTCAACTTACCCTCTCTTTTTTTTTTCTTTTCCAAATCCTGTGGGTCCGTCTCCCTTTTTTCTCTCTCTCTCTCTCTCTCTCTTTTTGTTGTGGTTTGCCCCGTCACTGCCTCCTCTCTCAGCTGGTCCTGGCCTATGCCAAAACGGGGTTTTAAGAACCTTGTGGCGGAGGTTTTTTTTTAGTCAATACACCTGCAGGTTTTTTCCAGTGCCGTTGCTTCCAGAGGAGAACAGATATTGGGGCTCCACGTTGGGCGCCAAATGTTACGAGAATTTTTTAAGAAGAATAAGGAAGACTGGATTCAAAGTATCAAAGTTTAAGTTGAATTTATTATTCTTGTACAAGAAGGAGCGTTTAACAGTGCAACACACAAAAGGGGTTACAGAGAAAAGGCTCCCCTAACCTGTCTCTCTTGTCCTTGGTCCGTTTTTTAATCATCTCTCCCTACCAGCCTCAGCAAACACATGCCTGATAAGGGGAGTGGGAGAGACACGCAAAGAACAGAAAACACACACACTCTCTATAAGAATTAAAACATCTGAACCAGTATAATCAGTATAATCCTAATTTTTATAACAGATACACTTCACTGATAAACACACAGCTGTATAGTAACATTAGGCATAATGATCAAATAAAGTTAGTATGTCACGTCTGTAATTTGTTCATATTCTATTTCTCTCTGCATCACACTTTTTTGACAATAGTTTTTATAGGTGGAGCAAATGAACCCACCACTGCACACATTTCCTGCATTTGGTGGGTGCTCATATCCAACCCTGTATATCAGATACAGCACAGCTCTGTGCTTTTTTGCAGTGTTCTTGGAAAGGGACATGGAGTCACATGTCTCAGCTAACTCGAGAAACAATAAAAACATAACATTTCTGTGAATGTTACTGGGGCAGTTCATCCCTTGATTAAAACACCGCTTTAAAAACTGATTGCTGAATGTAGCTGAGTGATCACAGTTTTATGTACAGTACTCATGCTCGTTAATGTTACTCTCATTTAGAAACTGATCAACTGATAATAGAAACACAATCACAACATTTGGCAAGTATGTGTTTTTATGTTGTAGTTTTTTCTAAATAGCAATAGGAGGGGACATAAGTTTCAAAAGGTTATCTTGGGTGAGAAAGAATGCTTGGCAGCTCCTGTTGATGACTGAACCATCAAGGCAAACTGTGAACAGAAGAATAACATAAGAAGCAAAAGTATGCTCTTCATGTTAAAATATTTCAACTGTATCATCTTTATCATCAATTCATCAATAAACAAATCTCCATTATCTGAGCAGTAGTTGGAAGTTCTGTTCTTCAAACATAATATGCTATTATGTAAGGTCTGGCTAGTTGAGGTCTGCAATTAACACTGCCCTCTCCGCTTTAAAGAAAGGCTTGATTAAAGGTTTCTAAATCCTTGTGTTTATATAGTGAGCTCACTTTCATTACTGACTTTATTGACTTTGTTTTTGATATTCTGTTTTTACAGCCTCTCTTGCTGACATGTCTGAGGATGCACAGAAGGGATTCCAGTGTCTGGTGCTTCAAAACAAACTGAACTTACAGCTCAAATGCTAAAGTTGGAGGACTGTTACAGGAGAATCCTCAGCCATCAACCGCTCCTGGGTATTGACTTGGAGGAGGGGGAGATCGGAGAAGATGATGCAGCTGACAGTGATTTCAGCACTTCTGATGAGCAGGTGCTAGTTCACCTCCTGGACACTGCCGAGGTGCCCTTGAACAAGGCACCGAACCCCCCAACTGCTCGCAGACATTGCATGTCTATGAGCCCTTGTATGTGTGTTCAGGGTTAAAATGCATGTAAAATAATAACTGAGTGAAAAAAGAATTTCCCCGTTGAGGGATTAATAAAGTATCTCTTAGAGGACTGAGTATAAGATACCAGATCCTTTTGTCTTTGTAACTTGTGATGCCTAGACTCAACTTTGCAATTGCAGTAGTAAATTCAATCAACCATTACAGATGTACAACTCCCACCCTTCTTAAGACAAGATACCAGGTCCTTTTGTCTTTGTAATGTAATAGTAAATTCAATCAACAGACGAAAAGGTGTGGAAACACTTCCTGGGGGGGCCGTCTCCTGCAGCAGACAAAGAGGTGTGAGAGGAGTGGCCCTCAGGTATAAATATCTAGGTGTCCCCATATTCTGGATCTTTCTTCATCTTCTCCGCCCGCTTCGCTTCACCTTTTCTTTGCAAAGAAAATAAAACCTTGTTTATGGAATGCTTTCTGAGGTACTCAAAAACTCTACATAAGTTAAAAGTTTCATACACACTATAAGCACGAGGCAGCACACTCACAAGGTGAGTTTGGTTCAGTGTTTTGAACATAGACAGGTCAGTGCTGTCAGTGCTGATGTGCTTGAAGAAACAGTTCCTCAGAGAGGAGGCAGCTATGGAGAAATATGTCACCTGTGTGAATTGAGGAAGACTGTTTTAGGAATGATTTCATCACAAATATCCTCAGCCACATATTCCTGGAAATATAAAATCACATGAGCAGCCTCATATTTTACAATCACCAGCGATAACACGCCTTTTACTCACAAGAATAGTGATGTTTGGATTCAGATAATTGTAATCGCTGCCAATCAGCAGTAATTTGAAACAGAATGATACCTACGTTCAGTAGATGGTCCATAACAGTAGTTGAACGCACCAAATCAATCCACAACACAGTGCCCTCCCCTAACTGTAACCTGCATATGTAGTAAATGAAACCAAATCCTGTACCATGAAGGGCATGAAGATGAGGTTGAAAGGGCTATGTCATGTCGCCAGATAACCTTATCCCAAAAAACATAAACATTCTTCCAGTGTACATAGTAGCCTTTGTCAGGCCTAAACAAACCTGTTTAACCTATCAAATGTTACATTTATATGTCATTACATATGAAACTTTTGATTGAGCCTCCACCATCATACAAGATGTTAAACTCCTCAGATGATCTTATCTCTGTAGTCCTCTTCAATCATTCCAAGATTAATATTTGACTTTTTTAAAAAATGTTCTACTACTAAGAATACTTATATACAGCAAAACATTCAGTTTTAATGTTCTGATTTCATTTTCTTGTCTGACACAGGAGAGGCTCTGCTCATATAAAGTATCTCACTGGGATGATATGATGATGATGATGATGATGATGATGATGATATGGAGATGGATGATGATGATGATGATGATGCTGTGGAGATAGGATGATATGATGATGATGATGATGATGATGATGATGATGATATGGAGATGGGATATGATGATGATGATGATGATGATGGTGATATGTGGAGATGGGATATGATGATGATGATATGGAGATGGGATGATATGGAGTAAACAAAATCAAGCAGTATGAATGACTTGTACATTAATTTACATTATACGTATATAAGACTGAACAGCTCCAAATGTGCAATGGTCTCTGCATATTAACATGAAAGATGACATTAAAATAAGCAGAAACATAAACATGAACTCCAGCTGGTACTGGTGTAGTTAACTTCCTTTCTTTAGGCTCCTACACATATTACTGCTTACCACAGTCATCTCATACA
>CM071604.1:2410786-2432865 GCA_036365135.1 Miichthys miiuy | reverse complement strand
GATTGTTTGGGAGTCTGTCTGGGAGACTGCCTGTGTCTCTGTCTGTCTGGGTCTCTGTCTTTGAGACTGTCTTTGTCTCTGTCTGGGAGACTGTCTGTGTCTCTCTCTAAATGGTTCTCTGTCTGGGAGACTGTCTGGGAGACTGTCTGTGTCTCCTGTCTGGGAGACTGTCTGTGTCTCTGCCTGGTAGACAGTCTGTCTGTCTGGGAGACTGTCTGCGCTCTCTCTTTGACTGGTTCTCTGTCTGGGAGACTGTCTGTGTCCCTGCCTGGGAGACTGTCTGGGAGACTGTCTGTGCCTCTCTCTCTGCTTCTCTGTCTGGGAGACTGTCTGTGTGGTCTCTGTCTGGGAGACGGTCTGGGAGACTGTCTGTGTCTCTGTCTGGACTGACTGGGGACTGTCTGGGTCTCTGTGTGGAGACTGTCTGGGAGACTGTCTGTGTTCTATTTGTCTGGGAAACTGTCTGTGTGGGTCTCTGTCTCTATTTCTCTGGGAAACTGTCTGTGGGACTGACTGGGACTGTCTGGGTCCTATCTGTCTGGATCTCTGTGTGGGAGACTGTCTGGGAGACTGTCTGTGTGTCTCTGATTGGGAGACTGTCTGTGTCTCTGACTGGGAGACTGTCTGGGAGACTGTCTGGGTCTCTGTTTGTATGGGAAACTGTCTGTGTGGGTCTCTATCTTGGAGACTGTCTGGGAGACTGTCTGTGTCTGTGACTGGGACACTGTCTGGGAGACTGTCTGTGTCTCTGTCTGGGAGACTGTCTGGGTCTCTGTCTGTCTGGGAGACTGTCTCGGTCTCTCTGTCCGTCTGTTAGACTGTCTGTGTGTCTGACTGGGAGACTGTCTGTGTCTCTCTCTGGGAGACTGTTTGGGTCTCTGTCTGTCTGGGTCTCTGTTTGGCAGATTGTCTGGAAGACTGTCTGGGTCTCTGTCTGTCTGGAAGACTGTCTGGGAGACTGTCTGTGTCCCTGCCTGGAGACTGTCTGTTCTGTCTGGGAGACTGTGTCTCTCTGATTGCTTCTCTGTCTGGGAGACTGTCTGTGTGGGTCTCTGTCTGTGTCTCTGTCTGGGAGAAGGTCTGGGAGACTGTCTGTGTCTCTGTCTGGGGACTGTCTGGGAAACTGTCTGTGTGGGTCTCTGTCTGGGAGACTGTCTGTGTCTCTGACTGGGACACTGTCTGGGAGACTATCTGTGTCTCTCTGGGAGACTGTCTGTGTCTCTGTCTGTATGGGTCTCTGTGGGAGACTGTCTGGGAGACTGTCTGTGTCTCTGTCTGGGAGAAGGTATGGGAGACTGTCTGTGTCTCTGTCTGGGGACTGTCTGGGAAACTGTCTGTGTGGGTCTCTGTCTGGGAGACTGTCTGTGTCTCTGACTGGGACACTGTCTGGGAGACTATCTGTGTCTCTCTCTGGGAGACTGTCTGTGTCTCTATCTATGGGTCTCTGTGTGGGAGACTGTCTGGGAGACTCTTTGTGTCTCTGTCTGTCTGGGTCTCTGTCTGGGAGACTGTCTGGGAGACCTGTCTGGGTCTCTGTCTGGGAGACTGCTGGGAGTCTGTGTACCTGTCTGAGAGACTGTCTGTGTCTCTGTCTGTCTGGGAGACTGTCTGTGTGTCTGATTGGAAGACTGTCTGTGTCTCTGTCTGGGTCTCTACCTGTCTGTAATGGTAATGGACTGTACTTATATAGCGCCTTTCTAGTCTTCCTAACACTCAAAGCGCTTACACTACATGTCTCATTCACCCATTCACACTGATGGCATTGGCTGCCATGCAAGGTGCCAACTCTAACATTCACACACCGATGGCGCAGCCTTCGAGCAATTTGGGGTTCAGTATCTTGCCCAAGGACACTCGTCATGCAGACTTGGAGGATCAACCGGGATCGAACTGCCGATCTTCTGATTAGTGGACGACCGCTCTACCTCCGAGCCACAGCCGGACTGTGTTCTGACAGGTCGCTGGGCCGCTAATAAATGCTAAATGTGTTCGCGCTAATTGTACAGTGTTTAAATTACCGCGATAACCCTGTTATGTATGCAAGAAAACCAATGACTTACCTTCAAGATTATTTATCCGCTCCTGCTCCATTAAACTTGACCGCTGTCTTTTCCTCTGTTTTGACGGACGACGAAGCGCATGCGTCCTGTGTGCGCAGAAGGCGCATGTGCGGATTCAAACAGGAAACACTAGTAAAACTTAGTTGGTATTTCTAGGTTTATGTGCAATGACCATGAAATCTTTGACTATTATGTGAAAATACATAATAAAACTTACTCTTCCCAAACAGTTTAGTTATTACATGAATGATATATATAATTTTACGTGAATAATACCAGTTCTCACTGATACTTACAATTAGAAAATAAAATGACAGTTAACCTAACAAATATTACTACACCACAAAATCTTTTTTTTTCAGTGTGTCTGTGTGCGTCTCTGTCTGGGACACTGTCTGTGTCTCTGTCTGTGTCCCTGTCTTGAGACTGTTTGTGTCTCTGTCTGTTTCTCTGACTGGGAGACTGTCTGTGTCTCTGTATGTGGGTCTCTGTCTGGGAGACTTTCTGGGAGACTGTCTGTGTCTCTGTCTGTCTGGGTGTCTGTCTTTGAGACTGTCTTTGTCTCTGTCTGGGAGACTGTCTGTGTCTCTGTCTGTGTGGGTTTCAGTCTGGGAGACTGTCTTTGTCTCTATCTGGGAGACTGTCTGTGCCTCTGTCTGGGACACTGTCTGTGTCTCTGTATGTGTGTTCTGTCTGGGAGACTGTGTCTCTGTCTCTCTGGGTCTCTGTCTGTGAGACTGTCTTTGTCTCTGTCTGGGAGACTGTCTGTGTCTCTGTCTGGGAGACTGTTTATGTCTCTGTCTGGGAGACTGTCTGTGTCTCTGTCTGTCTGGGTCTATGACTGGGAGACTGTCTGGGAGACTGTTTGTGTCTCTGTCTGTCTGGGTCTCTGTCTGGGAGACTGTCTATGTCTCTGTCTGTCTGGGTCTCTGTCTGGGAGACTGTCTGTGTCTCTGTCTGTCTGGGTCTCTGTCTTTGAGACTGTCTTTGTCTCTGTCTGGGAGACTGTCTGTGTCTCTGTCTGTGTGGGTTTCAGTCTGGGAGACTGTCTTTGTCTCTATCTGGGAGACTGTCTGTGCCTCTGTCTGGGACACTGTCTGTGTCTCTGTATGTGTGGGTCTCTGTCTGGGAGACTGTGTCTCTGTCTCTCTGGGTCTCTGTCTGTGAGACTGTCTTTGTCTCTGTCTGGGAGACTGTCTGTGTCTCTGTCTGGGAGACTGTTTATGTCTCTGTCTGGGAGACTGTCTGTGTCTCTGTCTGTCTGGGTCTATGACTGGGAGACTGTCTGGGAGACTGTCTGTGTCTCTGTCTGTCTGGGTCTCTGTCTGGGAGACTGTCTATGTCTCTGTCTGTCTGGGTCTCTGTCTGGGAGACTGTCTGTGTCTCTGTCTGTCTGGGTCTCTGTCTGGGAGACTGTCTATGTCTCTGTCTGTCTGGGTCTCTGTCTGGGAGACTGTCTGTGTGGTCTCTGTGTCGGAGACTGTCTGTGTCTCTGTCTGTCTGGGTCTCTGTCTGGGAGACTGTCTGTGTCTTAGTCATTTTCTGAGTCTCTGTCTGGGAGACTGTCTGGGTCTGAGTCTTTTTCTGAGTCTATGTCTGTGTAGGAGACTGTGTCTTTTTCTGCGTCTCTGTCTGTCTGGGAGACTGTCTGGGACACTGTGTCTTTGTCTGTCTGTGTCTCTGTCTGGGAGACTGTCTGGGAGACTGGCTGTGTTTCTGTCTGTCTGGGAGACTGTCTGTGTCTCTGTCTCTCTGGGTCTCAGTCTCGGGAGACTGTCTGGGAGACTGTCTGGGTCTGTCTGGGACACTGTCTGTTTCTCTTTCTGTCTGGGTCTCTGTCTGGAAGACTGTCTGGGAGACTGTCTGTGTCTCTGTCTGTGTGGGTCTCTGTCTGTGTCCCTGTCTGGGAGACTGTCTGTGTCTCTGTCTGTCTGGGTCTATGACTGGGAGACTGTCTGGGAGACTGTCTGTGTCTCTGTCTGTCTGGGTCTCTGTCTGGGAGACTGTCTGTGTCTTAGTCTTTTCTGAGTCTCTGTCTGGGAGACTGTCTGGGTCTGAGTCTTTTTCTGAGTCTATGTCTGTGTAGGAGACTGTGTCTTTTTCTGCGTCTCTGTCTGTCTGGGAGACTGTCTGGGACACTGTGTCTCTGTCTGTCTGTGTCTCTGTCTGGGAGACTGTCTGGGAGACTGGCTGTGTTTCTGTCTGTCTGGGAGACTGTCTGTGTCTCTGTCTCTCTGGGTCTCAGTCTCGGACACTGTCTGGGAGGCTGTCTGGGTTTCTGTCTGGGACACTGTCTGTTTCTCTTTCTGTCTGGGTCTCTGTCTGGAAGACTGTCTGGGAGACTGTCTGTGTCTCTGTCTGTGTGGGTCTCTGTCTGTGTCCCTGTCTGGGAGACTGTCTGTGTCTCTGTCTGTCTGGGTCTATGACTGGGAGACTGTCTGGGAGACTGTCTGTGTCTGTGTGTGTGTCTCTCTGGGAGATTGTCTGGGAGACTGTCTGTGTCTCTGTCTGTCTGGGTGTCTGTCTGTGTCCCTGTCTGGGAGACTGTCTGTGTCTCTGTCTGTCTGGGTCTATGACTGGGAGACTGTCTGAGGGACTGTCTGTTTCTCTGTCTGTCTGTCTGTGTTTGTGGGTCTCTGTCTGGGAGATTGTCTGGGAGACTGACTGTGTCCTGTCTGTCTGGATCTCTGTCTGGGAGACTGTCTGTGTCTCTGTCTGTGTGGGTCTCTGTCTGGGAGACTGACTGTGTCTCTGTCTGTCTGTGTTCTGTCTGGGAGACTGTCTGTGTCTGTCTCTCTGGGTCTTTGTCTGGGAGATTGTGTCTCTGTCTGTCTGGGTCTATGATTGGGAGACTGTCTGGGAGACTGAATGTGTCTCTGTCTGTCTGGGTCTCTGTCTGGGACACAGTCTGGGAGACTGTCTGTGTGTCTGTATGTCTGGGTCTCTGTCTGGGAGACTGTCTGGTAGACTGTCTGTGTCTCTGTCTGCCTGGGTCTCTGTCTAGAAGACTGTCTGAGAGACTGTCTGTGCCTGTCTTGGTCTCTGTCTATCTGGGTCTCTGTCTGGAAGACTGTCTGGGAGACTGCCTGGGAGACTGACTCTGTCTCTGTCTGTCTAGGAGACTGTCTGTGTCTCTGTCTGTCTGGGTCTTTGTCTGGTAGGCTGTCTTTGTCTCTGTCTGGGAGACTGTCTGTGTCTCTGACTGGGAGACTGTTTATTTCTCTGTCTGTCTGGGAGACTGTCTGTGTCTTTGTCTGTGGGTCTCTGTCTGGGAGACTGTCTGTTTCTCTGTCTGTCTGGGAGACTGTCTGGGAGACTGTCTGTGTCTCTGGCTGTCTGGGTCTCTGTCTGGGAGACTGTCTGGGAGACTGACTGTGTTTCTGTTTGTCTGGGTGTCTGTCTGGGAGACTGACTGTGTCTCTGTCTGTCTGGGTCTCTGTCTGGGAGACTGACTGTGTCTCTGTCTGGGAGACTGTCTATGTCTCTGTCCGTGTGGGTCTCTGTCTGGGAGACTGTCTGGGAGACTCACTGCGTCTCTATCTGTCTGGGAGACTGTTTGGGAGACTGTCTGTGTGGTCTCTGCCTGGGAGACTGTCTGGGAGACTGACTGTGTCTCTGTCTGTCTATCTGTCTGCCTGGGTGTCTGTCTGTCTGTATATCTGTTTGTCTAGGTGTCTGTGTTCTGTGTTCTGCCCTCTGGTGAAGGTTATGATCTGCCCTTTAATTTATCTCATTAATTCATGTTATGTTAAAAATGTTAAAAAGAAAATACTATTTACAGCTAAAAAAGGTGATAATATTAAGTTGGTTACATTATTTCATGGTATGCTCTTATTTTGAAGGTGTCTAAGAGATACGCTAGGTATTATGGGACAGACGAGTTGTAAACAAACGAAGCTCTGACAAACGATGGAAGTTTTCCTAGCGTCTTAATTCTGTCTTGACACCGTCTGCAAGCAATGGCTGTAAGTTTTGGTCATTCAGCACCTTAAAGCACAAGTTTGACTGTCTTACATGTATTTTCTGTTTAGAAGAAAAGTTCGTTTTGTATATCTGTTTTGATAGCAGTAAATCACTTTGTTAGCATTAATGCTAATCGAGAAGCATTTTAGCCTATTGTTTTGATTGTGTTAGTGTGCTAAGAGATATTTTCTCTCTTGTTTACAGTTTTACTCAGAGTGTTTCACCTGTCATGTTTTGGAAAATAAAGGAACAAGGCGCTCACTTCCTGGCTCGTGAAAATTGAGTTTGGCTCACTGTTTACCTATGTTTAAATACTGGACGTATAACACATAGTGAGAACAGTATACTCTGTCTCTCTGGTGTCTATCTATTTGCCTGTATCCCTGTTTGGGTGTCTGTCTAGGTGTCTGTCTGTCTATCTGGGTGTCTGTCTATTTGTCTGTGTCTCTGTCTAGATGTCTGTCTGGGTGTCTGTCTGTCTGGGTGTCTGTCTGTCTAGATGTCTGTCTGGGTGTCTGTCTAGGTGTCTGTCTGTCTGGGTCTCTGTCTGGTTGTCTGTCTGTGTATATTTCCGTCTGGGAGTCTCTCTGTCTGTATGTCTGTCTGGGTGTCTGTGTCTCTGTCTGGGTGTCTGTTTAGGTGTCTGTCTAGGTGTCTGTCTATCTGTCTGGGAGTCTGTCTGTGTCTATCTGTCTGGGTGTCTGTCTGTGTCTCTGTCTGTCTGGGAGTCTGTCTGTGTCTCTGTCTGTCTGGGTGTCTGTTTGGGTGTCTGTCTGTCCAGGTGACTGTCTGTCTATCTGTGTCTTTTTCTGGATTTCTTTTTGTATCTCTGTCTGCCTGGGTGTCTGTCTGTGTCTCTGTCTGTCTGTATGTCTGTGTCCCTGTCTGTCTGTCTGGGAGGGTGTCTGTCTGTCTGACTGTCTGTCTGTGTTGCTTTCTGTCTGTTTGTCTGTCTGTATCTCTGTCTGGGTGTCTGTGCCCGTCTCTGTTTGTCTTGGTGTCTGTGTCTCTGTCTGTCTGGGTCTCTGTCTTTGAGACTGTCTTTGTCTCTGTCTGGGAGACTGTCTGTGTCTCTGTCTGTCTGGGTCTCTGTCTGGAAAACTGTCTGGGAGCCTCTCTGTGTCTCTAGCTGTCTGGGTCTCTGTCTGGGAGACTGATGGTGTTTCTATCTGTCTGGGAGACTTTCTGGGAGACTGTCTGTGTCTCTGTCTGTATAGGTCTCTGTCTGGGAGACTGTCTGGGAGACTGTCTGGGTCTCTGCCTGTGTGCGTCTCTGTCTGGGAGACTGTCTGTGTCTTTGTCTGTCTTGGTCTCTGTCTGGGAGACTGTCTGTGTCTCTGTCTTTCTGGGTCTATGACTGGGAGACTGTCTGGGAGACTGTCTGGGTCTCTGCCTGTGTGCGTCTCTGTCTGGGAGACTGTCTGGGAGACTGACTGTGTCTCTGTCTGTGTCCCTGTCTGGGAGACTGTTTGTGTCTTTGTCTGTCTTGGTCTCTGTCTGGGAGACTGTCTGTGTCTCTGTCTTTCTGGGTCTATGACTGGGAGACTGTCTGGGGACTGTCTGGGTCTCTGCCTGTGTGCGTCTCTGTCTGGGAGACTGTCTGGGAGACTGACTGTGTCTCTGTCTGTGTCCCTGTCTGGGAGACTGTTTGTGTCTCTGTCTGTTTCTCTGACTGGGAGACTGTCTGTGTCTCTGTCTGTGTCGGTCTCTGTCTGGGAGACTGACTGTGTCTCTGTCTGTGTGGGTCTCTGTCTGGGAGACTGTCTGTGTCCCTGTCTGTCTGGGTCTCCGTCTGGGAGACTGTCTGTGTCTCTGTCTTTCTGGGTCTATGACTGGGAGACTGTCTGGGAGACTGTTTGTGTCTCAGTCTCTCTGGGTCTCTGTCTGGGAGACTGTCTGTGTGGGTCTCTGTCTGGGAGACTGTCTGTGTCACTGTCTGTGTGGGTCTCCGTCTGGGAGACTGTCTGTGTCTCTGTCTGTCTGGGTCTCTGTCTGGGAGACTGTCTGTGTCTCTGTCTGTGTGGGTCTCAGTCTGGGAGACTGTTTGGGAGTCTGTCTGGGAGACTGGAGACTGTCTGGGAGACTGTCTGTGTCTCTGTCTGTCTGGGTCTCTGTCTGGGAGACTGTCTGGGAGACTGTCTGTGTCTCTGTCTCTCTGGGTCTCTGTCTTTGTGACTGTCTTTGTCTCTGTCTGGGAGACTGTCTATGTCTCTGTCTGTCTGGGTCTCAGTCTGGGAGACTGTCTGTGAGAGTGTCTGGGTTTCTGTCTGGGAGACTGTCTGTTTCTCTTTCTGTCTGGGTCTCTGTCTGGAAGACTGTCTGGGAGCCTGTCTGCGTTTCTGTGTGTCTGGGTCTCCGTCTGGGAGACTGTCTGGGAGACTGTCTGTTTCTCTGTCTGGGAGACTGTATGTGTCTCTGTCTGGGGGACTGTCTGGGAGACTGTCTGTGTCTCTGTCTGTGTGGGTCTCTGTCTGGGAGACTGTCTGGAAGACTGTCTGTGTCTCTGTCTGCGTGGGTCTCTGTCTGGGAGACTGTCTGTGTCTCTGTCTGTCTGGGTCTCTGTCTGGACAACTGTCTGGGAGCCTCTCTGTGTCTCTAGCTGTCTGGGTCTCTGTCTGGGAGACTGATGGTGTTTCTATCTGTGTGTGAGACTTTCTGGGACACTGACTGTGTCTCTGTCTGTGTGGGTCTCTGTCTGGGAGACTGTCTGGGTCTCTGCCTGTGTGCGTCTCTGTCTGGGAGACTGACTGTGTCTCTGTCTGTATTCCTGTCTGGGAGACTGTTTGCGTCTCTGTCTGTTTCTCTGACTGGGAGACTGTCTGTGTCTCTGTCTGTGTGGGTCTCTGTCTGGGAAACTTTCTGGGAGACTGTTTGTGTCTCTGTCTGTGTGGGTCTCTGTCTGGGAGACTGTCTGTTCCTCTGTCTGGGAGACTGTCTGGGAGACTGACTGTGTTTCTGTATGCGTGGGTCTCTGTCTGGGAGACTGTTTGGGAGACTGACTTTGTTTCTGTCTGCGTGGGTCTCTGTCTGGGAGACTGTCTGGGAGACTGACTGTGTCTCTGTCTGTCTGGGTCTCTGTCTGGGAGACTGTCTGGGTGACTGTCTGGGTCTCTGCCTGTGTGCGTCTCTGTCTGGGAGACTGTCTGGGAGACTGACTGTGTCTCTGTCTGTGTCCCTGTCTGGGAGACTGTTTGTGTCTCTGTGTGTTTCTCTGACTGGGAGAATGACTGTGTCTCTGTCTGTCTGGGAGACTGTCTGGGTCTCTGTCTGTGTGCGTTTCTGTCTGGGAGACTGTCTGTGTCTCTGTCTGGGAGACTGTCTGGGTCTCTGTCTGTCTGTATCTCTCTCTGGGAGACTGTGTCTCTGTCTGGGAGACTCTCTGTGTGTCTGTCTGTCTGGATCGAAGTGTGGGAGACTGTCTGGGGAGACTGTCTGTGTGGGTCTCTATCTTGGAGACTGTCTGGGAGACTGTCTGTGTCTGTGACTGGAACACTGTCTGGTAGACTGTTTGTGTCTCTGTCTGGGAGACTGTCTGGGTCTCTGTCTGTCTGTGTCTCTCTCTGGGAGACTGTCTGTGTCTCTGTCTGGGAGACTCTCTGTGTCTCTGTCTGTCTGAATCTAAGTGTGGGAGACTGTCTGGGGAGCCTGTCTTTGTCTCTGTTTGTCTGGGAAACTGTCTGTGTGGGTCTCTATCTTGGAGACTGTCTGGGAGACTGTCTGTGTCTGTGACTGGAACACTGTCTGGGAGACTGTCTGTGTGGGTCTCTGTCTGGGAGACTGTCTGTGTCTCTGTCTGGGAGACGGTCTGGGAGATTGTCTGTGTCTCTGTCTGGGGACTATCTGGGAAACTGTGTGTGGGTCTCTGTCTGGGAGACTGTCTGTGTCCCTGTCTGTCTGGGCCTCCGTCTGGGAGACTGTCTGTGTCTCTGTCTTTCTGGGTCTATGACTGGGAGACTGTCTGGGAGACTGTCTGTGTCTCTATCTGTGTGGGTCTCTGTCTGGGAGACTGTCTGTGTCTCTGTCTGTGTGGGTCTCTGTGTGGGAGACTGTCTGTGTTTCTGTCTGTGTGGGTCTCAGTCTGGGAGACTGTCTGGGAGACTGACTGTGTCTGTGTCTGTCTGGGTCTCTGTCTGGGAGACTGTCTGTGTCTCTGTCTGTGTGGGTCTCTGTCTGGGAGACTGTCTGAGAGACTGACTGTGTTTCTGTCTGCGTGGGTCTCTGTCCGGGAGACTGTCTGTGTCTCTTTCTGTCTGGGCCTCTGTCTTTGAGACTGTCTTTGTCTCTGTCTGGGAGACTGTCTGTGTCTCTGTCTATGTGGGCCTCTGTCTGGGAGACTGTCTGGGAGACTGACTGTGTCTCTGTCTGGGAGACTGTCTGGGTTTCTGTCTGGGAGAGTGTCTTTGTCTCTGTCTGGGAGACTGTCTGTGTCTCTGTCTGTGTGGGTTTCAGTCTGGGAGACTGTCTGGGAGACTGTGTCTCTGTCTGGGAGACTGTGTCTCTGTCTGTCTGAATTGTGGGAGACTGTCTGGGAGACTGTCTTTGTCTCTGTTTGTCTGGGAAACTGTCTGTGTGGGTCTCTATCTTGGAGACTGTCTGGGAGACTGTCTGTGTCTGTGACTGGAACACTGTCTGGGAGACTGTCTGTGTGGGTCTCTGTCTGGGAGACTGTCTGTGTCTCTGTCTGGGAGACGGTCTGGGAGATTGTCTGTGTCTCTGTCTGGGGACTATCTGGGAAACTGTGTGTGGGTCTCTGTCTGGGAGACTGTCTGTGTCCCTGTCTGTCTGGGCCTCCGTCTGGGAGACTGTCTGTGTCTCTGTCTTTCTGGGTCTATGACTGGGAGACTGTCTGGGAGACTGACTGTGTCTGTGTCTGTCTGGGTCTCTGTCTGGGAGACTGTCTGTGTCTCTGTCTGTGTGGGTCTCTGTCTGGGAGACTGTCTGAGAGACTGACTGTGTTTCTGTCTGCGTGGGTCTCTGTCCGGGAGACTGTCTGTGTCTCTTTCTGTCTGGGCCTCTGTCTTTGAGACTGTCTTTGTCTCTGTCTGGGAGACTGTCTGTGTCTCTGTCTATGTGGGTCTCTGTCTGGGAGACTGTCTGGGAGACTGACTGTGTCTCTGTCTGGGAGACTGTCTGGGTTTCTGTCTGGGAGAGTGTCTTTGTCTCTGTCTAGGAGACTGTCTGTGTCTCTGTCTGTGTGGGTTTCAGTCTGGGAGACTGTCTGGGAGACTGTGTTCTGTCTGGGAGACTCTCTGTGTCTCTGTCTGTCTGAAGTGTGGAGACTGTCTGGGAGACTGTCTTTGTCTCTGTTTGTCTGGGAAACTGTCTGTGTGGGTCTCTATCTTGAGACTGTCTGGAAGACTGTCTGTGTCTGTGACTGGAACACTGTCTGGGAGACTGTCTGTGTGGGTCTCTGTCTGGGAGACTGTCTGTGTCTCTGTCTGGGAGACGGTCTGGGAGATTGTCTGTGTCTCTGTCTGGGGACTATCTGGGAAACTGTGTGTGGTCTCTGTCTGGGAGACTGTCTGTGTCCCTGTCTGTCTGGGCCTCCGTCTGGGAGACTGTCTGTGTCTCTGTCTTTCTGGGTCTATGACTGGGAGACTGTCTGGGAGACTGTCTGTGCTCCCTATCTGGGTCTCTGTCTGGGAGACTGTCTGTGTCTCTGTCTGTGTGGGTCTCTGTGGGAGACTGTCTGTGTTTCTGTCTGTGTGGGTCTCAGTCTGGGAGACTGTCTGGGAGACTGACTGTGTCTCTGTCTGTCTGGGTCTCTGTCTGGGAGACTGTCTGTGTCTCTGTCTGTGTGGGTCTCTGTCTGGGAGACTGTCTGGGAGACTGACTGTGTTTCTGTCTGCGTGGGTCTCTGTCTGGGAGACTGTCTGTGTCTCTTCTGTCTGGGCCTCTGTCTTTGAGACTGTCTTTGTCTCTGTCTGGGAGACTGTCTGTGTCTCTGTCTATGTGGGCCTCTGTCTGGGAGACTGTCTGGGAGACTGACTGTGTCTCTGTCTGTCTGGGTCTCTGTCTGGGTCTCTGTCTGGGAGACTGTCTGTGTCTCTGTCTGTCTGGGTCTCTGTATTTGAGACTGTCTTTGTCTCTGCCTGGGAGACTGTCTGTGTCTCTGTCTGTCTGGGTCTCTGTCTGGGAGACTGTCTGTGTCTCTGTCTTTCTGGGTCTATGACTGGGAGACTGTCTGGGAGACTGTCTGGGTCTCTGCCTGTGTGCGTCTCTGTCTGGGAGACTGTCTGGGAGACTGACTGTGTCTCTGTCTGTGTCCCTGTCTGGGAGACTGTTTGTGTCTCTGTCTGTTTCTCTGACTGGGAGAATGACTGTGTCTCTGTCTGTCTGGGAGACTGTCTGGGAGACTGTCTGGGTCTCTGTCTGTGTGCGTTTCTGTCTGGGAGACTGTCTGTGGAATCTCTGTCTGGGAGACTGTCTGTGTCTCTGTCTGGGAGACTGTCTGGGTCTCTTCTCTGTCTGTATCTCTCTGAAAGACTGTCTGGGAGACTGTGTCTCTGTCTGGGAGACTCTCTGTGTCTCTGTCTGTCTGGATCGAAGTGTGGGAGACTGTCTGGGGAGACTTTCTGTGTCTCTGTTTGTCTGGGAAACTGTCTGTGTGGGTCTCTATCTTGGAGACTGTCTGGGAGACTGTCTGTGTCTGTGACTGGAACACTGTCTGGGAGACTGTTTGTGTGGGTCTCTGTCTGGGAGACTGTCTGTGTCTCTGTCTGGGAGATTGTCTGTGTCTCTGTCTGGGGACTATCTGGGAAACTGTGTGTCTCTGTCTGGGAGACTGTCTGTGTCCCTGTCTGTCTGGGCCTCCGTCTGGGAGACTGTCTGTGTCTCTGTCTTTCTGGGTCTATGACTGGGAGACTGTCTGGGAGACTGTTTGTGTGTCAGTCTGTCTGGGTCTGTGTCTGGGAGACTGTCTGTGTCTCTATCTGTGTGGGTCTCTGTCTGGGAGACTGTCTGTGTCTCTGTCTGTGTGGGTCTCTGTGTGGGAGACTGTCTGTGTTTCTGTCTGTGTGGGTCTCAGTCTGGGAGATTGTTTGGGAGTCTGTCTGGGAGACTGCCTGTGTCTCTGTCTGTCTGGGTCTCTGTCTTTGAGACTGTCTTTGTCTCTGTCTGGGAGACTGTCTGTGTCTCTGTCTGTGTGGGTCTCTTTGTGGAAGATTGTCTGTGTCTCTGTCTGTCTGGGTCTCTGTATGGGAGACTGTCTGTGTCTCTGTCTGTCTGGGTCTCTGTATGAGAGAATGTCTGTGTCTCTGTCTGTCTTGGTCTCTGTCTGGGAGACTGTCTGTGTCTCTCTCTGAATGGTTCTCTGTCTGGGAGACTGTCTGGGAGACTGTCTGTGTCCCTGCCTGGGAGACTGTCTGTGTCCTTGCCTGGTAGACAGTCTGTCTGTCTGGGAGACTGTCTGCGTCTCTCTTTGACTGGTTCTCTGTCTGGGAGACTGTCTGTGTCCCTGCCTGGGAGACTGTCTGGGAGACTGTCTATCTGTCTGGGTCTCTGTCTGGGAGACTGTCTGTGCCTCTCTCTGACTGCTTCTCTGTCTGTGTCTCTATCTGTGTGGGTCTCTGTCTGGGAGACTGTCTGTGTCTCTGTCTGTGTGGGTCTCTGTGGGAGACTGTCTGTGTTTCTGTCTGTCTGGGTCTCTGTCTGGGAGACTGTCTGGGAGACTGACTGTGTCTCTGTCTGTCTGGGTCTCTGTCTGGGAGACTGTCTGTGTCTCTTTCTGTCTGGGCCTCTGTCTTTGAGACTGTCTTTGTCTCTGTCTGGGAGACTGTCTGTGTCTCTGTCTATGTGGGCCTCTGTCTGGGAGACTGCCTGGGAGACTGACTGTGTCTCTGTCTGGGAGACTGTCTGGTTCTGTCTGGGAGAGTGTCTTTGTCTCTGTCTAGGAGACTGTCTGTGTCTCTGTCTGTGTGGGTTTCAGTCTGGGAGACTGTCTGGGAGACTGTGTCTCTGTCTGGGAGACTCTCTGTGTCTCTGTCTGTCTGAATCTAAGTGTGGGAGACTGTCTGGGGAGACTGTCTTTGTCTCTGTTTGTCTGGGAAACTGTCTGTGTGGGTCTCTATCTTGAGACTGTCTGGAAGACTGTCTGTGTCTGTGACTGGAACACTGTCTGGGAGACTGTCTGTGTGGGTCTCTGTCTGGGAGACTGTCTGTGTCTCTGTCTGGGAGACGGTCTGGGAGATTGTCTGTGTCTCTGTCTGGGGACTATCTGGGAAACTGTGTGTGGGTCTCTGTCTGGGAGACTGTCTGTGTCCCTGTCTGTCTGGGCCTCCGTCTGGGAGACTGTCTGTGTCTCTGTCTTTCTGGGTCTATGACTGGGAGACTGTCTGGGAGACTGACTGTGTCTGTGTCTGTCTGGGTCTCTGTCTGGGAGACTGTCTGTGTCTCTGTCTGTGTGGGTCTCTGTCTGGGAGACTGTCTGAGAGACTGACTGTGTTTCTGTCTGCGTGGGTCTCTGTCCGAGACTGTCTGTGTCTCTTCTGTCTGGGCCTCTGTCTTTGAGACTGTCTTTGTCTCTGTCTGGGAGACTGTCTGTGTCTCTGTCTATGTGGGCCTCTGTCTGGGAGACTGTCTGGGAGACTGACTGTGTCTCTGTCTGGGAGACTGTCTGGGTTTCTGTCTGGGAGAGTGTCTTTGTCTCTGTCTAGGAGACTGTCTGTGTCTCTGTCTGTGTGGGTTTCAGTCTGGGAGACTGTCTGGGAGACTGTGTCTCTGTCTGGGAGACTCTGTGTCTCTGTCTGTCTGAAGTGTGGGAGACTGTCTGGGAGACTGTCTTTGTCTCTGTTTGTCTGGGAAACTGTCTGTGTGGGTCTCTATCTTGAGACTGTCTGAGACTGTCTGTGTCTGTGACTGGAACACTGTCTGGGAGACTGTCTGTGTGGGTCTCTGTCTGGGAGACTGTCTGTGTCTCTGTCTGGGAGACTGTCTGGGAGATTGTCTGTGTCTCTGTCTGGGACTATCTGGGAAACTGTGTGTGGGTCTCTGTCTGGGAGACTGTCTGTGTCCCTGTCTGTCTGGGCCTCCGTCTGGGAGACTGTCTGTGTCTCTGTCTTTCTGGGTCTATGACTGGGAGACTGTCTGGGAGACTGTCTGTGTCTCTATCTGTGTGGGTCTCTGTCTGGGAGACTGTCTGTGTCTCTGTCTGTGTGGGTCTCTGTGTGGGAGACTGTCTGTGTTTCTGTCTGTGTGGGTCTCAGTCTGGGAGACTGTCTGGGAGACTGACTGTGTCTGTGTCTGTCTGGGTCTCTGTCTGGGAGACTGTCTGTGTCTCTGTCTGTGTGGGTCTCTGTCTGGGAGACTGTCTGAGAGACTGACTGTGTTTCTGTCTGCGTGGGTCTCTGTCCGAGACTGTCTGTGTCTCTTTCTGTCTGGGCCTCTGTCTTTGAGACTGTCTTTGTCTCTGTCTGGGAGACTGTCTGTGTCTCTGTCTATGTGGGGTCTCTGTCTGGGAGACTGTCTGGGAGACTGACTGTGTCTCTGTCTGTCTGGGTCTCTGTCTGGGTCTCTGTCTGGGAGACTGTCTGTGTCTCTGTCTGTCTGGGTCTCTGTCTTTGAGACTGTCTCTGTCTCTGCCTGGGAGACTGTCTGTGTCTCTGTCTGTCTGGGTCTCTGTCTGGGAGACTGTCTGTGTCTCTGTCTTTCTGGGTCTATGACTGGGAGACTGTCTGGGAGACTCCTTCTCTGCCTGTGTGCCTCTGTCTGGAAGACTGTCTGGGAGACTGACTGTGTCTCTGTCTGTGTCCTGTCTGGGAGACTGTTTGTGTCTCTGTCTGTTTCTCTGACTGGGAGAATGACTGTGTCTCTGTCTGTCTGGGAGACTGTCTGGGAGACTGTCTGGGTCTCTGTCTGTGTGGCTTCTGTCTGGGAGACTGTCTGTGTGGTTTCTGTCTGGGAGACTGTCTGGGAGACTGTGTTCTGTCTGGGAGACTCTCTGTGTCTCTGTCTGTCTGAAGTGTGGGAGACTGTCTGGGAGACTGTCTTTGTCTCTGTCTTGTCTGGGAAACTGTCTGTGTGGGTCTCTATCTTGGAGACTGTCTGGGAGACTGTCTGTGTCTGTGACTGGAACACTGTCTGGGAGACTGTCTGTGTGGTCTCTGTCTGGGAGACTGTCTGTGTCTCTGTCTGGGAGACTGTCTGGGAGATTGTCTGTGTCTCTGTCTGGGACTATCTGGGAAACTGTGTGTGGGTCTCTGTCTGGGAGACTGTCTGTGTCCCTGTCTGTCTGCCTCCGGGAGACTGTCTGTGTCTCTGTCTTTCTGGGTCTATGACTGGGAGACTGTCTGGGAGACTGTCTGTGTCTCTATCTGTGTGGGTCTCTGTCTGGGAGACTGTCTGTGTCTCTGTCTGTGTGGGTCTCTGTGTGGGAGACTGTCTGTGTTTCTGTCTGTGTGGGTCTCAGTCTGGGAGACTGTCTGGGAGACTGACTGTGTCTGTGTCTGTCTGGGTCTCTGTCTGGGAGACTGTCTGTGTCTCTGTCTGTGTGGGTCTCTGTCTGGGAGACTGTCTGAGAGACTGACTGTGTTTCTGTCTGCGTGGGTCTCTGTCTGGGAGACTGTCTGTGTCTCTTTCTGTCTGGGCCTCTGTCTTTGAGACTGTCTTTGTCTCTGTCTGGGAGACTGTCTGTGTCTCTGTCTATGTGGGCCTCTGTCTGGGAGACTGTCTGGGAGACTGACTGTGTCTCTGTCTGTCTGGGTCTCTGTCTGGGTCTCTGTCTGGGAGACTGTCTGTGTCTCTGTCTGTCTGGGTCTCTGTATTTGAGACTGTCTTTGTCTCTGCCTGGGAGACTGTCTGTGTCTCTGTCTGTCTGGGTCTCTGTCTGGGAGACTGTCTGTGTCTCTGTCTTCTGGGTCTATGACTGGGAGACTGTCTGGGAGACTGTCTGGCCCTGCCTGTGTGTGTCTCTGTCTGGAAGACTGTCTGGGAGACTGACTGTGTCTCTGTCTGTGTCCCTGTCTGGGAGACTGTTTGTGTCTCTGTCTGTTTCTCTGACTGGGAGAATGACTGTGTCTCTGTCTGTCTGGGAGACTGTCTGGGAGACTGTCTGGTCCTGTCTGTGTGCGCTTCTGTCTGGGAGACTGTCTGTGTGAATCTCTGTCTGGGAGACTGTCTGTGTCTCTGTCTGGGAGACTGTCTGGGTCTCTTCTCTGTCTGTATCTCTCTCTGAAAGACTGTCTGGGAGACTGTGTCTCTGTCTGGGAGACTCTCTGTGTCTCTGTCTGTCTGGATCGAAGTGTGGGAGACTGTCTGGGGAGACTTTCTGTGTCTCTGTTTGTCTGGGAAACTGTCTGTGTGGGTCTCTATCTTGAGACTGTCTGGGAGACTGTCTGTGTCTGTGACTGGAACACTGTCTGGGAGACTGTTTGTGTGGGTCTCTGTCTGGGAGACTGTCTGTGTCTCTGTCTGGGAGATTGTCTGTGTCTCTGTCTGGGGACTATCTGGGAAACTGTGTGTGGGTCTCTGTCTGGGAGACTGTCTGTGTCCCTGTCTGTCTGGGCCTCCGTCTGGGAGACTGTCTGTGTCTCTGTCTTTCTGGGTCTATGACTGGGAGACTGTCTGGGAGACTGTTTGTGTCAGTCTGTCTGGGTCTGTGTCTGGGAGACTGTCTGTGTCTCTATCTGTGTGGGTCTCTGTCTGGGAGACTGTCTGTGTCTCTGTCTGTGTGGGTCTCTGTGTGGGAGACTGTCTGTGTTTCTGTCTGTGTGGGTCTCAGTCTGGGAGATTGTTTGGGAGTCTGTCTGGGAGACTGCCTGTGTCTCTGTCTGTCTGTGTCTCTGTCTTTGAGACTGTCTTTGTCTCTGTCTGGGAGACTGTCTGTGTCTCTGTCTGTGTGGGTCTCTTTGTGGAAGATTGTCTGTGTCTCTGTCTGTCTGGGTCTCTGTATGGGAGACTGTCTGTGTCTCTGTCTGTCTGGGTCTCTGTATGAGAGAATGTCTGTGTCTCTGTCTGTCTTGGTCTCTGTCTGGGAGACTGTCTGTGTCTCTCTCTGAATGGTTCTCTGTCTGGGAGACTGTCTGGGAGACTGTCTGTGTCCCTGCCTGGGAGACTGTCTGTGTCCTTGCCTGGTAGACAGTCTGTCTGTCTGGGAGACTGTCTGCGTCTCTCTTTGACTGGTTCTCTGTCTGGGAGACTGTCTGTGTCCCTGCCTGGGAGACTGTCTGGGAGACTGTCTATCTGTCTGGGCCCTGTCTGGGAGACTGTCTGTGCCTCTCTCTGACTGCTTCTCTGTCTGGGAGACTGTCTGTGTGGGTCTCTGTCTGGGAGACGGTCTGGGAGACTGTCTGTGTCTCTGTCTGCGGGACTGACTGGGGACTGTCTGGGTCTCTGTGTGGGAGACTGTCTGGGAGACTGTCTGTGTCTCTATTTGTCTGGGAAACTGTCTGTGTGGGTCTCTGTCTCTATTTCTCTGGGAAACTGTCTGTGGGACTGACTGGGGACTGTCTGGGTCTCTATCTGTCTGGATCTCTGTGTGGGAGACTGTCTGGGAGACTGTCTGTGTGGGTCTCTGATTGGGAGACTGTCTGTGTCTCTGACTGGGAGACTGTCTGGGAGACTGTCTGGGTCTCTGTTTGTATGGGAAACTGTCTGTGTGGGTCTCTATCTTGGAGACTGTCTGGGAGACTGTCTGTGTCTGTGACTGGGACACTGTCTGGGAGACTGTCTGTGTCTCTGTCTGGGAGACTGTCTGGGTCTCTGTCTGTCTGGGAGACTGTCTCGGTCTCTCTGTCCGTCTGTTAGACTGTCTGTGTGTCTGACTGGGAGACTGTCTGTGTCTCTCTCTGGGAGACTGTTTGGGTCTCTGTCTGTCTGGGTCTCTGTTTGGCAGATTGTCTGGAAGACTGTCTGGGTCTCTGTCTGTCTGGAAGACTGTCTGGGAGACTGTCTGTGTCCCTGCCTGGGAGACTGTCTGGAAAACTGTCTGTGTCTCTCTCTGGGAGACTGTCTGTGTCTCTATCTATATGGATCTCTGTGTGGGAGACTGTCTGGGAGACTCTTTGTGTCTCTGTCTGTCTGGGTTCTGTCTGGGAGACTGCTGGGAGACTGTCTGTGTACCTGTCTGAGAGACTGTCTGTGTCTCTGTCTGTCTGGATCTCTGTCTGGGAGACTGTCTGCGTGTCTGACTGGAAGACTGTCTGGGAGACTGCCTGTGTCTCTGTCTGGGTCTATCTGTCTGTCTCTCTGTCTGGGAGACTGTCTGGGTCTCTGTCTGTCTGTGTCTCTCTCTGGGACCCTGTCTGGGAGACTGTCTGTGTCTCTGTCTGTCTGGATCTCTGTCTGGGAGACTGTTTGCGTGTCTGACTGGGAGACTGTCTGGGAGACTGCCTGTGTCTCTGTCTGGGTCTCTATCTGTCTGTGTTCTGTCTGGGAGACTGTCTGGGTCTCTGTCTGTCTGTGTCTATGTCTGTCTGGGTCTCTGTCTGGGAGACTGTCTGGGTCTCTGTCTGTCTGTGTCTATGTCTGTCTGGGTCTCTGTCTGTGAGACTGTGTGTGTCTCTGTCTGTCTGGGTCTCTGTCTGTGAGACTGTGTGTGTCTCTGTCTGTCTGAGTCTCTGTCTGGGATACAGTCTGGGAGACTGTCTGTGTCCCTGTCTGGGTGTCTGTCTGTCTGTGTCTATGTCTGTGTGTGTCTCTGTCTGGAAGACTGTGTCTCTGCCTGTCTGGGAGACTGCCTGTGTCCCTGTCTGGGAGACTGTCTGTGTCTCTGTCTGTCTGTGTGTCTGATTGGAAGACTGTTTGTGTCTCTGTCTGGGTCTCTACCTGTCTGTGTCTCTGGACAGGTCGCGCTGGGCCGCTAATAAATGCTAATGTGTTAAATCGCTAATTGTACAGTGTTTAAATTACCGCGATAACCCCGTTATGTATGCAAGAAAACCCTTAATGACTTACCTTCAAGATTATTTATCCGCTCCTGCCTCCATTAAACTTGACCGCTGTTTTTTCCTCTGTTTTGACGGACGACGAAGCGCATGCGTCCTGTGTGCGCGTCAGAAGGCGCATGTGCGGATTCAAAACAGGAAACACTAGTAAAACTTAGTTGGTATTTCTAGGTTTATGTGCAATGACCATGAAATCTTTGACTATTATGTGAAAATACATAATAAAACTTACTCTTCCCAAACAGTTTAGTTATTACATGAATGATATATATAATTTTACGTGAATAATACCAGTTCTCACTGATACTTACAATTAGAAAATAAAAATGACAGTTAACCTAACAAATATTACTACACCACAAAATCTTTTTTCAGTGTGTCTGTGTGCTCTCTGTCTGGGAGACTGTCTGTGTCTCTGTCTGTGTCCCTGTCTTGAGACTGTTTGTGTCTCTGTCTGTTTCTCTGACTGGGAGACTGTCTGTGTCTCTGTCTGTGGGGTCTCTGTCTGGGAGACTTTCTGGGAGACTGTCTGTGTCTCTGTCTGTCTGGGTGTCTGTCTTTGAGACTGTCTTTGTCTCTGTCTGGGAGACTGTCTGTGTCTCTGTCTGTGTGGGTTTCAGTCTGGGAGACTGTCTGTCTCTATCTGGGAGACTGTCTGTGCTCTCTGTCTGGGACACTGTCTGTGTCTCTGTATGTGTGGGTCTCTGTCTGGGAGACTGTGTCTCTGTCTCTCTGGGTCTCTGTCTGTGAGACTGTCTTTGTCTCTGTCTGGGAGACTGTCTGTGTCTCTGTCTGGGAGACTGTTTATGTCTCTGTCTGGGAGACTGTCTGTGTCTCTGTCTGTCTGGGTCTATGACTGGGAGACTGTCTGGGAGACTGTTTGTGTCTCTGTCTGTCTGGCTCTCTGTCTGGGAGACTGTCTATGTCTCTGTCTGTCTGGGTCTCTGTCTGGGAGACTGTCTGTGTCTCTGTCTGTCTGGGTCTCTGTCTGGGAGACTGTCTATGTCTCTGTCTGTCTGGGTCTCTGTCTGGGAGACTGTCTGTGTGGGTCTCTGTGTCGGAGACTGTCTGTGTCTCTGTCTGTCTGGGTCTCTGTCTGGGAGACTGTCTGTGTCTTAGTCATTTTCTGAGTCTCTGTCTGGGAGACTGTCTGGGTCTGAGTCTTTTCTGAGTCTATGTCTGTGTAGGAGACTGTGTCTTTTCTGCGTCTCTGTCTGTCTGGGAGACTGTCTGGGACACTGTGTCTTTGTCTCTGTCTGGGAGACTGTCTGGGAGACTGGCTGTGTTTCTGTCTGTCTGGGAGACTGTCTGTGTCTCTGTCTCTCTGGGTCTCAGTCTCGAGACTGTCTGGGAGACTGTCTGGGTTTCTGTCTGGGACACTGTCTGTTTCTCTTTCTGTCTGGGTCTCTGTCTGGAAGACTGTCTGGGAGACTGTCTGTGTCTCTGTCTGTGTGGGCCTCTGTCTGTGTCCCTGTCTGGGAGACTGTCTGTGTCTCTGTCTGTCTGGGTCTATGACTGGGAGACTGTCTGGGAGACTGTCTGTGTCTCTGTCTGTCTGGGTCTCTGTCTGGGAGACTGTCTGTGTCTTAGTCATTTTCTGAGTCTCTGTCTGGGAGACTGTCTGGGTCTGAGTCTTTTTCTGAGTCTATGTCTGTGTAGGAGACTGTGTCTTTTCTGCCTCTGTCTGTCTGGGAGACTGTCTGGGACACTGTGTCTCTGTCTGTCTGTCTCTGTCTGGGAGACTGTCTGGGAGACTGGCTGTGTTTCTGTCTGTCTGGGAGACTGTCTGTGTCTCTGTCTCTCTGGTCTCAGTCTCGAGACTGTCTGGGAGGCTGTCTGGGTTTCTGTCTGGGACACTGTCTGTTTCTCTTCTGTCTGGGTCTCTGTCTGGAAGACTGTCTGGGAGACTGTCTGTGTCTCTGTCTGTGTGGGTCTCTGTCTGTGTCCCTGTCTGGGAGACTGTCTGTGTCTCTGTCTGTCTGGGTCTATGACTGGGAGACTGTCTGGGAGACTGTCTGTGTCTCTGTGTGTGTGGGTCTCTCTCTGGGAGATTGTCTGGGAGACTGTCTGTGTCTCTGTCTGTCTGGGTGTCTGTCTGTGTCCCTGTCTGGGAGACTGTCTGTGTCTCTGTCTGTCTGGGTCTATGACTGGGAGACTGTCTGAGGGACTGTCTGTT